>CM060308.1:99404909-99462409 GCA_030674185.1 Monoplex corrugatus
GTCTTACGTCGACACGCCAGTTAATATAAACTTACCAAAGTTGTCTTACTCAACCAGCCAGTTAGTATAAACTTACCATGTTTACTTACTGTCAACCCCAGTTAGTTACAAACTTACCAATGTTACTTATGTCGACCAGCCAGTCAGTATAAACTTACCAAGTTGTCTTCGTCCAGCCAGTTAAATATAAACTTACCACTGTTGTCTTCGTCCAGCCAGTTAGTATAAACTTACCATGTTGTCTTACTTCGACCTAGCCATTTAGTTAAAACTTACCAGTTGTTTATTACCAACCAGCCAGTAGTATAAACTTACCACTGTTGTCTTACTTGGACCAGCCAGTTAATATAAACTTACCAGTGTTGTCTTAACTGGACCAGTATTGTATAAACTTACCAGTTTGCTTACTTGAACCAGCCAGTTAGTATAAAACTTACCATGTTGTCTTACTTGGACCAGCCAGTTAGTATAAACTTACCAGTGTTGTCTTACATCAACTCCAGCCAGTTAGTATAAACTTACCATGT
The DNA here is from genome assembly GCA_030674185.1 of Monoplex corrugatus. Taxonomy (NCBI): domain Eukaryota; kingdom Metazoa; phylum Mollusca; class Gastropoda; order Littorinimorpha; family Ranellidae; genus Monoplex; species Monoplex corrugatus. The sequence goes on from CM060308.1 coordinate 99,405,437, forward strand.
TGTCTTACTTGACCAGCCAGTTAGTATAAACTTACCAATGTTCTTACTTGGACCACAGTTTATATAAATTACCATGTTGTCTACTTGTACCAGCCAGTTAGTATAAACTTACAAGTTGTCTTACTTGTCCAGCCAGTTAGTATAAACTTACCATGTTTCTTACTCGACCACCAGTTAGTATAAACTTACCATGTTGTCTTACTTCGTCCAGCCAGTTAGTATAAACTTACCAATGTTGTCTTATTGTGACCAGCCAGTTAGTATAAACTTACCAATGTTGTCTTATTCGTCCAGCCAGTTAGTATAAACTTACCATGTGTATTCGTACAGCCAGTTAGATAAACTTACCATGTTGTCTTACTTGACTCCAGTTAGTAAAACTTACCAGTTGTCTTACTGACCAGCCAGTTATAAATACCATGTTGTCTTACTTGGACAGCCAGTTAAGTTAAACTTACCGTGTGCTTATTGACCAGTTATAGTATTACTAACTACCAGTTAGTTACTTACAGTTGTTTACTTGGACCACCGTTAGTATAAACTAATTACCAATGTTGTACTGCACAGATAAATCTTACCATGTTTCTTACTTGCCATTAGTATAAACTTACCAGTGTTTTTACTTGGACCAGCCATTAATAAACTTACCGTTTCTTTTCCTACCATCCAGTTATAAACTTACCAGTTACTTCGACCAGCCAGTATAATATAAACTTACCACTTTCTTTCGTCCACCAGTATATAACTTACCATGTGTCTACTTCACCTTCCAGTTAGTTACTTACCAGTTTGCCTTACTGTCACCAGTTAGTATATACTTACCAGTTGTTTACTTGACCATCCAGTTAGTATAACTTTACCAGGTTGACTTATGCATCAGTTGTTACATACCAGTCTTTAAATACCACCAGTTTGTACTTAACTGTAGCCAGTTTATTAAATTACCAGTTGTTATACTACCATGTCTTAATAAACCACCAGTTATCTATACTTGACCAGCATGTTACTACAGTTGTTACTGCGCGCTTAGACCATGTTCCGTTAGTTTAAACTTACCAATGTTCTTACTTGACCACAGTTAGTATAAACTTACCAATGTTGTCTTACTTGACCAGTTAGTATAAACTTACCATGTTTTTACTTACACGTTGTTAACTTACATCAGTTTTTAATATCTCCACCATTGTATAACTTACGTTCTGACCAGCCAGTAGTATAAACTTACATGTTGTCTTTACTTGAAGATTATTACTTACCTTGTCTCTTGAAATTACCAGTGTTTACTTACCAGGCATTAGTAACTTAATAGTCAATGTCCATTGAAGCAGTATAAACTTACCTGTTGTCTTACTTGCCAGCCAGTTAGTATAAACTTACCAAGTTGTTTCTTGACCAGCCAGTTAGATAACTTACCATTGTTGTCTTATCTTCCTTCGTCCAGCCAGTTAGTATAAACTTACCAATGTTGTCTTACTTGGACCAGCCAGTTAGTATAAACTTACCAATGTTGTCTTACTTCGACCAGCCAGTTAGTATAAACTTACCAATGTTGTCTTACTTCGTCCAGCCAGTAGTATAAACTTACCAATGTTGTCTTACTTCGTCCAGCCATTTAGTATAAACTTACCAATGTGTCTTACTTCGATCCAGCCAGTAGTAAAACTTACCAATGTTGTCTTACTTGACCAGCCAGTTAGTATAAACTTACCAATGTTGTCTTACTGACCAGCCAGTTAGTATAAACTTACCAATGTTGTCTTACTCGACCAGCCAGTTAGTATAAACTTACCAATGTTGTCTTACTTCTACCAGCCAGTTTAGTATAAACTTACCATGTTGTCTTACTTCGTCCAGCCAGTTAGTATAAACTTACCAATGTTGTCTTATGTCGACCAGCCAGTTAGTATAAACTTACCAATGTTGTCTTACATGAACCAGCCAGTTAGTATAAACTTACCAATGTTGTCTTACATGAACCAGCCAGTTAGTATAAACTTACCAGTGTTGTCTTACGTCGACCAGCCAGTTAGTATAAACTTACCAATGTTGTCTTACATCAACCAGCCAGTTAGTATAAACTTACCATGTTGTCTTACTTCGTACCAGCCAGTTAGTATAAACTTACCATGTTGTCTTATTCGACCAGCCAGTTAGTATAAACTTACCAATGTTGTCTTCTGATCCAGCCAGTTAGTATAAACTTACCATGTTGTCTTCTTCGTCCAGCCAGTTAGTATAAACTTACCAGTGTTGTCTTACTTCGACCAGCCAGTTAGTATAAACTTACCAGTGTTGTCTTACTTGGACTGGACCAGCCAGTTAGTATAAACTTACCAATGTTGTCTTACTTGACCAGCCAGTTAGTATAAACTTACCATGTTGTCTTACTTGACCAGCCAGTTAGTATAAACTTACCAATGTTGTCTTACTTGACCAGCCAGTTAGTATAAACTTACCAATGTTGTCTTACTTGGACCAGCCAGTTAGTATAAACTTACCAATGTTGTCTTACTTGACCAGCCAGTTAGTATAAACTTACCATGTTGTCTTACTTCGACCAGCCAGTTAGTATAAACTTACCAATGTTGTCTTACTTGACCAGCCAGTTAGTATAAACTTACCATGTTGTCTACTGTCCACAGTTAGTATAAACTTACCAATGTTGTCTTACTTGACCAGCCAGTTAGTATAAACTTACCAATGTTGTCTTACTCGACCAGCCAGTTAGTATAAACTTACCAATGTTGTTCTTACTTGGACCAGCCAGTTAGTATAAACTTACCAATGTTGTCTTACTTGGACCAGCCAGTTAGTATAAACTTACCAATGTTGTCTTACTTGGACCAGCCAGTTAGTATAAACTTACCAATGTTGTCTTACTTGGACCAGCAGTTAGTATAAACTTACCAATGTTGTCTTACTTGGACCAGCCAGTTAGTATAAACTTACCAATGTTGTCTTACTTGCCAGCCAGTTAGTATAAACTTACCAGTGTTGTCTTACTTCGACCAGCCAGTTAGTATAAACTTACCAATGTTGTCTTACTTGGACCAGCCAGTTAGTATAAACTTACCAATGTTGTCTTACTTGGCCACCATTAGTATAAACTTACCATGTTGTCTTACTTCGACCAGCCAGTTAGTATAAACTTACCAATGTTGTCTTACTTGGACCAGCCAGTTAGTATAAACTTACCATGTTGTCTTACTTGGACCAGCCAGTTAGTATTAATTTATCAACTTAACACATGTTGTCTTACTTGACCAGCCAGTTAGTATAAACTTACCAATGTTGTCTTACTTGGACCAGCCAGTTAGTATAAACTTACCAATGTTGTCTTACTTCGACCAGCCAGTTAGTATAAACTTACCAATGTTGTCTTACTTGACCAGCCAGTTAGTATAAACTTACCAATGTTGTCTTACTTCGCCAGCCAGTTAGTATAAACTTACCAATGTTGTCTTACTGTCGACCAGCCAGTTAGTAATAAACTTACCAATGTTGTCTTACTGTGACCAGCCAGTTAGTATAAACTTACCAATGTTGTCTTACTTCGACAGCCAGTTAGTATAAACTTACCAATGTTGTCTTACTTGGACCAGCCAGTTAGTATAAACTTACCAATGTTGTCTTACTTCGGACCAGCCAGTTAGTATAAACTTACCAATGTTGTCTTACTTGGACCAGCCAGTTAGTATAAACTTACCAATGTTGTCTTACTTGACCAGCCAGTTAGTAAAACTTACCAATGTTGTCTTACTTCGACCAGCCAGTTAGTATAAACTTACCAATGTTGTCTTACTTGGACCAGCCAGTTAGTATAAACTTACCAATGTTGTCTTACTTGGACCAGCCAGTTAGTATAAACTTACCAATGTTGTCTTACTTGGACCAGCCAGTTAGTATAAACTTACCATGTTGTCTTACTTGGACCAGCCAGTTAGTATAAACTTACCAATGTTGTCTTACTTGGACCAGCCAGTTAGTATAAACTTACCAGTGTTGTCTTACTTGGACCAGCCAGTTAGTATAAACTTACCAGTGTTGTCTTACTGGACCAGCCAGTTAGTATAAACTTACCAATGTTGTCTTACTTGGACCAGCCAGTTAGTATAAACTTACCAATGTTGTCTTACTTCGACCAGCCAGTTAGTATAAAACTTACCAGTGTTGCCTTACCTGGACCAGCCAGTTAGTATAAACTTACCAATGTTGTCTTACTTGGACCAGCCAGTTAGTATAAACTACCATGTTGTCTTACTTGGACCAGCCAGTTAGTATAAACTTACCAGTGTTGCTTACTACTTGTGGACCAGCCAGTTAGTATAAACTTACCAATGTTGTCTTACTTGACCAGCCAGTTAGTATAAACTTACCATGTTGCTTACTCGACCAGCCAGTTAGTATAAACTTACCATGTTGTCTTACTTGGACCAGCCAGTTAGTATAAACTTACCAATGTTGTCTTACTTGGACCAGCCAGTTAGTATAAACTTACCAATGTTGTCTTACTGGACCAGCCAGTTTAGTATAAACTTACCAATGTTGTCTTACTTGACCAGCCAGTTAGTATAAACTTACCAATGTTGTCTCTACTGACCAGCCAGTTAGTATAAACTTACCATGTTGTCTTACTTGGACCAGCCAGTTAGTATAAACTTACCAGTGTTGTCTTACTTGGACCAGCCAGTTAGTATAAACTTACCAATGTTGTCTTACTTGGACCAGCCAGTTAGTATAAACTTACCAATGTTGTCTTACTGACCAGCCATTAGTATAAACTTACCAATGTTGTCTTACTTGGACCAGCCAGTTAGTATAAACTTACCAATGTTGTCTTACTCGGACCAGCCAGTTAGTATAAACTTACCAATGTTGTCTTACTTGGACCAGCCAGTTAGTATAAACTTACCAGTGTTGTCTTACTTGGACCAGCCAGTTAGTATAAACTTACCAATGTTGTCTTACTTGGACCAGCCAGTTAGTATAAACTTACCAGTGTTGTCTTACTGACCAGCCAGTTAGTATAAACTTACCAATGTTGTCTTACTTGGACCAGCCAGTTAGTATAAACTTACCAATGTTGTCTTACTTGGACCAGCCAGTTAGTATAAACTTACCAGTGTTGTCTTACTGACCAGCCAGTTAGTATAAACTTACCAATGTTGTCTTACTCGACCAGCCAGTTAGTTAAACTACAAGTGCTTATCCAGCCAGTTGTAACTTACCATTTGTCTTATCACAGCCAGTTAGTAAAACTTACCAATGTTGTCTTACTTGGACCAGCCAGTTAGTATAAACTTACCATGTTGTCTTACTGACCAGCCATTAGTATAACTTACCAATGTTGTCTTACTGGACCAGCCATTAGTATATAAACTTACCAATGTAGTCTTCGTTCTTACTTGGACCAGCCAGTTAGTATAAACTTACCAATGTTGTCTTACTTGGACCAGCCAGTTAGTATAAACTTACCAATGTTGTCTTACTTGGACCAGCCAGTTAGTATAAACTTACAATGTTGTTACTTACCAGCATTGTATATAACTTACTGTTGTCTCGTCGACCAGCCAGTTAGTATAAACTTACCATGTTGTCTTACTTGGACCAGCCAGTTAGTATAAACTTACCAATGTTGTCTTACGTCGACCAGCCAGTTAGTATAAACTTACCATGTTGTCTTACGTCACCAGCCAGTTAGTATAAACTTACCAATGTTGTCTTACGTCGACCAGCCAGTTAGTATAAACTTACCAGTGTTGTCTTACTTCGACAGCCAGTTAGTATAAACTTACCAATGTGTCTTTACTGGACCAGCCAGTTAGTATAAAACTTACCATGTTGTCTTACGTCGACCAGCCAGTTAGTATAAACTTACCAATGTTGTCTTACTTGGACCAGCCAGTCAGTATAAATTGACCAATGTTGTCTTACTTGGACCAGCCAGTCAGTATAAACTTACCAATGTTGTCTTACTTGGACCAGCCAGTTAGTATAAACTTACCAGTGTTGTCTTACTTGGACCAGCCAGTCAGTATAAACTGACCAGTGTTGTCTTACTTGACCAGCCAGTTAGTATAAACTTACCAATGTTGTCTTACGTCGACCAGCCAGTTAGTATAAACTTACCAATGTTGTCTTACGTCGACCAGCCAGTCAGTATAAACTTACCAGTGTTGTCTTACGTCGACCAGCCAGTTAGTATAAACTTACCAATTTTGTCTTACGTCGACCAGCCAGTCAGTATAAACTTACCAATGTTGTCTTACGTCGACAGCCATTAGTATAAACTTACCAATGTTGTCTTACGTCGACCAGCCAGTCAGTATAAACTTACCAATGTTGTCTTACTTGGACACGTCGACCAGCCAGTCAGTATAAACTTACAATGTTGTCTTACGTCGACCAGCCAGTCAGTATAAACTTACCAATGTTGTCTTACGTCGACCAGCCAGTCAGTATAAACTTACCAATGTTGTCTTACGTTGACCAGCCAGTCAGTATAAACTTACCAATGTTGTCTTATGTTGACCAGCCAGTTAGTATAAACTTACCAATGTTGTCTTACTTGGACCAGCCAGTCAGTATATACTTACCAATGTTGTCTTACGTCGACCAGCCAATCAGTATAAACTTACCAATGTTTTCTTATGTCGACCAGCCATTAGTATAAACTTACCAATGTTGTCTTACTTGGACCAGCCAGTTAGTATAAACTTACCAATGTTGTCTTACTGTCGACCAGCCAGTTAGTATAAACTTACCAGTGTTGTCTTACCTGGACCAGCCAGTTAGTATAAACTTACCAATGTTGTCTTACTTGACCAGCCAGTTAGTATAAACTTACCAATGTTGTCTTACTTCGACCAGCCAGTTAGTATAAACTTACCAGTGTTGTCTTACGTCGACCAGCCAGTTAGTATAAACTTACCAATGTTGTCTTACATCGACCAGCCAGTTAGTATAAACTTACCAATGTTGTCTTACTCGACCAGCCAGTTAGTATAAACTTACCAATGTTGTCTTACGTCGACCAGCCAGTTAGTATAAACTTACCAATGTTGTCTTACTCGACCAGCCAGTTAGTATAAACTTACCAATGTTGTCTTACTTGACCAGCCAGTTAGTATAAACTTACCAATGTTGTCTTATGTCAACCAGCCAGTTAGTATAAACTTACCAATGTTGTCTTACTTGGACCAGCCAGTTAGTATAAACTTACCAATGTTGTCTTACTCGACCAGCCATTCAGTATAAACTTACCAATGTTTGTCTTATTCGACCAGCCAGTTAGTATAAACTTACCAATGTTGTCTTACTTGGACCAGCCAGTTAGTATAAACTTACCAATGTTGTCTTACTTCGACCAGCCAGTTAGTATAAACTTACCAATGTTGTCTTACTTGGACCAGCCAGTTAGTATAAACTTACCAGTGTTGTCTTACTTGGACCAGCCAGTTAGTATAAACTTACCAATGTTGTCTTACTTGGACCAGCCAGTTAGTATAAACTTACCAGTGTTGTCTTACGTCGACCAGCCAGTTAGTATAAACTGACCAATGTTGTCTTACTTAGACCAGCCAGTCAGTATAAACTGACCAATGTTGTCTTACTTGGACCAGCCAGTTAGTATAAACTTACCAATGTTGTCTTACTTGGACCAGCCAGTTAGTATAAACTTACCAGTGTTGTCTTACGTCGACCAGCCAGTTAGTATAAACTTACCAATGTTGTCTTACTTGGACCAGCCAGTCAGTATAAATTGACCAATGTTGTCTTACTTGGACCAGCCAGTCAGTATAAACTTACCAATGTTGTCTTACTTGGACCAGCCAGTTAGTATAAACTTACCAGTGTTGTCTTACTTGGACCAGCCAGTCAGTATAAACTGACCAGTGTTGTCTTACTTGGACCAGCCAGTTAGTATAAACTTACCAATGTTGTCTTACGTCGACCAGCCAGTTAGTATAAACTTACCAATGTTGTCTTACATCTACCAGCCAGTCAGTATAAACTTACCAGTGTTGTCTTACGTCGACCAGCCAGTTAGTATAAACTTACCAATTTTGTCTTACGTCGACCGGCCAGTTAGTATAAACTTACCAATGTTGTCTTACGTCGACCAGCCAGTTAGTATAAACTTACCAATGTTGTCTTACGTCGACCAGCCAGTCAGTATAAACTTACCAATGTTGTCTTACTTGGACCAGCCAGTTAGTATAAACTTACCAATGTTGTCTTACTTGGACCAGCCAGTTAATATAAACTTACCAGTGTAGTCTTTTATCGACCAGCCAGTTAGTATAAACTTACCAGTGTAGTCTTTTATCGACCAGCCAGTCAGTATAAACTGACCAATGTTGTCTTACTTGGACCAGCCAGTCAGTATAATCTTACCAATGTTGTCTTACGTCGACCAGCCAGTCAGTATAAACTTACCAATGTCTTATGTCGACCAGCCAGTCAGTATATACTTACCAATGTTGTCTTATGTCGACCAGCCAGTCAGTATAAACTTACCAATGTTGTCTTATGTCGACCAGCCAGTTAGTATAAACTTACCAATGTTGTCTTATGTCGACCAGCCAGTTAGTATAAACTTACCAGTGTTGTCTTACCTGGACCAGCCAGTCAGTATAAACTTACCAATGTTGTCTTACGTCGACCAGCCAGTCAGTATAAACTTACCAATGTTGTCTTACGTCGACCAGCCATTTAGTATAAATTTACCAATTCCCGTGCAGTCACATGACAGAAATCAGCCCCAGTCAGTATGACACACAACTTCACCTGCCCATCTGCGTGATCAAATTATGATATCCATTTTCATAGCTTTCAGTTGTTTGAAAACTGAAATGCTGATGGTGGTGATGATAGATTACTGTTACATTGATTACAGTGGATCACCTCTCTGCCATTTTGAATTCTTCAGCATTTACATTTGATTTACTTGTCTGTTTTACTTTCATGTTTTTCTGTCTTTGTTGTATGCTTGAAATGTCTGGCAATTCTTTATATTTGTTGTAATGCTTCCCTTGAAGGCCATTTGGCCTTCTTTCCTTTCTGAAGTTTTGGTAAGAAAGAAAAAAATGGGTGGCACTGCACCGCGGCAACACACTCTTAACACAAAGAGCATCCCAAGTTTCACATGATAAATCCATTGTGACAAAAAGAAATGAATATGCATATGAATATGATAATTGAGATTGCCAGTCTGGAAACATCTTTTGACCTGTCCTCAGTGCGTGTCAGTTTGATTTCAACCAAAGTTTCATAGTGACTTCAAGAAGAACATCTGCATTTTCTGCTCTCATCTTTGTACAGAAAGGGAGTTTTTTTTAGAATGGCTTGACCATCTTTTTAACTGAATTGTTGACATTTGTTGCGTTGTGTCAGATTGTGTTTGAAGCGGAAGTGTCGGCGCTGAGTGTACGGACTTACAAACTGGAGGTACAGCGGGCAAGCACAGCGGACTATGCCTTTGTCACGCTGTACAACATGGACATGTCGGCCTTCACACTGGGGTATGTACATGTCATGTCTTCTGGTGCATTTGTAGAGGGGGGTGGGGGGTGGGGGATACAATACAATACAATACAATATTTTATTTATATAGCGCAAAATCTTGATAAAATCAAATCTAAGCGCTAAAACAGACACGCACGCACGCACGCACGCACGCACGCACGCACGCACGCACACACACCACACACACACACACACACACACACACACGCACACGCACACGGCTATAAATGGGGAGAAAGAATAAAAGCAATGGAAAATTATAGAGAGCATATTACAGGATATGTCAGGATGTGCCATGTCTGTCAGGATGTGCCATGTCTGTCAGGATGTGCCATGTCTGTCAGGATGTGCCATGTCTGCCAGGATGTGCCTTGTCTTCCAGGATGTTCCCTGTCTGCCAGGATGTGCCTTGTCTGCCAGGATGGACAGAGACTTGACATCCATAAGCAGATAAACAGCAAGAGCTTGTATTCAGCCGATCCGGCGTTTAGGAGGCCGATGCCTTATCCAACAGGACAAGAACTTGACAACAAGAACAATAGCAACAACGGCTACAGCAAAAACAACAACAACAAACAAACAATAGTTTCCAGTCTGCCAAGGTAAAGTTTAGAGTGGTTGTAATATTTGTAGCTAATCCTATCCACCAGCTGCTATTGGCTTGTTGTGCCATGTCTGCCAGGATGTGCCTTGTCTGTCAGGATGTGCCTTGTCTGTCAGGATGTGCCTTGTCTGTCAGGATGTGCCATGTCTGCCAGGATGTGCCTTGTCTGCCAGGATGTGCCATGTCTGTCAGGATGTGCCTTGTCTGTCAGGATGTGCCATGTCTGTCAGGATGTGCCATGTCTGCCAGGATGTGCCATGTCTGTCAGGATGTGCCTTGCCTTCCAGGATGTTCCCTGTCTTCCAGGATGTGCCATGTCTGTCAGGATGTGCCATGTCTGTCAGTATGTGCCATGTCTGCCAGGATGTGCCATGTCTGTCAGGATGTTCCCTGTCTGTCAGGATGTTCCCTGTCTGTCAGGATGTGCCATGTCTGTCAGGATGTGCCATGTCTGTCAGTATGTGCCATGTCTGCCAGGATGTGCCATGTCTGTCAGGATGTTCCCTGTCTGTCAGGATGTGCCATGTCTGTCAGGATGTTCCCTGTCTGTCAGGATGTGCCATGTCTGTCAGGATGTGCCATGTCTGTCAGGATGTGCCATGTCTGTCAGGATGTGCCTTGCCTTCGGGATGTTCCCTGTCTGCCAGGATGTGTCTTGTCTGTCAGGATGTGCCATGTCTGTAAGGATGTGCCATGACTGTCAGGATGTGTCCTGTCTGTCAGGATGTGCCATGTCTGTCAGATGTGCCATGTCTGTCAGGATGTGCCTTGTCTGTCAGGATGTGCCATGTCTGTCAGGATGTGCCATGTCTGCCAGGATGTGCCTTGTCTGTCAGGATGTGCCTTGTCTGTCAGGATGTGCCATGTCTGTCAGGATGTGCCTTGTCTGTCAGGATGTGCCTTGTCTGTCAGGATGTGCCATGTCTGTCAGGATGTTCCTTGTCTGTCAGGATGTGCCTTGTCTGTCAGGATGTGCCATGTCTGTCAGGATGTGCCATGTCTGTCAGGATGTGCCTTGTCTGCCAGGATGTTCCCTGTCTGCCAGGATGTGCCATGTCTGTCAGGATGTGTCCTGTCTGCCAGGATGTGTCTTGTCTGTCAGGATGTGCCATGTCTGTCAGGATGTGCCATGTCTGCCAGGATGTGCCATGTCTGCCAGGATGTGCCTTGTCTGCCAGGATGTGCCATGTCTGTCAGGATGTGTCTTGTCTGCCAGGATGTGTCTTGTCTGTCAGGATGTGTCTTGTCTGTCAGGATGTTCCTTGTCTTCCAGGATGTGCCTTGTCTGTCAGGATGTTCCCTGTCTTCCAGGATGTGTCTTGTCTGTCAGGATGTTCCCTGTCTGTCAGGATGTGCCTTGTCTGCCAGGATGTTCCCTGTCTTCCAGGATGTGCCTTGTCTGCCAGGATGTTCCCTGTCTTCCAGGATGTGCCATGTCTTCCAGGATGTTCCCTGTCTGTCAGGATGTGCCATGTCTTCCAGGATGTGCCTTGTCTTCCAGGATGTGCCTTGTCTGTCAGAATGTGCCATGTCTGTCAGATGTGCCATGTCTGTCAGGATGTGCCATGTCTGTCAGGATGTGCCATGTCCGTCAGGATGTGCCTTGTCTGTCAGGATGTGCCATGTCGTCAGGATGTGCCATGTCTGTCAGGATGTGCCTTGTCTGTCAGGATGTTCCCTGTCTGTCAGGATGTGCCTTGTCTGTCAGGATGTTCCTTGTCTGTCAGGATGTGCCATGTCTGTCAGGATTTGCCATGTCTGCCCGGATGTTCCTGTCTGCCAGGATGTGCCATGTCTGTCAGGATGTGCCTTGTCTGTCAGGATGTGCCTGTCTGTCAGGATGTTCCATTGTCTGTCAGGATGTGCCTTGTCTGTCAGGATGTGCCATGTCTGTCAGGATGTGCCATGTCTGTCAGGATGTGCCATGTCTGCCAGGATGTACCTTGTCTGTCAGGATGTTCCCTGTCTGCCAGGATGTGCCTTGTCTGCCAGGATGTGTCTGCCAGGACAAAGTTTAGCTGGAGTGGTTGTAATATTTATAGCTAACCCTAATAACCAGCTTTTGTCAGCCTCTTGTGCCCAGTCTGCCAGGATGACGTTTCACCTATAAGTGATTACAATGTTTATTGTCAGGTAGGACCTCAGGACCTGGTCATCTCATGGGTTTATGTGCAGGCTTTTAACCCTTTGGACTCCCTCACCCTATCCACCAGCATCCCGCATTGTCAGTCATGACAGCAAAGCAAAAACTTAACCCTTTCACTCCCTCATCCTATTCATTCCTCAGGAAGCTGATCGGGTGAGCGAACGAAAGGGTAAAGTTTTTGCAGCTGGTGGATAGGGTGCGGGATCTCCATACATGGCGCATGTGATGTCAGTACACATGGAATTCATTCCGAGTGTGGAAACATCATCCTGAAAAAAATAACTGGGGAAAATTTTTTTACCCATCTACCAACTTCCAGCATAGTGTGAGGGAGCCTGAGTTTGAATCCTCCATCAACTGGACAGATAAACACACCGCTAATGATGGTCATTTTCTGTTGGTCTTTTTTTTCTTTTGATCGGGTTTGGTGGTGGTGGGGAGGAGGAACCTGGTGATCATGTGTTTTGATTTGATGTGAAGTCGATATGCTGTGTGATGGTATGGTATGTTACCGTGGTGTTGCCAGGACCAAACTGCCCTTCAAGATGCGACGCTCAGAGGCCGAACTGTTTGACATTCAGAACCACATGCTGACTGCTACCTTCTCTGCCTGTACTGGTACACTGCAGGTGAGTACATTGTAAGTACACTTGTACTGATGCAGCTGCAGGTGAGTGCCTTGTTTGTACACTTGTTACGATGCACTGCAGGTGAGTGCATTGTTAGTACTCTTGTTCCGATGCACTGCAGGTGAGTGCATTGTTAGTACACTTGTTCGTGCACTGCAGGTGAGTGCATTGTTAGTACACTTTGTTACTGATAGGCACTGCAGTGAGTACATTGTTAGTACACTTTGTACTGATACACTGCCAGTGAGTGCATTGTTAGTACACTTTGTACTGATACACTGCCAGTGAGTGCATTGTTAGTACACTTGTTCTGATACACTGCAGTGAGTGCATTGTTAGTACACTTTTACTGAGCACTGCAGTGAGTGCATTGTTAGTACATTTTGTACTGATACACTGCCAGTGAGTGCATTGTTAGTACACTTTGTACGATACACTGCCAGTGAGTGCATTGTTAGTACACTTGTACCGATACACTCCCAGTGAGTGCATTGTTAGTACACTTTGTACTGATACACTGCCAGTGAGTGCATTGTTAGTACACTTTGTACTGATACACTGCCAGTGAGTGCATTGTTAGTACATTTTGTACTGATACACTGCCAGTGAGTGCATTGTTAGTACATTTACTGATACACTGCAGTGGGTACATTGTTAGTACACTTGTACTGATACACTGCAGGTGAGTGCATTGTTAGTACACTTTGTACTGATACACTGCCAGTTTGTCATTGTTAGTACACTTTGTACTGATACACTGCCAGTGAGTGTATTGTTAGTACACTTTGTACTGATACACTGCAGGTGAGTGCATTGTTAGTACACTTGTACTGATACACTGCAGGTGAGTGCATTGTTAGTACACTTGTACTGATACACTGCAGGTGAATGCATTGTTAGTACACTTTCTACTGATACACTGCAGGTGAATGCATTGTTAGTACACTTGTACTGATACACTGCAGGTGAATGCGTTGTTAGTACACTTGTACTGGTTTACTGCGGACAGGTCATTGTTATACACTTTTCAGTTTCAGTTTCTCAAGGTAACATCTCTGTACTGGGAATAAGTCCCATATGCACCGACATGACATATGCCATATGACGGACAAAGTCCAGAATGATACTGGCATAGGCCATAATCCTGTACATAAACCCTATGCATTGGCATAGTCTTGAGCAAAAAAGCATGGCCCATAACCAGGGGCTGAACCCACAGCCCCTGCAGTATGACTGTGGTGCTCTAACGACCAAGCTGAAGTGCCGTCTGAAGTATGGCATCGACATGTTTGAACCCGGGTCAACAGTGTAGCAGGCCAGAGTTCTACTGCTAGACCACTAATACTAAAAACAAAACCTGCTTGCATGGAAACACTGCAGTTGGGTACATTATTGGTACATTTGTACTGATACACTGCAGTTGTGTGCATTGTTGGTACATTTGTACTGATACACTGCAGTTATGTGCATTGTTGGTACATTTGTACTAATACACTGCAGGTATGTACATTGTTGGTACATTTGTACTGACACACTGCAGGTATGTACATTGTTGGTACATTTGTACTGATACACTGCAGGTGTGTACATTGTTGGTACATTTGTACTGATACACTGCAGCTGGGTACATTGTTGGTACATTTGTGACTGATACACTGCAGGTGTGTACATTGTTGGTACATTTGTACTGATACACTGCAGGTGTGTACATTGTTGGTACATTTGTACTGATACACTGCAGGTATGTACATTGTTGGTACATGTGTACTTATACACTGCAGTTGTGTGCATTGTTGGTACATTTGTACTGATACACTGCAGTATGTACATTGTTGGTACATTTGTACTAATATACTGCGGTTGTGTGCATTGTTGGTTCATTTGCACTGATACACTGCAGTTGTGTACATTGCTTGTACATTTATAATGATACACTGCAGGTATGTACATTGTTGGTACATTCATATTGATACACTGCAGGTGTGTACATTGTTGGTACATTTATATTGATATTCACTGCAGGTGTATGCATTGTTGGTACATTTATATTGATACACTGCAGGTGTGTACATTGTTGGTACATTTGTACTAATAACTGCGGTGTGTAGCATTGTTGGTTCATTTCATTGATACACTGCAGTTGTGTACATTGTTGTACATTTATATGATACACTGCAGGTGTGTACATTGTTGGTACATTTATATTGATACACTGCAGGTGTGTACATTGTTGGTACATTTATATTGATACACTGCAGGTGTATACATTGTTGGTACATTTATATTGATACACTGCAGGTGTATACATTGTTGGTACATTATATTGATACACTGCAGATGTTACATTGTTGGTACATTCATATTGATACACTGCAGATGTATACATTGTTGGTACATTTATATTGATACACTGCAGGTGTGTACATTGTTGGTACATTTATATTGATACACTGCAGGTGTATACATTGTTGTACATTTATATTGATACACTACAGGTGTTACATTGTTGGTACATTCATATTGATACACTGCAGGTGTATACATTGTTGGTACATTCATATTGATACACTGCAGATGTATACATTGTTGGTACATTATATTGATACACTGCAGGTGTATACATTGTTGGTACATTCTATATTGATACACTGCAGGTGTATACATTGTTGGTACATTTATATTGATACACTGCAGGTGTAGTACATTGTTGTGTACATTTATATTGATACACTGCAGGTGTATACATTGTTGGTACTTTATATTGATACACTGCAGGTGTATACATTGTTGGTACATTCATATTGATACACTGCAGATGTATACATTGTGGTACATTATATTGATACACTGCAGGTGTATACATTGTTGGTACATTTATATTGATACACTGCAGGTGTTACATTGTTGGTACATTCATATTGATACACTGCAGGTGTATACATTGTTGGTACATTCATATTGATACACTGCAGGTGTATACATTGTTGGTACATTTATATTGATACACTGCAGGTGTTACATTGTTGGTACATTCATATTGATACACTGCAGTGTATACATTGTTGGTACATTATATTGATACACTGCAGGTGTATACATTGTTGGTACATTTATATTGATACACTGCAGGTGTGTACATTGTTGGTACATTCATATTGATACACTGCAGGTGTATACATTGTTGGTACATTCATATTGATACACTGCAGGTGTGTACATTGTTGGTACATTCATATTGATACACTGCAGGTGTGTACATTGTTGGTACATTCATATTGATACACTGCAGGTGTGTACATTGTTGGTACATTATATTGATACACTGCAGGTGTGTACATTGTTGGTACATTCATATTGATACACCGCAGGTGTGTACATTGTTGGTACATTCATATTGATACACCGCAGGTGTATACATTGTTGGTACATTTATATTGATACACTGCAGGTGTGTACATTGTTGGTACATTTATATTGATACACTGCAGGTGTGTACATTGTTGGTACATTTATATTGATACACTGCATGTGTGTACATTGTTGGTACATTTATATTGATACACTGCAGGTGTGTACATTGTTGGTAAATTTATATTGATACACTGCAGGTGTATACATTGTTGGTACATTTATATTGATACACTGCAGGTGTATACATTGTTGGTACATTTATATTGATACACTGCAGGTGTATACATTGTTGGTACATTTATATTGATACACTGCAGGTGTGTACAGTGTTGGTACATTTATATTGATACACTGCATCTGGGTACATTGTTGGTACATTTATATTGATACACTGCATCTGGGTACATTTGTTGGTACATTTATATTGATACACTGCATCTGGGTACATTTGTTGGTACATTTGTATTGACATACTGCAGCTGGATACATGTTGGTACATTTGTACTGATACACTGCAGGTGTATACATTGTTGGTACATTTGTACTGATACACTGCAGCTGGATACATGTTTGTACATTTGTACTGATACACTGCAGGTGTATACATTGTTGGTACATTTGTACTGATACACTGCAGGTGTATACATTGTTGGTACATTTGTACTGGTACACCACAGATGTGTACGTTGTTGGTACATTTGTAGTGATACACTGCAGGTGTGTACATTGTTACTACATCTGTAGTGATACAGAGCTAGTGGATACATTGCCAGTGCACTTGTACTGGTAACTACCATGGGTACATCATTAGTGCACTTTCACTGATACACTTCAAGATGTGGAAGTGTGTGTGTATGTGTGTGTGTGTGTGTGGACATAAGTGTGTGTGTATGTGTGTGTTTGTGCATGTGGTGTGTGTGTGTGTGTTGTGCGAGTGTGAGTGTGCATGTATATGTGTGTGTATGTGTGTGTGTTTCCACGTAGGCCATCTGTGTGAGTATATGTGTGTGTGTTATGTAATAGTTAGCCTTGACCTTATCAAACAAGATCTTAAGTCCTGCATTGATAGTGATGATGACAGTGATAACAACTGTGATGAGATGATGATGATGAGCTTCTTTTTTTACCATTTACATGGTCAGGCCACATCTAGAGATAAATGTGGACTTGTTTTCCTGTTCTTGCTGGCAGCCATGGAGCTTGGTGGTCGAAGGAATGATGACGATGATGATGACAGTGACAACGATAACTGTTTTCCTGTTCTTGCTGGCAGCCATGGAGCTTGGTGGTCGAAGGATGATGACGATGATGATGACAGTGACAACGATAACTGTTTTCCTGTTCCTGCTGGCAGCCATGGAGCTTGGTGGTCGAAGGAGTGATGACGATGATGATGACAGTGACAACGATAACTGTTTTCCTGTTCCTGCCGGCAGCCATGGAGCTTGGTGGTCGAAGGAGTGATGACGATGATGATGACAGTGACAACGATAACTTGTTTTCCTGTTCTTGCTGGCAGCCATGGAGCTTGGTGGTCGAAGGAGTGATGACGATGATGATGACAGTGACAACGATAACTGTTTTCCTGTTCCTGCCGGCAGCCATGGAGCTTGGTGGTCGAAGGAGTGATGACGATGATGATGACAGTGACAACGATAACTGTTTTCCTGTTTCTGGGTGGCAGCCATGGAGCTTGGTGGTCGAAGGAGTGATGACGATGATGATGACAGTGACAACGATAACTGTTTTCCTGTTCCTGCCGGCAGCCATGGAGCTTGGTGGTCGAAGGAGTGATGACGATGATGATGACAGTGACAACGATAACTGTTTTCCTGTTCCTGCTGGCAGCCATGGAGCTTGGTGGTCGAAGGAGTGATGACGATGATGATGACAGTGACAACGATAACTGTTTTCCTGTTCCTGCTGGCAGCCATGGAGCTTGGTGGTCGAAGGAGTGATGACGATGATGATGACAGTGACAACGATAACTGTTTTCCTGTTCTGCTGGCAGCCTGGAGCTTGGTGGTCGAAGGAGTGATGACGATGATGATGACAGTGACAACGATAATTGTTTTCCTGTTCCTGCTGGCAGCCATGGAGCTTGGTGGTCGAAGGAGTGATGACGATGATGATGACAGTGACAACGATAACTGTTTTCCTGTTCTTGCTGGCAGCCGTGGAGCTTGGTGGTCGAAGGAGTGATGACGATGATGATGACAGTGACAACGATAATTGTTTTCCTGTTCCTGCTGGCAGCCATGGAGCTTGGTGGTCGAAGGAGTGATGACGATGATGATGACAGTGACAACGATAACTGTTTTCCTGTTCCTGCCGGCAGCCATGGAGCTTGGTGGTCGAAGGAGTGATGACGATGATGATGACAGTGACAACGATAACTATTTTCCTGTTCCTGCTGGCAGCCATGGAGCTTGGTGGTCGAAGGAGTGATGACGATGATGATGACAGCGACGTTGATAACTGACAATTGTGTACATAATTTTTAAAAAATGGAACAGGAAAAAAATTGCTGTCATCGGTAAAGATGACCTGTTGCACCATCTCTGACATTTACCTTTGTTCTCAGCACATCATGAGGAAGTCTGATGACCTTGGTCACAAGGTCGGGGTCAAGTTCATGACCTACGGCACAGGGTCATGGTCGAACCCTTTCAAGGACAAAAGTGGCGCTTACATCTTTCTGCCGGACGGTCCTGCCAAGGTCAGTGGACTGTGATGTTGTCAGGTCATTTCTCTGTCCTGCTGTGTCGTTAGGGCTTTGTCTGTCTCTCTGTCTCTGTCTCTCTGTCTGTCTCTCTGTCTGTCTCTGTCTCTCTGTCTGTCTGTCTCTCTCTCTGTCTCTCTGTCTGTCTCTCTGTCTCTGTCTCTCTGTCTGTCTCTCTGTCTCTGTCTTTCATTGTTGCTATCATGTGATTTCTTTTTCCTTCTTTGTCAGTCATGTCTCATTGTTGGTGTGATGTGATTTCTTTGTCCTTCTTTGTCATCATGTCTCATTGTTGTGTCATGTGATTTCTTTGTCATTCTTTGTCATTCATGTCTCATTGTTGGTGTCATGTGATTTTCTTTTCTGTCTTTGTCATTCATGTCTCATTGTTGGTGTCATGTGATTTCTTTTCTGTCTTTGTCATTCATGTCTCATTGTTGTTGTCATGTGATTTCTTTGTCCTTCTTTGTCATTCATGTCTCATTGTTGTTGTCATGTGATTTCTTTGTCCTTCTTTGTCATTCATGTCTCATTGTTGGTGTCATGTGATTTCTTTTTCTGTCTTTGTCATTCATGTCTCATTGTTGTGTCATGTGATTTCTTTTTCTGTCTTTGTCATTCATGTCTCATTGTTGTTGTCATGTGATTTCTTTTTCCTTCTTTGTCATTCATGTCTCATTGTTGGTGTGATGTGATTTCTTTTTCTGTCTTTGTCATTCATGTCTCATTGTTGTTGTCATGTGATTTCTTTTTCCTTCTTTGTCATTCATGTCTCATTGTTGTTGTCATGTGATTTCTTTTTCTGTCTTTGTCATTCATGTCTCATTGTTGTTGTCATGTGATTTCTTTTTTCTGTCTTTGTCATTCATGTCTTGTTGTTGGTGTCATGTGATGTCTTTTTCTGTCTTTGTCATTCATGTCTCATTGTTGGTGTCATGTGATTTCTTTTTCTGTCTTTGTCATTCATGTCTTGTTGTTGGTGTCATGTGATTTCTTTTTCTGTCTTTGTCATTCATGTCTCATTGGTGTCATGTGATTTCTTTTTCTGTCTTTGTCATTCATGTCTCATTGTTGGTGTCATGTGATTTCTTATTCTGTCTTTGTCATTCATGTCTCATTGTTGTGTCATGTGATTTCTTTTTCCTTCTTTGTCATTCATGTCTTGTTGTTGGTGTCATGTGATTTCTTTTTTCTGTCTTTGTCATTCATGTCTCATTGTTGTTGTCATGTGATTTCTTTTTCTGTCTTTGTCATTCATGTCTCATTGTTGGTGTCATGTGATTTCTTTTTTCTGTCTTTGTCATTCATGTCTCATTGTTGGTGTCATGTGATTTCTTTGTCCTTCTTTGTCATTCATGTGTTGTTGTTGCTGTCATGTGATTTCTTTTTCTGTCTTTGTCATTCATGTCTCATTGTTGGTGTCATGTGATTTCTTATTCTGTCTTTGTCATTCATGTCTCATTGTTGGTGTCATGTGATTTCTTATTCTGTCTTTGTCATTCATGTCTATTGTTGTGTCATGTGATTTCTTATTCTGTCTTTGTCATTCATGTCTCATTGTTGGTGTCATGTGATTTCTTATTCTGTCTTTGTCATTCATGTCTCATTGTTGGTGTCATGTGATTTCTTATTCTGTCTTTGTCATTCATGTCTCATTGTTGGTGTCATGTGATTTCTTTTTCTGTCTTTGTCATTCATGTCTCATTGTTGGTGTCATGTGATTTCTTTTTCTGTCTTTGTCATTCATGTCTCATTGTTGGTGTCATGTGATTTCTTTTTCTGTCTTTGTCATTCATGTCTGATTGTTGGTGTCATGTGATTTCTTTTTCCTTCTTTGTCATTCATGTCTGATTGTTGTTGTCATGTGATTTCTTTTTCTGTCTTTGTCATTCATGTCTGATTGTTGGTGTCATGTGATTTCTTTTCTGTCTTTGTCATTCATGTCTATTGTTGGTGTCATGTGATTTCTTTGTCCTTTGTCATTCATGTCTGATTGTTGGTGTCATGTGATTTCTTTGTCCTTTGTCATTCATGTCTCATTGTTGGTGTCATGTGATTTCTTTGTCCTTTGTCATTCATGTCATATTGTTGGTGTGATGTGATTTCTTTTCTGTCTTTGTCATTCATGTCTCATTGTTGGTGTCATGTGATTTCTTTGTCTTCATGTCTCATTGTTGTTGTCATGTGATTTCTTTGTCATTCATGTCTATTGTTGGTGTCGTGATTTCTTTTCCTTCTTTGTCATTCATGTCTCATTGTGTGGTGTCTGTATTTCTTTGTTCATTCATGTCTCATTGTTGGTGTCATGTGATTTCTTTTTCTGTTTTGTCATTCATGTCTCATTGTTGGTGTCATGTGATTTCTTTTTCCTTCTTTTCATTCATGTCTCATTGTTGGTGTCATGTGATTTCTTTGTCTTCTTTGTCATTCATGTCTTGTTGTTGTGTCATGTGATTTCTTTTTCTGTCTTTGTCATTCATGTCTAATTGTTGGTGTCATGTGATTTCTTTTCTGTCTTTGTCATTCATGTCTCATTGTTGCTGTCATGTGATTTCTTTTTCTGTCTTTGTCATTCATGTCATATTGTTGTTGTGATGTGATTTCTTTTTCTGTCTTTGTCATTCATGTCTCATTGTTGCTGTCATGTGATTTCTTTTCCTTCTTTGTCATTCATGTCTCATTGTTGGTGTCATGTGATTTCTTTTTCCTTCTTTGTCATTCATGTCTTATTGTTGGTGTCATGTGATTTCTTTTTCCTTCTTTGTCATTCATGTCATATTGTTGGTGTCATGTGATTTCTTTGTCATTCATGTCTCATTGTTGTTGTGATGTGATTTCTTTTTCTGTCTTTGTCATTCATGTCTTATTGTTGGTGTCATGTGATTTCTTTGTCATTCATGTCTTATTGTTGGTGTCATGTGATTTCTTTGTCATTCATGTCTCATTGTTGGTGTCATGTGATTTCTTTTTCTGTCTTTGTCATTCATGTCTCATTGTTGCTGTCATGTGATTTCTTTTTCTGTCTTTGTCATTCATGTCATATTGTTGTTGTGATGTGATTTCTTTTCTGTCTTTGTCATTCATGTCTCATTGTTGCTGTCATGTGATTTCTTTTTCTGTCTTTGTCATTCATGTCATATTGTTGTTGTGATGTGATTTCTTTTTCTGTCTTTGTCATTCATGTCATATTGTTGGTGTCATGTGATTTCTTTGTCTGTCTTTGTCATTATGTCTGATTGTTGTGTCATGTGATTTCTTTTTCTGTCTTTGTCATTCATGTCTCATTGTTGGTGTCATGTGATTTCTTTGTCATTCATGTTCATTGTTGGTGATGTGATTTCTTTTTCTGTCTTTGTCATTCATGTCATATTGTTGGTGTCATGTGATTTCTTTGTCATTCATGTCTTATTGTTGTGTCATGTGATTTCTTTGTCATTCATGTCTCATTGTTGGTGTCATGTGATTTCTTTTTCTGTCTTTGTCATTCATGTCTCATTGTTGGTGTCATGTGATTTCTTTTCGTCTTTGTCATTCATGTCTGATTGTTGGTGTCATGTGATTTCTTTGTCCTTTGTCATTCATGTCTGATTGTTGGTGTCATGTGATTTCTTTTTCCTTTGTCATTCATGTCTCATTGTTGGTGTCATGTGATTTCTTTGTCCTTTGTCATTCATGTCTATTGTTGGTGTCATGTGATTTCTTTGTCCTTTGTCATTCATGTCTCATTGTTGGTGTCATGTGATTTCTTTGTCCTTTGTCATTCATGTCTCATTGTTGGTGTCATGTGATTTCTTTGTCCTTTGTCATTCATGTCTCATTGTTGGTGTCATGTGATTTCTTTGTCCTTTGTCATTCATGTCATATTGTTGGTGTATGTGATTTCTTTTTCTGTCTTTGTCATTCATGTCTCATTGTTTGTCATTCATGTCTCATTGTTGGTGTCATGTGATTTCTTTTTCTGTCTTTGTCATTCATGTCTGATTGTTGCTGTCATGTGATTTCTTTGTCCTTCTTTGTCATTCATGTCTCATTGTTGGTGTCATGTGATTTTCTTTTTCTGTCTTTGTCATTCATGTCTGATTGTTGGTGTCATGTGATTTCTTTTTCCTTCTTTGTCATTCATGTCTGATTGTTGGTGTCATGTGATTTCTTTGTCCTTCTTTGTCATTCATGTCTCATTTGTTGGTGTCATGTGATTTCTTTTTCCTTCTTTGTCATTCATGTCATATTGTTGGTGTCATGTGATTTCTTTTTCTGTCTTTGTCATTCATGTCTGATTGTTGGTGTCATGTGATTTCTTTGTCCTTCTTTGTCATTCATGTCTCATTGTTGGTGTCATGTGATTTCTTTTTCTGTCTTTGTCATTCATGTCTGATTGTTGGTGTCATGTGATTTCTTTTTCCTTCTTTGTCATTCATGTCTCATTGTTGGTGTCATGTGATTTCTTTTTCCTTCTTTGTCATTTTATGTCTGATTTTGGTGTCATGTGATTTCTTTGTCCTTCTTTGACATTTTCATGTCTGATTGTTGGTTGTCATGTGATTTCTTTTTCCGTCTTTTGTCATTCATGTCTGATTGTTGGTGTCATGTGATTTCTTTGTCTTTGTCATTCATGTCTCATTGTTGGTGTCATGTGATTTCTTTTTCTGTCTTTGTCATTCATGTCTGATTGTTGCTGTCATGTGATTTTCTTTGTCCTTCTTTGTCATTCATGTCTCCATTTGTTGGTGTCATGTGATTTCTTTTCTGTCTTTGTCATTCATGTCTGATTGTTGGTGTCATGTGATTTCTTTTTCCTTCTTTGTCATTCATGTCTGATTGTTGGTTGTCATGTGATTTCTTTGTCCTTCTTTGTCATTCATTGTCTCATTGTTGGTGTCATGTGATTTCTTTTTCCTTCTTTGTCATTCATGTCATATTGTTGGTGTCATGTGATTTCTTTTTCTGTCTTTGTCATTCATGTCTGATTGTTGGTGTCATGTGATTTCTTTGTCCTTCTTTGTCATTCATGTCTCATTGTTGGTTGTCATGTGATTTCTTTTTCCTTCTTTGTCATTCATGTCATATTGTTGGTGTCATGTGATTTTCTTTTTCTGTCTTTGTCATTCATGTCTCATTGTTGGTGTCATGTGATTTCTTTTTCTGTCTTTGTCATTCATGTCTCATTGTTGGTGTCATGTGATTTCTTTTTCCTTCTTTGTCATTCATGTCTGATTGTTGGTGTCATGTGATTCTTTGTCCTTCTTTGTCATTCATGTCATATTGTTGGTGTCATGTGATTTCTTTTTCTTTGTCATTCATGTCTCATTGTTGGTGTCATGTGATTTCTTTTTCTGTCTTTGTCATTCATGTCTGATTGTTGCTGTCATGTGATTTCTTTTTCCTTCTTTGTCATTCATGTCTCATTGTTGGTGTCATGTGATTTCTTTTTCTTCTTTGTCATTTATGTCTCATTGTTGGTGTCATGTGATTTCTTTTTCTGTCTTTGTCATTCATGTCTCATTGTTGGTGTCATGTGATTTCTTTTCTGTCTTTGTCATTCATGTCTCATTGTTGGTGTCATGTGATTTCTTTTTCTGTCTTTGTCATTCATGTCTCATTGTTGGTGTCATGTGATTTCTTTGTCCTTTGTCATTCATGTCTCTTGTTGGTGTCATGTGATTTCTTTGTCCTTTGTCATTCATGTCTCATTGTTGGTGTCATGTGATTTCTTTGTCCTTTGTCATTCATGTCTCATTGTTGGTGTCATGTGATTTCTTTGTTCCTTCTTTGTCATTCATGTCTAATTGTTGGTGTCATGTGATTTCTTTTTCTGTCTTTGTCATTCATGTCTCATTGTTGCTGTCATGTGATTTCTTTTCCTTTGTCATTCATGTCTCATTGTTGGTGTCATGTGATTTCTTTTTCTGTCTTTGTATTCATGTCTCATTGTTTGGTGTCGTGTGATTTCTTTTTCCTTCTTTGTCATTCATGTCATATTGTTGGTGTCATGTGATTTCTTTTTCTGTCTTTGTCATTCATATCTCATTGTTGGTGTCGTGTGATTTCTTTTTCCTTCTTTGTCATTCAAGGCTCTGTCTCTCTGTCTTTCTTTCTCATTGTGTATCACTAAAAGGTGTGGTGTGGTGTGTGTGTGTGTGTGTGTGTGTGTGTGTGTGTGTGTGTGTGTATGTGTGTGTGTGTGTGTGTGTAGTGTGTGTGTGTGTGTGTGTTGTGTGTGTGGTGTGTGTGTGTGTGTGTGTGTGTGTGTGTGTGTGTGTGTGTGTGTGTGTGTGTTGTATGCGTGTGGTGTGTGTGTGTGTGTGTGTAAGTGTGTGTGTGTGAGTGTGTGTGTGTGTGTGTGTGTGTGTGTGTGTATGCGTGTTGTGTTGTTAGATGCCAGTGTCTCTGTACATATTATACTCTGTGTTCTGTAAATGTATAATATGTGTGAGTGGTAATGAATTAGAGATTCATGCTATACAAGCATGATTTATTTGTAATAATAGTGGTACTCGTGTGTCTCAGTAGCTTTCTCTTTAACTGTTAGAGAGAGAGAAAGGGAGAGAGGGAGAGGGAGAGAGAGAGACGCGTTTCTCTGATGATAACAATGACTTAGATGTTAACCCCTTGACTCCCACACCCTGTCCACCAACATCCTGCATTGCCAACCATGCTGGCCAAGCAAAAACTTAACCCTTTGATTCTCTCATCCTATCCACCAGCTTCCTGCAGGAAGTTGATGGATAGGGTGAGAGAATCAAAGGGATGAGTTTTTGTAGTTGGAAGACAGGGTGCGGGAGTCACAAGGTGCGGGAGTCTAAGCGTCAATGATCATGTTCACTTTGTTTATAACCAGTGTCTGCTGTACAGAATGATCATGTCCACTTTGTGTATAACCAGTGTGTGTCTGCTGTACACAATGATCATGTCCACTTTGTGTATAACCAGTGTGTGTCTGCTGTACACAATGATCATGTCCACTTTGTGTATAACCAGTGTGTGTCTGCTGTACACAATGATCATGTCCACTTTGTGTATAACCAGTGTGTGTCTGCTGTACAGAATGATCATGTTCACTTTGTGTATAACCAGTGTGTGTCTGCTGTACACAATGATCATGTTCACTTTGTGTATAACCAGTGTGTGTCTGCTGTACACAATGATCATGTCCACTTTGTGTATAACCAGTGTGTGTCTACTAACAGAATGATCATGTTCACTTTGTGTATAACCAGTGTGTGTCTGCTGTACAGAATGATCATGTCCACTTTGTGTATAACCAGTGTGTGTCTACTGTACAGAATGATCATGTCCACTTTGTGTATAACCAGTGTGTGTCTACTGTACAGAATGATCATGTTCACTTTGTGTATAACCAGTGTGTGTCTGCTGTACACAATGATCATGTTCACTTTGTGTATAACCAGTGTCTACTGTACAGAATGATCATGTTCACTTTGTGTATAACCATGTGTGTCTGCTGTACACAATGATCATGTCCACTTTGTGTATAACCAGTGTTGCTTTACAATGATCATGTCACTTTGTGTATAACCAGTGTCTGCTGTACAATGATCATGTCACTTTGTGTATAACCAGTGTTGCTGTACACAATGATCATGTCCACTTTGTGTATAACCAGTGTGTGTCTGCTTGAACCTGATGTCATGTCCACTTGGTGTTAATTGTGTCTGTGTACACTTCCTGCTGGTCACTGTTACACCGTTCTTACAATGTTCAGGTATTTGTCATAAATTTCTGCTGTAAATAACCAGGTCATTATATAACCTTGTTGATGTACCGAAAGATATCCACATGTGTATAACATTGCTGTGTACAAAGATCATGCCACTTTGCGAACCAGTTGGCACACATGACAGCAATTGGTAACAGTGATCTCTTAAGATCATGTTCACTTTGTGTTACAGTGTGGCTGGTACAGATGATCAGTTCACTTTGTGTTTAACCGGTGTCTGCTGCAGCAAGTCATGTTCACTTGGTGGTTACAGTGTTGCTGTACTCATGATATGTCACTTTGTGACCAGTGTGGTATCAATTCATGTTACACTGTTTATGTAATAAAGTGGTACTCGTGTGTCCAGTAGTTCTTTTAACTTTAAGAAGATGTAAAACCAGTGCTCTGTGTAACAATGATTTTGTTACCCTTTGCTGCCATATTCACACATCTGTTGCTGCTCAGCAAACTAACTTGTTCTCTCTTTGTATCACCAGTTCCTGCTGTACACAAGATCAAATGTTCCTTTGTGTTGGAAACAGGTGGTGGTCCATGCGAGTAAGCAATGATCATGTTCACTTTGTTTATAACCAGTGTCTGCTGTACAGAATGATCATGTTTCACTTTGTGTATAACCAGTGTGTGTCTGCTGTACACAATGATCATGTCCACTTTGTGTATAACCGTGTGTCTGCTGTACACAATGATCATGTCCACTTTGTGTATAACCAGTGGTGTCTGCTGTACACAATGATCATGTCCACTTTGTGTATAACCAGTGTGTGTCTGCTGTACAAATGATCATGTCACTTTGTGTATAACCAGGTGTCTGCTGTACACAATGATCATGTCACTTTGTGTATAACCAGTGTGGTCTGCTGTACAAATGATCATGTCACTTTGTGTATAACCAGTGTGTCTATTACAGAATGATCATGTTCACTTTGTGTATAACCAGTGTGTGTCTGCTGTACAGAATGATCATGTCCACTTTGTGTATAACCAGTGGTTGTTACTGTACAGAATGATCATGTCCAACTTTGTGTGATAACAGTGTGTGTCTACGTCAGATGATCATGTTCCTTTGTGTATAACCAGTGTGTGTCTGCAGTACATCAAAGATCTGTTCATTGTGTCTACGCAGTGTTACTGTCAGAATGATCATGTCACTTGTGGTCATAACCAGTTGTGTGTCTGCTGTACACAATGAGTCATGTCACTTTGTGTATATACCGTGTGTGTCTACTTACAGTTGATCATTTCCACTTTGTGTATAACCAGTGTGTCGCTAAAATGTCATGTTCACTTTGTGTATAACAGTGTGTGTCTGCTGTCCATGATCTTCCACTGTGATAACCGTGTGTGTCTGCTATCAGAGCCTGGTGTAAGTTACGACGTGGTGTGGTGGAATGTCGTCACAGTGTAACTTCTGCCTGACGTCACTCACGTTACAGTCTACAATGTGCTCAGGTAAATGTACCATAATTTCTCAGTTGTAGATAACCAGGTATATAATATAACCCTGTATAAGATGTACCCGCAAAGGATGGCTCACCAGGGTCAACTTGCCAAGACATGCCGTGTGACAGGAAAGAATACAGAACTCTTTGCAGAGACCAGGCTTTGGCACACATTGGACAGAGCTGGAGGAATCTGGTGAACAGTAAAAGAAGTACCTCTTAGGGAGTCAAAGGGTTAGTTTGTGCATTGGTGGCTAGGGTGCAGGAGTCAAAGGGTTAAGTTTGTGCAGTTGGGTAGGGTGCAGGAGTCAAAGGGTTAAGTTCTTGCAGTTGGTGGTTTGTGTGCAGAGTCGCAAGGGTAAGTTTGTGCAGTTGGTGGGTAGGGTGAGGAGTCAAAGGTTAAGTTTGTGCAGTTGGTGGGTAGGGTGCAGGAGTCAAGGGTTAAGAATCGTAATACAGGTATTCTGTGTATGGGGATATTGGCGGCAGTTTGCGTTGCAGTTTCAGTCTCAGTTCTCAAGACAGCATTTCCACATTGGTAATTCCATCTACACCAACAAATGCCATGTGATGGAAACTTGCCAAAACAATCGTGGCTTTTAACCCTTGTGCTTCCGCCGAAACCCCTGTGAAATTGTGATCCGTTGCATTGCCAACCTTGCTGGAATCACACAGACTGTATACCGTTTGACTCGTCACCCTGATCCACAGCATTCTGGGATGCAAGGATTCATACTACTGAAGACTGTCAAGCTGTGCTACATTGAATGCAATCTAGACTAGTTTACTCGCGGCAATGTCCAAAGGTTGATTTAAACATAAACCTGGGCTTAAACACAGCGGACTGATAAGGTCTTCAGATCCTGCAAATGACACTATTGCCTGCGCTTGTGCAGTCAGTTTGCACTGACACAAACTTAAGTTTTTTCTTAGCTAGCATGATTGACAATGCAGGATGCTGGTGGACAGGGTGAGGGAGTCAAAGGGTTAAGTTTTTGCTTTGCTAGCATGGTTGACAATGAAGGATGCTGGTGGACAGGGTTCAGGGAGTTCAAAGGGTTAAGTTTTTGCTTTGCTAGCATGGTTGCATGCAGATGTTGCAGGGTGAGGGAGTCAAAGGGTTAAGTTTTTGCTTTGCTAGCATGGTTGACAATGCAGGGTGCTGGTGGACAGGGTGAGGGAGTCAAAGGTTAAGTTTTGCTTTGCTAGCATGCCGACAAAGCAGGTGCTGGTGGACAGGGTTTGGAGTCAAAGGGTTAAGGTTTAGGTTTGCTAGCATGGTGGCAATGCAGGTGCTGGTGGACAGGGTGGGGAGTTAAGGGATTAAATGCTTTCATTCTGTTTTCATGTTCCTGATTTTCTTGTCTCTTAACCTTGGGCTCCCACATCGTGTCCACCAGCATCTGCATTGTCAACATGCTAGCAAAGCAAAAACTTCACACTTTGACTCCTCACCTGTCCACTAGCATCTTGCATTGTCAACCATGCTAGCAAAGCAAAAACTTAACCCTTTGACTCCTTAACCTGTCCACCAGCATCTTGCATTGTCAACCATGCTAGCAAAGCAAAAACTTAACCTTTGACTCCCGCACCCTGTCCACCAGCTTCCTGCATTGTCAGTCATGCTAGCAAAGCAAAAACTTAACCTTTTGACTCCCGCACCCTGTCCACCAGCTTCCTGCATTGTCAACCATGCTAGCAAAGCAAAACTTAACCCTTTGACTCCCTCACCCTGTCCACCAGCATCCTGCGTTGTCAATCATGTTAGCAAAGCAAAAACTTAACCTTTTGACTCCCTCACCCTATCCACCAGATTTCTGCAGGAAGCTGGTGGATAGGGCGAGGGAGTCAAAGGGTTTACTTTTTGCGGTTGATGGATAGGGTGTGGGAGTTTAAGAGTTAATCAAGAGAGGAGGCAGGTTTGCTGTGGCATTGAAAAGGAAGCTGTTTCAGTGCAGAATCATGTAACAGTAAGACAAAGGCTTGCCAGTGGCCAATGGTCCTCCTGTCTTTCAGTTTCACTGCATAAGTTCAAATCTGACTCGGGAAACATGTTGTAGTCTTCAGTCCACCCAGCTGTAAATGGTACCTGATCCTGTTCAGGGTTAGGGAAGGTGAAGCAGTGATGTAGAGGAGATGGCCATCATCTTCATGACACTAGCCCCCAAAAAGAGTTGAGGTCTCTACCACCTCACACCCTTATGAACTGACAGAACAATCTTTATCTTTTTTATACATGTGTGTGTGTGTGTGTGTGTGTGTGTGTGTGTGTATGTGTGTGTGTATGTGTGTGTGTGTGTATGTGTGTGTGTATGTGTGTGTGTGTGTGGACAGGCCCAGTGGGTGCGGGAGTGCACGTACAGAATGAGGTGAGGCTGAACAAGGCATCATGGGACAACAAGGAGCTGGTGATGAGGTTGGTGTCTGACGTCATCAACACACACAGTGACGTCTGTGTCGACCTGAATGGA
Organism: Monoplex corrugatus; assembly: GCA_030674185.1. Classification (NCBI taxonomy): domain Eukaryota; kingdom Metazoa; phylum Mollusca; class Gastropoda; order Littorinimorpha; family Ranellidae; genus Monoplex; species Monoplex corrugatus. The sequence continues at coordinate 99,436,125 of CM060308.1, forward strand.
TTCCAGGTATTTCTTTGTGTCTTTGTTGCTGATGGTGGTTTCTGTGTGGGCATTCCAAGCATTGTCTTCTTCAGGTGCGTGTATGTGCGTTGTTTATATCATAGGGCGTAGACATCCTGTTGCTGCGTAGTCTGCAGACTCTGTCATCTGTGTGGATGCTGGGTATTTTCATGTTTCCAAAATCCTCCAAATGCTGACATGGCTGACAAGATCTTTATTGTGTGGATTTGGTCGGCATGTGTGTCCACAGCACCAGAACTCGTAGTGACGTAGGGCAACTTTCATCCCACTAGAACGAGACACAGGAAAACTTTCACCCAATCAGCACCAGACACAGGACAACTTTCACCCAATCAGCACCAGACACAGGACAACTTTCACCCAATCAGCACCAGACATAGGACAACTTTCACCAATCAGCATTAGACACAGGACAACTTTCATCCAATCAGCACCAGACATAGGACAACTTTCACCCAATCAGCATTAGACACAGGACAACTTTCACCCAGTCAGCACCAGACATAGGACAACTTTCACCCAATCAGCACCAGACACAGGACAACTTTCACCCAATCAGCATTAGACACAGGACAACTTTCACCCAATCAGCATTAGACACAGGACAACTTTCACCCAATCAGCATTAGACACAGGACAACTTTCACCCAGTCAGCACCAGACACAGGACAACTTTCACCCAATCAGCATTAGACACAGGACAACTTTCATCCAGTCAGCATTAGACACAGGACAACTTTCACCCAATCAGCATTAGACACAGGACAACTTTCACCCAATCAGCACCAGACACAGGACAACTTTCACCCAATCAGCACCAGACATAGGACAACTTTCAACCAATCAGCATTAGACACAGGACAACTTTCACCCAATCAGCACCAGACACAGGACAACTTTCACCCAATCAGCACCAGACATAGGACAACTTTCACCCAATCAGCACCAGACATAGGACAACTTTCACCCAATCAGCATTAGACACAGGACAACTTTCATCCAATCAGCACCAGACACAGGACAACTTTCACCCAATCAGCACCAGACATAGGACAACTTTCACCCAATCAGCACCAGACATAGGACAACTTTCATCCAATCAGCACCAAACACAGGACAACTTTCACCCAATCAGCACCAGACACAGAACAACTTTCATCCAATCAGCATTAGACACAGGACAACTTTCACCCAATCAGCACCAGACATAGGACAACTTTCACCCAGTCATTACCAGACATAGGACAACTTTCACCCAATCAGCACCAGACACAGGACAACTTTCACCCAATCAGCACCAGACACAGGACAACTTTCACCCAATCAGCACCAGACATAGGACAACTTTCACCCAATCATGCACCAGACACAGGACCAACTTTCACCCAGTCATTACAGACTAGGACATCGACAACTTTCACCCAATCAGCACCAGACATAGGACAACTTTCACCCAGTCAGCCAACAACCACAGGACAAACTTTCACCCAAGACGTTGGGCAAGTTTTGCCCCAATAGCACCAGACATAGGGCAAGATTTGCCCCAATAGCACCAGACATAGGACAAGTTTTGCCCCAATAGCACCAGACATAGGGCAAGTTTTGCCCCAATAGCACCAGACATAGGACAAGATTTGCCCCAATAGCACCAGACATAGGACAAGTTTTGCCCCAATAGCACCAGACATAGGGCAAATTTTGCCCCAATTACACCAGACATAGGGCACGTTTTGCCCCAATAGCACCAGACATAGGACAAGATTTGCCCCAATAGCACCAGACATAGGGCAAGTTTTGCCCCAATTACACCAAACATAGGACAAGATTTGCCCCAATAGCACCAGACATAGGGCAAGTTTTGCCCCAATTACACCAGACATAGGACAAGGTTTGCCCCAGTAGCACCAGACATAGGACAAGATTTGCCCCAATAGCACCAGACATAGGGCAAGTTTTGCCCCAATTACACCAAACATAGGACAAGATTTGCCCCAATAGCACCAGACATAGGGCAAGTTTTGCCCCAATTACACCAGACATAGGGCAAGTTTTGCCCCAATAGCACCAGATATAGGGCAAGTTTTGCCCCAATAGCACCAGACATAGGACAAGATTTGCCCCAATAGCACCAGACATAGGGCAAGGTTTGCCCCAATAGCACCAGACATAGGGCAAGTTTTGCCCCAATAGCACCAGACATAGGACAAGATTTGCCCCAATAGCACCAGACATAGGGCAAGATTTGCCCCAATAGCACCAGATATAGGGCACGTTTTGCCCCAATAGTACCAGACATAGGACAAGATTTGCCCCAATAGCACCAGACATAGGGCAAGGTTTGCCCCAATAGCACCAGACATAGGGCAAGTTTTGCCCCAATAGCACCAGACATAGGACAAGGTTTGCCCCAATAGCACCAGACATAGGGCAAGGTTTGCCCCAATAGCACCAGACATAGGGCAAGGTTTGCCCCAATAGCACCAGACATAGGGCAAGATTTGCCCCAATAGCACCAGACATAGGGAAAGTTTTGCCCCAATAACACCAGACATAGGGTAAGTTTTGCCCCAGTAGCACCAGACATAGGACAAGTTTTGCCCCAATAGCACCAGACAGAGGGCAAGTTTTGCCCCAATAGCACCAGACATAGGACAAGTTTTGCCCCAATAGCACCAGACATAGGGCAAGTTTTGCCCCAATAGCACCAGACACAGGGCAAGTTTTGCCCCAATAGCACCAGACATAGGACAAGTTTTGCCCCAATAGCACCAGACACAGGGCAAGTTTTGCCCCAATAGCACCAGACATAGGACAAGTTTTGCCCCAATAGCACCAGACATAGGACAAGTTTTGCCCCAATAGCACTAGACACAGGGCAAGTTTTGCCCCAATAGCACCAGACATAGGGCAAGTTTTGCCCCAATAGCACCAGACACAGGGCAAGTTTTGCCCCAATAGCACCAGACATAGGGCAAGGTTTGCCCCAATAGCACCAGACACAGGGCAAGTTTTGCCCCAATAGCACCAGACATAGGGCAAGGTTTGCCCCAATAGCACCAGACACAGGGCAAGTTTTGCCCCAATAGCACCACACACAGGGCAAGTTTTGCCCCAATAGCACCACACACAGGGCAAATTTTAACCCAGCCAGCACCAGAACTTAGTATGTACAATGCATGGCTGCAGTTTCCCAGCCATTCTGCCACTCTTTAGTTGCGAGCCAGCATTGCCTGCATGTGCAATTTTTAGCCAGGCAATGTCGACCAAAGTCCGTCAGTGTAGCGCGTCTGTGCTCCCGCACTAGTGATAAAGGGACGGGTGAAAAGGGTGTGGGGAGTGGAAGGGAAGGGGCGCGCTATTAATAGCCAGCAGAAAGTGGCCAACTAAAGTATCTCGGATTTGTGCGCCGTGAATGTGGTATATGTACAGTTGTGTGTTTTCAGATGACGCGGAAAGTGTGGCGAGCCAAAAAGTTGATACAAGGCAACTACCACCCCATCAACACCATGGCCTACATCGAGGACAGTCAGCGCTCACGTCTCACACTGGTCACCGCTCAGGCCCATGGTCTGGCCAGTCTTAACTTTGGTACGTACACACAGGACTGTATGGATACACCCAGATATGGTATGTACACACAGGACTGTATGGATACACCCAGATATGGTACACACAGGTGTTTGAGTATGGATACACCCAGACAGGTAAGGATGTATAGACACCAGTCAGCGTGGTGAAATAGGTAGTACAAGGAACTACTAACTGGAGTGTCACGGGTTCAGATCCTGATTTTTTCAAAAAAATGTTTGTGGGATCATTGGGCCCCGAAATAGAAAGCAGAAGTAAAGGGCGGGAGCTAAAAACCAAGAAGACTGAAGTCATGGTAATCACTGAAAAACAAGAAATTCTCTCATGCAAAATAATATAAAATGGCACAACATTGAGACAGGTAAATAAGTTTAAATATCTGGGAACGGTCATCTCACCATATCGTAGATGCACATCAGAAATAGCCAACAGAATTGGTCAAGCTAAAACAGCATTCAAAGAAATGAAAAGCGCTCTTACAACAAATGCCTATCAATTAACATTAGGAAGAGAATTCTTGAATGTTATATAGAACTGATACTGTTGTAAGGTTGTGAGGCACGGACAGTCAAAACGCAAAGTCAGAACAAAATTGAAATGTGGTTTCTGAGAAGAAATTTGAGAATTCTATGGATAGCAAAGAAAACAAACAAGAGTCTTGAAGGACGCAGACACAAGAAGACCATTAATAAAGAAGATTAGGAAAAGACAAGCTACATTAGTTTATAGGAAATTTTATGAGGCAAGAGAAATTGGAGCACCTAGTCACAACAGGAAAGCTGGTGGGAAAAAGAGCACCAGGTAGACCCAGGGAGAAAATATTGGATGGACTTGCAGAGTGGCTGAGGATAGAGAGGGTGCGAGATGTACTTGCAGCGACAAGATATAGATTCATATAGAGGGCCTTGATTGCCAACGCCATGTGGCAGGGCACATGATAATGATGAATGGGCCCCAACTAGCTCCTATCTAGATATAAGCATGCTGTAGGCTTGTGAAGAAGATGTGGGATTGCACAATCTAGTCTCATTCACTTGACAGATGCGTTATTGAGAATGTTGCTGACATTTCTTGACCAACACCACAGATGTGTGGATTTTTCAGGCCGGGATGTATTATGACAGTAGGCGTAGAGTACAGCCCTGTCACACAGCCTTACACCAAAATGAAACTGTATAGTATCATTGTTACCATTGCCATTCTCATCATTATAGCATTGTGATAAATTGTCCCTCAGGTTTGGTGGGTTTGGAGGTGTGTTGCCATTCTTATCATTATAGCATTGTGATAAATTGTCCCTCAGTTTTGGTGGGTTTGGAGGTGTGTTGCCATTCTTATCATTATAGCATTGTGATAAATTGTCCCTCAGGTTTGGTGGGTTTGGAGGTGTGTTGCCATTCTTATCATTTATAGCATTGTGATAAATTGTCCCTCAGGTTTGGTGGGTTTGGAGGTGTGTTGCCATTCTTATCATTATAGCATTGTGATAAATTGTCCCTCAGGTTTGGTGGGTTTGGAGGTGTGTTGCCATTCTTATCATTATAGCATTGTGATAAATTGTCCCTCAGGTTTGGTGGGTTTGGAGGTGTGTTGCCATTCTTATCATTATAGCATTGTGATAAATTGTCCCTCAGGTTTGGTGGGTTTGGAGGTGTGTTGCCATTCTTATCATTATAGCATTGTGATAGATTGTCCCTCAGGTTTGGTGGGTTTGGAGGTGTGTTGCCATTCTTATCATTATAGCATTGTGATAAATTGTCCCTCAGGTTTGGTGGGTTTGGAGGTGTGTTGCCATTCTTATCATTATAGCATTGTGATAAATTGTCCCTCAGTTTTGGTGGGTTTGGAGGTGTGTTGCCATTCTTATCATTATAGCATTGTGATAAATTGTCCCTCAGGTTTGGTGGGTTTGGAGGTGTGTTGCCATTCTTATCATTATAGCATTGTGATAGATTGTCCCTCAGGTTTGGTGGGTTTGGAGGTGTGTTGCCATTCTTATCATTATAGCATTGTGATAAATTGTCCCTCAGTTTTGGTGGGTTTGGAGGTGTGTTGCCATTCTTATCATTATAGCATTGTGATAAATTGTCCCTCAGGTTTGGTGGGTTTGGAGGTGTGTTGCAGAGTGGAAATGAATGGCGTGGAGATAGTGATACATGAGGGGTGCTGAAGATGGGGTAGAACACTCAGAGGTTGGGTCAGTCAGGTGAAGGGTATGTCCAGAGAAGTGAGATGAAGGAAACACACACACTTTGCTGTCTGTTCTTTCATCTGTAACCTGGTGATTCTGTTTCTTTGTTGCTGTTGTTGGTAGTAGTGGGTGATTGGTTTCCTTGATTTTTTTTTCTCGTTCTGATTGGTGAAAAAATTGTACCTGCTTTTTACTCATGTCATGTGTTTGTTAGTTTGTTTGTTTGTTTGTTTTTTTGTTTTTTGTTTTATTGCTGGCCGTTTCTTTCATTCTGATTGTCTTTCTGTAAGGTTTGTGTGTGTGTTGTGTGTGTGTGTGTGTGTGTGTGTGTGTGTGTGTGTGTGTGTGTGTGTGTGTGTGTGTGTGTGTGTGTGTGTGTGTGTGTTGTTTGTGTGTGTGCGTGTGCATGTGTGTGTGTATGTATGTGTGTTTGTGTATGTATGTGTGTGTGTGTATGTGTGGTGTGTGTGTGTGTGTGTGTCAATATGTGTGTGGTGTATGTGTGTGTGTGTGTGTGTGTGTCTATATGTGTGTATGTGTGTCTATATGTGTGTGTGTGTTTGTGTCTGTATGTGTGTGTGTGTGTGTGTGTGTGTCTGTGTGTGTGTATGTGTGTGTGTGTATATATGTGTGTGTGTCTATATGTGTGTGTGTGTGCATGCGTGTGTGTGTATGTGTGTGTGTGTGTGCAGGGTGGATGGAGGTGGTGTTGGATCGTCGCCTCGTGCAGGATGACTGGAGGGGGATGGGGGAGGGGGTCAAGGACAATGCCCCCACCCCCAGCAAGTTTGTCATCCTGTTGGAAAAGAGGGACACACCTGCTGCTGAGGTAAGTCATAGACACACCTGTCATGCTGTTTTGTCTGGCCATGACTGCTCATGAATAAAATAGAAATACATAGCAAAAATAAAGGGTTGGAGCTAAATAGCAAGAAGACTGAAGTCATGGTAATCAGTAAAAAAAAAACCCATGAAATCCCCTCATGCAAAGCAACAGCAAACGGTACAACCTTGAGACAAGTTGATAAGTTTAGATATCTGGGAATGATCATCTCACCAGACGGTATATGCACAACAGAAATGGCCAGCAGAATCGGCCAAGCCAAAACAGCATTCAAGAAGATGAAAGGCATTGTTACCAACAAATGCCTATCTGTTAACATCAGGAAGAGAGTTCGTGAATGTTATGTAGAACCGATAATGTTATACGGTTGTGAGGCGTGGACAGTCAGCAAGCAAAGCCAGAACAAGATTGAGGCAGCCGAGATGTGGTTTCTAAGAAGAATGTTGAGAGTTCCATGGACAGCAAAGAAAACGAACGAGACAGTCCTGATGGAGGCAGACACAAGAAGATCATTCATTAGGAAGATCAGGAAAAGACAGGCAACATTTATAGGCCATTTTATGAGGAAAGGGGAATTGGAGCACCTGATCACAACAGGAAAGCTGGAGGGAAAGAGGGCACCAGGTAGATCCAGGGAGAAAATATTGGACGGACTTGCAGAGTGGCTGAGGACAGATAGGGTGGAAGATCGCCAACGCCATGCAGCAGGGCACTTGATGATGATGATGATGACCTGTCATACTATTAATTCATCTGATCTTAAGGTAAATCATGGACACACCTGTCATACTATTGATATACCTGATCTTAAGGTAAATCATATACACACCTGTCATACTATTGATACATCTGATCCTAAGGTAAATCATATACACACCTGTCATACTATGATACATCTGATCCTAAGGTAAATCAGACACACCTGTCATACTATTGATATACCTGATCTTAAGGTAAATCATAGACACACCTGTCATACTATTGATACATCTGATCCTAATGTAAATCATAGACACACCTGTCATACTATTGACACATGATACTTAGGTAAATCAGACAAACCTGTCATACTATTGATACATCTGATCCTCAGGTAAATCATAGACATACCTGTCATACTATTGACACATGATCCTAAGGTATATCAGACACCTGTCATGCTGTTGACACATGATACTAAGGTAAATCAGACACACCTGTCATACTGTTGATACATCTGATCCTAAGGTAAATCAGACACACCTGTCATACTATTGATACATCTGATCCTAAGGTAAGTCATAGACACACCTGTCATACTATTGACACATGATCCTAAGGTAAATCATAGACACACCTGTCATACTATTGATGCATGATCCTAAGGTAAATCAGACACACCTGTCATACTGTTGATACATCTGATCCTAAGGTAAATCAGACACACCTGTCATACTGTTGATACATCTGATCTTAAGGTAAATCAGACACACCTGTCATACTATTGATACATCTGATCCTAAGGTAAATCAGACACACCTGTCATACTATTGATACAACTGATCTTAAGGTAAATTATAGACACACCTGTCATACTATGACACATCTGATCCTAAGGTAAATCAGACACACCTGTCATACTGTTGATACATCTGATCCTAAAGTAAATCATATACACCTGTCATACTATTGATACATCTGATCCTAAGGTAAATCAGACACACCTGTCATACGATTAATACATCTGATCTTAAGATAAATCAGACATACCTGTCATACTATTGATACATCTGATCTTAAGATAAATCAGAGACACCTGTCGTACTATTGGTACATCTGATCTTGTATCTTGTATCTTGATCTTAAGGTAAACAGACACACCTGTCCTACTATTGATATATCTGATCCTAAGGTAAATCAGACACACCTGTCATACTATTGATATATCTGATCCTAGGGTAAATCAGACACACCTGTCATACTCTTGATACATCTGATCTTAACTCGATGGCGATGCTCCGCAGCTATAGTTGCGGAACTCCGTGTCTCAACTGTGACACTCCGCAGCTATAGCTGCGGAGATGTTATGGTTTTTTAACCGAAACTACTTGCATACAATAATAAGGGAGATTATACTGACAGCAGAGTTTTACCATTTTTCGAAGTAGATTTCTTTCCCTTTGACTATAGGAGACCGTTGGAACTCTATTTTTGGCTTGTTTTCGCGGTACCCGAAACAAAGGAATTTCGAAGAGTCAAAAGATTCTACGCCTGTATTTAATCATTTTGGGGGCCAAAATATTCATAAAAGCAGAACTCATAGTGACTTCCAGTGAAGAATGTATATCCTGTGACATGTTATGTGCAGTTTTGTGACATGGATATTTAATGGACTACAAGCAGCAGTTTGATAAGACATGTGTGTATACATCCAGAACTTTTCATTTTTTGCTATTTGCATGCCTTTTTCAATGGTAAACCAGAAAAAAAAATGAAAGCATGCATAAACAAGCGATCTGCACAGTTACAAAGTAGACATAATGACCTTTTAAAACATATATAACAGGATAGGTTTATTTTCGTTGGATATTCTCCAAAATTTTTTTTAAAATACCAAAAACTGTGCGTCTCAAGCGTTTCAGCAGCCATTTTAGGGCGCGTCTCCAAAGAGTTAAGGTAAATCAGACACACCTGTCATACTATTGATACATCTGATCCTAAGGTAAATCATATACACACCTGTCATACTACTGATACATCTGATCCTAAGGTAAATCATATACACCTGATATATCTATTGATACATCTGATCCTAAGGTAAATCATATACACTCCTGTCATAGTACTTATACACCCGATCCTAAGGTATATCATATACACACCTGTCATACTATGATAATCTGATCCTAAGGTAAATCAGACACACCTGTCATACTATGACATGTTTCATCCTAAGGTAAATCATAGGCTCACCTGTCACACTATGATACATCTGATCCTAAGATAAATCATTGACACACCTGTCATACTATTGATGCATGATCCTAAGATAAATCATAAACACATCTGTCATACTATTGATACATGATCCTAAGGTAAATCATAAACACATCTGTCATACTATTGACACATGATCCTAAGGTAAATCATAAACACATCTGTCATACTATTGATACATGATCCTAAGGTAAATCACAGACACACCTGTTATACTATTGATACATCCGATCCTAAGGTAAATCATAGACACACCTGTCATACTATGATAACCTGATCTTAAGGTAAATCAGGCACACCTGTCGTACTATGATATGTTTAAACCTAAGGTAAATCATAGGCTCACCTGTCACACTATTATACATCTGATCCTAAGGTAAATCGGACACACCTGTCATACTATGGTACATCTAATCATATTTTCCAGCCATAATAACAGTGACACAGCACAGCAGTCGTTAATCACTTTTTCCATGTCTGTCATCGCTTAAATCTATCGATGAAGAAGACGACAGCAGTGATGAAGAACACAGTGAAAATGATGATGATAATGAAGGTGATGGTAACGATGAACACAGTGAAAATGATGATGATGATAATGAAGATGATGGTAATGATGAACAGTGAAAATGATGATGATGATAATGAAGATGATGGTAACGATGAACACAGTGAAAATGATGATGATGATAATGAAGATGATGGTAACGATGAACACAGTGAAAATGATGATGATGATAATGAAGGTGATGGTAACGATGAACACAGTGAAAATGATGATAATGAAGATGATGGTAACAATGAACACAGTGAAAATGATGATAATGAAGATGATGGTAACAATGAACACAGTGAAAATTTATGATGATGATAATGAAGATGATGGTAACGATGAACAGTGAAAATGATGATATGATAATGAAGATGATGGTAACAATGAACACAGTGAAAATGATGATGATGATAATGAAGATGATGGTAACGATGAACAGTGAAAATGATGATGATGATAATGAAGTGATGGTAACGATGAACACAGTGAAAATGATGATGATGATAATGAAGATGATGGTAACGATGAACACAGTGAAAATGATGATGATGATAATGAAGATGATGGTAACATGAACACAGTGAAAATGAGATAATGAAGATGATGGTAACGATGAACACAGTGAAAATGATGATGATGATAATGAAGATGATGGTAACAATGAACACAGTGAAAATGATGGTAGATGATAATGAAGATGATGGTAACAATGAACACAGTGAAAATTATGATGATGATAATGAAGATGATGGTAACATGAACACAGTGAAAATGATGATGATGATAATGAAGATGATGGTAACAATGAACACAGTGAAAATGATGATGATGATAATGAAGATGATGGTAACAATGAACACAGTGAAAATGATGATGATGATAATGAAGATGATGGTAACAATGAACACAGTGAAAATGATGGTGATGATAATGAAGATGATGGTAACGATGAACACAGTGAAAATGATGATGATGATAATGAAGATGATGTAACGATGAACAGTGAAAATGATGATAATGATATGAAGATGATGGTAACAATGAACACAGTGAAAATGATGATGATGATAATGAAGATGATGGTAACGATGAACACAGTGAAAATGATGATAATGATAATGAAGATGATGGTAACGATGAACACAGTGAAAATGATGTGATGATAATGAAGATGATGGTAACGATGAACAGTGAAAATAATGATAATGAAGATGATGGTAACGATGAACACAGTGAAAATGATGATGATGATAATGAAGATGATGGTAACAATGAACACAGTGAAAATGATGATAATGATAATGAAGATAATGGTAACAATGAACAGTGAAAATGATGATGATAATGAAGATGATGGTAACGATGAACACAGTGAAAATGATGATGATGATAATGAAGATGATGGTAACAATGAACACAGTGAAAATGATGGTGATGATAATGAAGATGATGGTAACAATGAACACAGTGAAAATGATGGTGATGAATAATGAAGATGATGGTAATGATGAACACAGTGAAAATGATGATGATGATAATGAAGATGATGGTAACGATGAACACAGTGAAAATGATGATGATGATAATGAAGATGATGGTAACGATGAACACAGTGAAAATGATGATAATGAAGATGATGGTAACGATGAACAGTGAAAATAATGATAATGAAGATGATGGTAACGATGAACACAGTGAAAATGATGATGATGATAATGAAGATGATGGTAATGATGAACACAGTGAAAATGATGATGATGATAATGAAGATGATGGTAACATGAACACAGTGAAAATGATGATGATGATAATGAAGATGATGGTAACAATGAACACAGTGAAAATGATGATGATGATAATGAAGATGATGGTAATGATGAACAGTGAAAATGATGATGATGATAATGAAGATGATGGTAACGATGAACACAGTGAAAATGATGATAATGAAGATGATGGTAACAATGAACACAGTGAAAATGATGATGATGATAATGAAGATGATGGTAACGATGAACACAGTGAAAATGATGATGATGATAATGAAGATGATGGTAACAATGAACACAGTGAAAATGATGATGATGATAATGAAGATGATGGTAACAATGAACACAGTGAAAATGATGATGATGATAATGAAGATGATGGTAATGATGAACAGTGAAAATGATGATGATGATAATGAAGATGATGGTAACAATGAACACAGTGAAAATGATGATGATGATAATGAAGATGATGGTAATGATGAACAGTGAAAATGATGATGATGATAATGAAGATGATGGTAACAATGAACACAGTGAAAATGATGATGATGAAATGAAGATGATGGTAACAATGAACAGTGAAAATGATGATGATGATAATGAAGATGATAGTAACGATGAACAGTGAAAATGATGATGATGATAATGAAGATGATGGTAACGATGAACAGTGAAAATGATGATAATGATAATGAAGATGATGGTAACGATGAAACAGTGAAAATGATGATGATGATAATGATGATGATGGTAACGATGAACAGTGAAAATGATGATGATAATGAAGGTGATGGTAACGATGAACACAGTGAAAGTGATGATGATAATGAAGATGATGGTAACGATGAACAGTGAAAATGATGATAATGATAATGAAGATGATGGTAATGATGAACAGTGAAAATGATGATGATGATAATGAAGATGATGGTAACAATGAACACAGTGAAAATGATGATGATGATAATGAAGATGATGGTAACAATGAACACAGTGAAAATGATGATGATGATAATGAAGATGATGGTAACAATGAACACAATGATGATAATGAAGATGATGGTAATGATGAACAGTGAAAATGATGATAATGATAATGAAGATGATGGTAACAATGAACAGTGAAAATGATGATAATGATAATGAAGATGATGGTAACAATGAACACAGTGAAAATGATGATGATGATAATGAAGATGATGGTAACAATGAACACAGTGAAAATGATGATAATGAAGATGATGGTAATGATGAACAGTGAAAATGATGATGATGATAATGAAGATGATGGTAACGATGAACACAGTGAAAATGATGATGATGATAATGAAGATGATGGTAACAATGAACACAGTGAAAATGATGATAATGAAGGTGATGGTAACGATGAACACAGTGGAAATGATGATAATGATAATGAAGATGATGGTAACGATGAACCAGTGAAAATGATGATGATGATAATGAAGATGATGGTAACAATGAACAGTGAAAATGATGATGATGATAATGAAGATGATGGTAACGATGAACACAGTGAAAATGATGATATGAAGATGATGGTAATGATGAACATGAAAATGATGATGATGATAATGAAGATGATGGTAACGATGAACACAGTGAAAATGATGATGATGATAATGAAGATGATGGTAATGATGAACACAGTGAAAATGATGATAATGAAGATGATGGTAACGATGAACAGTGAAATGATGATAATGAAGAAGATGATGATGATAATGAAGATGACGGTAACGATGACAGTGATTTCTCTGTGTCCCAGACCCCAGATTCCAGTTCTCTGTGTCGACCGTCATTGCTGGCGGAACTGACATCGCGTCACCTTAATCATCCGCCTGTCGTCACGCTGTCTCAACTGGACACGGACACAATCACCGGTCATAGTCGTCAGTCCCTGGTGGAGACCTCCCTGCCCTGCTCGTTGCACCTGGTCAACCTGCGCAGTCGCCCGGGGCAAAAGGAGCAGGAGGAGCGGATGAATGCTCTCATGGTGGTCCATCATGCTGGGGTGGACTGCAACTTCTCTGAGGTCCACTGTACTTGTGCCATGACGGTAAGTGGTTTTTGCTGTTGGTAAAACAAAATGTGACTGCTGGATCTTGAGGGTAAAAACAAAATATTAAAAAATACCTTGTTTGTAAAAGATCCTTGGGAGTATAAAACACAACGTTTTGAGCCCAGGCCCTTTGTCAAGTGAAAAATAAAATGACAGAGGAGTATTGAAAACAGTTCAAGGATAATCCTGAGTAACACTCACTCACTCTGTCCCCTATCTCCTTGAACTGTTTTCAATACTCCTCTGTCATTTTATTTTTCACTTGACAAAGGGCCTGGGCTCGAAACGTTGTGTTTTATACTCCCAAGGATCTTTTACAAACAAGGTATTTTTTTTAAAGGTTTTTGCTGTTGTTCTGTTGGTGCTGGGGTTTTCTGTTTGCTTTTGCTTTTGCTGCTTCATCTTCTTTGAGACAGCAGAGACGTGGTTTTATCGAACACTTCTACATGTCAAATGGACAGATAGAAGAACTACTTGAAGTGTCCTGGAAAAACTTTGATACCGCCAGAAAATTACTAGCAAACGTAAGCAAGAGAAGACTAAAATACATTGCCATGTGTCACATAGCAAGAACACAGACCTCATGGCAACCATTTTTCATGGTCTGCCTTTCTTCCTTATTGCCGCTGTTTTTCCTTGAAAAATGGTTGTACAGTGATAGTTGATTATTACACATTATATGAGGACAGCACTAGGTTAACACTTTGGCATCATCAGCTGGCTATTTGACCTACTTCCCTGCAGACGTGCCAGCTGCCGCTGACTACTTTCCTTGGAAACGTGCATTTTTAGGCCACTTTGAATTAATTTTCACAGGCGCCCCAAATGACTAACATCAATATGTAGGTATGGTTAGAAAGGTAATCTAATCCTCTTTTAGGATATCTACAGTATAAGGTTTGTTCAGACATGCTTTGAGGATATTTGTGCAATGAAATATCATGGTTGAGGAACACTTCAGACAAGCATTTCATCCATTCAGCAGATGTAAACAAAACAGAAAAAAGAGACACCAATTCTCCATGACTTGCATCATCTGATCAGAAGCTCAGAAAAGTACACACACCCACAAAAATTCTACAATCCTGAGTGAACAGCGACATCGCGCATTCGCAGGGCGCTCCATTTTGCCTTTGTTTCAGTGACGTTTGGGTGACGTTCTTGCGCCCAAAAATTCTTCAAATAGACTTTTTACTCGGGAAATCACTCTCACAGTATTTAGAAATGGTTACTTGATACTATAATAGAGGTTTTTTTCCTTAGACCGTAACTGGCTTCGCGTAGGAATTTTCTAATGCAAGACGCTAGAATCCTAGCGTTATGTTATCAGCGGCGAGCTAGCTGAACGCTATACCCCTAGCATTCCGGCGCCTGCGGTTCTCCGCGAGAACGCTAGTGGGCTAGCGTTACGTTGTGAAAAAGTTAAAGAAACAAATGATTATACATTAATGCAGCAAGCCACATCAGATCATCAAAAATAATGGTGTGGGTATCTCAAGATGGTGCTCCATGCTCACAATAGATTCCATGTGCATTTACGCCACAGATGCCATAGGATTGACGAATAACAACAGACAATAACAAAATATGAAAATAGTAATTAAGAATGATAACAAACTATAACAGAATAAAATGAATATTAGAACCTATTGGATTAATGGTAATGGTGGATGTTGCTATGGCCATGTAACAAAATCCAGCAGCCATGCAAAGTCAGTCCTCCAGGGCACTGCTGATGGAGGGAGGTGGAGGTGAAGACATACAAAAATGATAGATTGACAACATTATAGAACGGACAGAGAAATTATTTGCAGAGACCCAGGCTTGGGACACAACCGACAGAGCTGGAGGAATCTGGTGAACAGTACTTTAGTGTGGCGTCCCACTGACTCTTCATGGAGATTACCCTTTGATTCCCGCGTCCTGTCCACCAGCATCCTGCTTTGTCAGCCATGCTAGCAAAGCAAAACTTAACTCTTTGACTCCCTCACCCTATCCACCGGCTTCCTGCAGGTAACTGGTTGATAGAGTGAGGGAGTCAAATGGTTAATTTTTTGCAGTTGGTGGATAGGGTGTGGGAGTCAGAGGGTTAAGAGAGAAGAAGAAGGAGAGGTGGGGGTAGTGGTGTTAACATTGATGATAGTGATGGTGGTGGTGGTGGTAAACAGTGGTAGTAATGGTGGTGATGGTGGTGGTAAACAGTGGTAGTAATGGTGGTGACGGTGGTAGTGAAGGCGGTGTGTAAAACGGTTTCAGGATGGCTTCCCAGTCAGACTGTTCCGAGGGACACAAGTATGGCAAGCCACAGAATGCGGACTGACAGGCCTTCAGGAGTCGTCTCCCCTGCTTCTGGCCGACCCTGTTAAGGTGCCAGAAATGGAACTGAGGACGTTAAAAATGACTTTCTTTTAGCACAATCACAAGTGATGCAACCTCCAGTAACTGGCTTTTTCTTTTTTAGCACAATCGCAATTCCAGTGGTCATTCAGGATTAAGGCAAAGACAGGCCAAAACCCTTTGACTCTCTCACTCTATCCATCACCAATCCTTCTTGCAGTAATGTGATGGATAGGGTGAGGGAACGAAAGGGTTAAGGTGGTAGAAAGGGTAAGGTTGTTGAAGAGTAAATGCGTGCGCATGGTGATGTGTATGTGTGTGTTGTTTGTTTTGTTAATCGCATCAGTTCTGTGGATTATTTGTGAATGTGTATATGTATGTGTGTGTGATGTTCTTGAGCATGAATGTGTGTGTGTGTGTGTGTGTGTGTGTGTGTGTGTGTGTGTGTGTGTGTGTGTGTGTGTGTGTGCATGTGTTTGGGAAATTAGGCATTGACAAGAAATACTTGTTCACTCAGGCAGTTGATTTTTATGCCAGTTTTGAAACCTGTAGACATATTCAGAATTGGCAATTCTACTGACTGTGGTATATGCTGTG
The DNA here is from genome assembly GCA_030674185.1 of Monoplex corrugatus. Taxonomy (NCBI): domain Eukaryota; kingdom Metazoa; phylum Mollusca; class Gastropoda; order Littorinimorpha; family Ranellidae; genus Monoplex; species Monoplex corrugatus. The sequence goes on from CM060308.1 coordinate 99,453,087, forward strand.
AGAAGATGTGCCTGTGTAAACAGTTACGTTGTGTACATATGTCAAACCTTGAGATGCTTGTGTATGATTTAACAATCAGTATGCAGATGCTGTGTATGGTTTGTCAATCAGTATGGAGGTTTTGTGTGCAGTATAGTAATCAGTATGGAAATGATTGTATGTGCCTCAGCAATTTACATGGAAACACTTGAGTGTGGCTTGAGAGCGATTCATTTTTTGTACGTGTGCGTTTTACGCTCACTTCGGTTGGTTTATTGTTGGGTGCAGTTTAATCCCAATGTAGTTTGTGTGTATTGTTTCACTGCGAGTTTTTCACATGCTAATGTATATTTTTGTGTGGCAGACAGATGGCTGTGTGTTATTGTTGGGTGCAGTTTCTCCCAGAATTGTTTTTGTGTGCAACTTTTTTAACTGTCAGTTTTTGCCTGCATGTATGTAGTTAGACTGGGCTAGAGACATTGTGGGATTTTCTTTGGTGCATTTTGACCCAGGTTTATTTTTGTGTGCAAGCATTTGCACTGGTCACAGATTGTGTGTGCATTGTGTGTCTGTGTGAACTGGAGACAAGGTTATGGCTTGTACATGGGTTTTGTATGACTGATTTGTTCTTTATTTTTGTTTTGTTTTGTTGTCTTGTTGTCTGTTCAAGTTACTTATGAGCTTACAAATCAGTGTTTGTGGATGACACATATTTTTGGCATCGTTTGCATGACATTGTTCTTTTTCTTTAAATTATCCATTTGTACCATCGTGGTTGTGAGATACAGTGCACTGTCAGTAGCAAGCTGCAAGACCTGACGTGGAGAAATTCAAGGTCTATTTTTTAACATCAGTGTGATCTTCTTTGGTGTGACTGTCATTTTAAAATGTCGATATCTTTTTGCTGTATGCCTGTTGGGCCAGCTAATAGAGATGCATTCTGGTCAAATGACCAAACCACTTCAAAGCTCTGCTGATGGATATGGTGGTGAGCTGATGTTGTTCCCTCCGTCTTGTTGATTTTGGTGTTCCTGATCATGTTGCGTCTGGTCTTTTTGACAGCTCTTGTCAAACAGCGCATCTCACAGATGGTGATTTTGTGCCTGATGGGCTTTGTCAGGGTCTGTGTGTGGTCTGGTTTGACAAGTTGGGGAGGACAGTGGAATTGGTGAGTGTAGCTTTTGTTTCAGTAGGAATGTTGGGGTGTTTCTAGAGTGCAAGCAACTGACTGACATTCCTGCTTTCAAAATTCCAGATTAACCCTTTGACCCCCTCATCCTGTCCACCAGCGTCCCGCATTGTCAGCCTCGACAGCAATGCAAAAACTTAACCCTTTCACACCCTTGCACTATCCACCAGGTTCCTGCAGGAAGCTGGTTGATAGGGTGAGGGAGTCAAAGGGTTAAGTTTTTGTGGCTGGTGGAGTAGGATGTGGGAGTGAAAGGGTTAAAAAGAACAAACTCTCTACTGAGTTATCCATCTTCTGTGAAAATACTGTGGAAGTGTTTTAATTCACTGACGTTTATGTTAAGTGCCGTTGATGTTGATGTGAAGTTTCCTGACATTCTGCTGACTCTCCTGTCTTGATTTTGCCAGTGCTGATTTTGACCTTGTAGCTTTCACAAGTGCTGTTCAGGCTACTTGTGTGTTCTTCATGTCTTTCATCATGGTGTGATTGCCTGCAAACTTTATCAGTTTCAAAGATTCTTTCATGATCTTGTCCTTGTAAACAGTGAATAATTGTGGTGACTGGATACAACCCTGTCTCATTCCAGATGCGACTTCAAACCAGTGCTTATCTGTTTGTGTAGATGGCTCTGATGCTGTGTAAAAACCGGTCTTTGGGTCGTAATGCTCTAGCACTTACCTGAAGCTTGTCCCTGTCAAATGCTTTTTCTTGGTCTACAAAGACAAGGTGGGGTTCTTTGTCATGCTTGACTGTTTTTTTCACCAAGTTGTCTTAGAGCAAACATAGCGTCCTTGTTCTTTCCTGAATCCAATCCGTGCCTTGCTCAATAAAGAATTGTGTGTAGTGTGTTGTTCCAGGATGTTGGCGTACCTTTTGCCAACATATCTCAAGAGTGATATTTCTCTATATGTGCCACAGATCAGTGACACAGAGAAAGACTGCTTATTCATATGCAGTGCAAATTGTTGTGTTTGTATGCAAGTGAGATTGCTTTGTTTATAAAAGAATAAGATTGTTTTATTTGCTTGCAGAATGAGATTGCTTTACATATATATATGTATATACACATACAGAGAAATACAGAGAAAGGTTCTTTTATTGGTGTGCAGCGTGAGATTGCTTTATTTGAATGCAACATAAACTTGCTTCAATCAGCGTACGACGATTGTATTTTTGCATGTGTTCGTTTACAACATCTTCATTATGCAGAAATTGTTCAGACATAGAGATGACCATGATATCATTCCAGTAATTGCAGTTGTTGAACTGTATGAGTGAACTTTATCCTGACTGTTTTGGAGACCCGTCTATTGCATTGGCTGTTTGGTCACAGACCTGTAAGCATACATGGCCAACTCTGTAGTGCTCCCCACCCCGATGGGTTTGCCGCGGGCTTTTTCAGTATAACCCTGTCTTCTGGAAATTCTCTGCTAGAAATTGCCTTTTTTTGTTTTTTATTTTTTGTTGTCATTCTCTTTGCTTCAGTCTTGCTTCTTTGCACACTGTAGTCTCTTTCTTGCTCATTTTGGGCATTGCTGATTCATTCACCTGCATGTTTTCCATAAAACCTCCATACTTTCTGTCTATTAGGATTAATACTTGGATACATATATGTATGTGAGTAGACAGATAGATAGATAGATAGATAGATAGATAGATAGATAGACAGATAGATAGATAGATAGACAGACATAGACAGATAGATAGATAGATAGACAGACAAACAGACAGACAGACAGACAGACAGATAGATAGATAGATAGATAGATAGACAGACAGACAGACAGACAGATAGATAGATAGATAGGCAGGCAGGCAGGCAGGCAGGCAGGCAGGTAGGTAGGTTGGTAGGTAGGTAGGTAGGTTGGTAGGTAGGTAGGTAGATAGATAGATAGATGGCTAGATAGATAGACAGATAGATAGATACAGATTTCAGAATAGAAGATGGAATCATCACCAAATGCAAAATGACTTGCACGACCGCCATCTTTGCCTTGCTGGAAAAACTGCGTCCATATTACCTAGCCTTACCTAGCAAATACCCAGGCATGCTTGCCTTTAGGTGGAAAAAAGTAACATTGTACCTAGCATACCTAGTGAAAACTTGGCCAACCTAGGGTGTATGAAACAGGTCTAGGTGTCCTTCAGAAGTGTCCAGTTGTTAGTTGTTTGTGGCTAGTTGTTATTCCATATCGATTTGTTTGAAATGTGGTGATCCACTGGCCTTGGTAGAAAGGGCACAAGGCTGACAACTCAGAGTTTGGGTACCGTCTGATGTCACTCATAGTGAAAAGACGTTAAATCAAGGAAGGAAGGAACGAACAGAGCTTGTGGGTTGGATCCTATGGCAGATCACATATACATCTTCTCCATCACATGGAATTATCAGAGGTGATGGTGTTTATGGAAGTTTGGACAAAGACACTACCCTGAGAAAGTTAAACTGTTAGTTTCTCACCCTGTGTGCCCGCTTCCACGCTCTTGCTGATTTTAACCTTTCACTCTCTCACTCCGTCCACCATCTTTGTCTCGTCTTTCTGAATTAATCCTTCACTCTCTCACTCCGTCCGCCGTCTTTCTCGTCTTTCTGAATTAATCCTCCACTCTCTCACTCTGTCCGCCATTTTTCTCGTCTTTCTGAATTAATCCTTCACTCTCTCACTCCGTCCGCCATCTTTCTCGTCTTTCTGAATTAATCCTCCACTCTCTCACTCCGTCCGCCATTTTTCTCGTCTTTCTGAATTAATCCTTCACTCTCTCACTCTGTCCACCATCTTTCTCTTGTCTTTCTGAATTAATCCTTCACTCTCTCACCCTGCATAATGTGTGTGTGTTTGTGTGGTGTGTGTGTGTTGTGTTGTGTGTGTGTGTGTGTGTATGTGTTGTGTGTGTGTGTGTGTGTATGTGTTGTGTGTGTGTGTGTGTGCCTGCTTTGTGTGTGTGTATATGTGTGTGTTTGTGTGTGTGTTGTGTGTGTATGTGTGTGTGTGTGTGTGTATGTGTTGTGTGATGTGTTGTGTGTGTGTGTGTGTATGTGTTGTTTTGTGTGTGTGTGTGTATGTGTGTGTGCCTGCATTTGTGTATGTGTGTGTGTGTGTGTGTGTGTGTGTGTGATTCATTAATATCCAATTTGTTTAGGATGTTCCGCAGATTACACCAATTTCTTATCTGTTGTCGCTGTGAAATGTTGCATGGATCGACTTCTTACATACTTATGTTTCCAGCTGATTTTACAAACATCACTTTTGTACGCAGGTATATGTTATTTTGGACATTTAAGCTAGAGGAATGGTTGTCATTGTCTGTGATGCTGTGTGTGTGTGTGTGTGTGTGTGTGTGTGTGTGTGTGTGTGTGTTTCCGCCACTGCCAAGCATAATGTGGTGACAAAGGGTCTCCGGTTCTCCACTTTAGTGTTGACGCTGGGTTTTGTGACATAATACTGCTTGGCGTAGAGGTACAGCACTTGCCTTCCAGTGTGCTTACCCCAGTTTGCACCAGTACGAATCACACCGGGGGAACTTAATATGTGGATGTGGCCTGCAGTCTACCCAGCTGTGAATACTTAACTGGCTCTCTTCAAAATAAGAAATGTTAATGCTGTGATGGAGGGGAGCATCACCCTCATAATGCTGACATGGAGAAAAATTGAGATCTCGACCACCTCACTCTCCTATGACCTCTCCTATGACCTCAGGGTTATGGATCAGATCAGTTCTATTCACTGTTTCAACGCAGACTGGCTGGTTGTGTTGATAGAGCCATGGACTCAAGATCTGATGTCCTCGAGTTCGATCCAGTCCTCACATACCGTTTCCCTCCCGCACCTATCACCGTACGAACTTGATCTTTTCCTCCCTCACCCTATCCACCAGCTTCCGAAAGGTGTTGTATAGATACGAGTTAGTTTGTTTTGCTGTCATGCCTGACCAGTGCAGGATCTGGTAGATAGGGTGTGGTGAAGTCAAAGGGTTAATTTTTGTTTTGCTGTCATGGCTGACAGTGCAGGATGCTGGTAGATGGGTGAGGAGTCAAAGGGTTAAATTTTTGTTTTGCTGTCATGGCTGACAGTGCAGGATGCTAGTAGATGGGGTGAGGGAGTCAAAGGGTTAAATTTTTGTATTGCTGTCATGGCTGACATGCAGGATGCTGTAGATGGGGTGAGGGAGTCAAAGGGTTAAATTTTTGTTTTGCTGTCTCATGGCTGACAGTGCAGGATGCTGGTAGATGGGGTGAGGGAGTCAAAGGGTTAAATTTTTGTTTTGCTGTTCATGGCTTACAGTGCAGGATGCTGGTAGATGGGGTGAGGGAGTCAAAGGGTTAAATTTTTGTTTTGCTGTCATGGCTTACAGTGTAGGATGCTGGTAGATGGGTGAGGGAGTCAAAGGGTTAAAGATCTGGACTGATGGTTGGCTGTGCCCATCTCAATGTCCCCATCATTCTGGGGGTGTCAGATTAGTCTTATGCAGTGGTGCCCCCCAAGTTGAATCTAATTGGTTCCTTGGGCCATTCGACTTGAGAATATTCTAGTTGGGAGGCAATTTTTCCCATTAAGATTAAAGTAAAAAGCATTAATTCGTTCCAGGCCCCAAAATCCCTATATCTATTTTAAATTTTTATGAGTTTCTGTTGTGCCCTGTGGCCAGATAACTGCAAGGGGAAATAGACTTAAATATTAATACTTTGCACTTTATTGGGAGCCATGATGAGGGCTAATTTGAAGAAAAAATGCAAAAAAAAATGTCAGCAACAACAGAGGATGATGTGCACGGCACGGGGGAGTGAGCGGGACTGGGCAGGCAGCGCGCGCGCCTCAGGTCCTGGCTTTGTTGCCAGACATTCAAGATGGGAGTGAGACTCGACATGGGAGGCAAAATTTCGCCGAAATTTTCGTTTGACATGGGAAAATTCGACTTGGAATGCATTCGACTTGGGGGGGTACCACTGTGTGTCCTTTCTCTTCTCTCTCCCCCCCCCCCCCCCCATTTCAAGACTTTGCCAGTGCATAGGGTTTGTTTGCATAAGCTCAAGGAGGCAGCCAGGTAAATGCTGGCAGATTTGGGTGGAGCGCTTATGGAATTGTCCGGGTATGATGAATCCCTCTTGAACCAACTCCAAGCTTCCTGTTTCAAGATGTCTAGTAAAAGACTGTTAAAAAAACAAGGTCAAGGTTGTCCCGTGACCCGGAGTCACAGGGGAGTTAGGTGGTAAAGATCACAATTTTATGACTACCGAACTAAACACATTTCTCAGTAAAATGGCTACTCACTTACATAGTTTTCATCGGCGATCTGGCCGACTTCTTCAGCGCAACTGCTGGGTTGAGAACTGGCTTCAGTGCGCACTGCCGTGAGCGAACTCACGACAGCGCGACTGAATGAGTGAGGAGTACACCGAAGGCAGGTTGTGTCGGCCCCGGTCACGGTCACGGTTGAGGGTGGGGTTCCTTGCGGCGATGTGAACTGCCTCCTTTACTCCCCTCTGGAACCATCTTGCTTCTTTGTCGAGAAATTGCATTGTCCTTTTCAAAGTGGTGTTGGGTGTGGGTCAGATGTTCTCCCACTGGAGAGGACTCACGTTTGTGTTCTTTTCATCTTTTGTGCAAGTTGCGCTCAGTTTCGCCAGTGTAACTTTGGTCAGCCGGATCGCCGATGAAAGCTATGTAAGTGAGTAGCCATTTTACTGAGAGATGTGTTTAGTCCGGTTGTCATTATGTCTACCCCTCAGTCGTTAAAACTTCCTCAAAGATCACGACTGTTCTTAGGGATGGTGTCATGAGGGCAGTGTCCATCTCTTGTCTCGCGCTGCTTTATCTTTTCCCTTACTGTGAAGACAGGTCCATGTAGCCAGGTACCTACTTTAGTGTTCACTTGCTCTTGTTTAATCTTTTGACTCCCTCACCCTTTCCACCTGCTTTCTGCATTACCAGCTGTAGTAGGAAATCAAAAACTTAACCCTTTCACTCCCCCATCCTATCTACCAGCTGTCTGCATTACCAGCTGTAGTAGGAAATCAAAAACTTAACCCTTTGGCTCCCTCATCCTATCCACCAGCTGTCTGCACTACCAGCTGTAGTAGGAAATTGAAAACTTAACCCTTTGGCTCCCTCACCCTATCCACCAGCTTCCTGCATTACCAGCTATATAGTAGGAAATCAAAACTTAACCCTATCACTCCCTAATCCTATCCACCGGCTGTCTGCATTACCAGCTATAGTAGGAAATCAGAGATTTAACCCTATCCTCCCTTAACCCTTTCATTCCCTAATCCTATCCACCAGCTGTCTGCATTACCAGCTATAGTAGGAAATCAGAGATTTAACCCTATCCTCCCTTAACCCTTTCACTCCCTAATCCTATCCACCAGCTGTCTGCATTACCAGTTATTGTAGGAAATCAGAGATTTAACCCTTTCCTCCCTTAACCCTTTCACTCCCTAATCCTATCCACCTGCTTTCTGCATTACCAGCTATAGTAGGAAATCAAAAACTTAACCCTTTGACTCCCTCACCCTATCCACCAGCTTCCTGCATTACCAGCTGTAGTAGGAAATCAGAAACTTATTCTTAACCCTTTGACTCCCCCACCCTATCCACCAGCCATCTGTCTCTCGCTGCTTCATCTTTCTCTTACTGAGAAGACAGGTCCTAGTCACAGCTGGGTAAAGCAGCAGTTGCACACACACTGATGAAGTTCCTTGGTCGTGAGTCACACCTGTGCAAACTCGTGCAGGCAAATTGGGAGACAAGTGCTCCACCTCTTCGCCGGCCAGGGCTTGGTCAAACGTTGTGTCTGTACAGATTAAGAACAAAAATACAGACATGGTCAGATTGTGGTCAGTGCTATGGTCAACATCACTGTCAGTGATAGAGGGAACGGAAACTCCAGTTTTGCCAACTTTGATCGCCTTCACAGTGCCTTACTTCCCTTTTTGTACCTACTAAGTACTGATGTAGCCAAGTGCCCATGTGGCCAAATACCCACAAGTACCCTCAAGTACCCACAAGTAGCCATGTAGTCAAGTACCCACACGCACCCACAAGTACCCAGGTAGCCAAGCACCCACAATTACCCATGTAGCTTAATACCCACAAGTCCCCATGTAACCAAGTACTCACGTAGCCAAATACCCACAAGTCCCCATGTAGCCAAATACCCACAAGTACCCATGTAGCCAAATACCCACAAGTACCCATGTAGCCAAGTACTCTTGTAGCCGAGTACCTGCGCCAGTGTTCACTTGCTCTTGTTTAACCCTTCGAATCCTTCACCCTGTTCACCAGCTTACTGTATTACTAGTCATAGTAAATACTTAACCCTTTCATTCCCTCACAACCATTTCACTCCCTCACCTGTACACCAGCCATGGTAAAAACTTAATAAAGTCGATAATTGACTGAGTGGTGTCATTTTTTTGAATAAAGTCGGTAATTGACGTAAGTCCTTTTTGAAGTGTAGTCGGTAAATGATTGACATAAGTCCTTTTGGAGCATAGTCGGCAATTGACTGATTGGAGTCCTTTGGGAATAAAGTCGGTAATTGACTGATTGATGTCCTTTTTGGAGTGTAGTCGGTAACTGACTGACTGATGTCTTTATGGGGTAAAGTCGGTAATTTGTTATTTGTGTTTCTGTATGTAGTAAGCATCTGTATAGTATTGTAGAATTATTCTTATTCTTATGATTATTATCATTATTGTTATTATCATCATTATTATTATTGTTGTTATTGTTATTACTATTATTACTGTTGTTTTGTTGTTGTTGTTGTGGTTATTATTATTACTATAATCCTGGAGTTGGAAAAGCAAAGCAGCATGCACAAATCTAACATTTTTGTGTGTACTTCTCTCCAAAATCATCTTGGCAACAATCCAGCTGCTCAGCAGGCCCTGTGATGTCAGTTGTTGCCAAAGGTGTGTATAGCTGCATTGTTAACATGTCTGTCATGTTAACCCTTTCAGTCCCTGGCTCTGTCCTGCTGGAGCCTGTTGGATAGGGTGAAGGAAAGAAGGGGTTAAAGGTGTATATATTTCGTTGTATACTTTGTTGGTGATATTTTGTTATCATGTCTGTTTTTTTAAAAGACACACAGACACAGACATACAGACGCACAAACACAGACATACACATTGCAAAAAGTTCAAAATAACGCTGCT
>CM060308.1:99464909-99467409 GCA_030674185.1 Monoplex corrugatus
CTTAGATGTGTTTGTATTATGTTGTCTGTTTTCTTAGATGTGTTTGTTTTATGTTGTCTGTTTTCTTAGATGTGTTTGTTTTATGTTGTCTGTTTTCTTAGATGTGTTTGTTTTATGTTGTCTGTTTTTTAGATGTGTTTGTATTATGTTGTCTGTTTCTTAGATGTGTTTGTATTATGTTGTCTGTTTTCTTAGATGTTTATTTACTAAAGTTGTTGTATATTTGTGTTTGTTTTATGTTGTCTGTTTTCTTAGATGTTTATTTACTTAAGTTGTATATTGTCAGTTATCTTAATGTTGATTACTTGATAGTCATCACGCGAGAAATTGGACAGAGTTGTCAGCGCCAGGGGCATGTCCTTAGATTATATGCGAGAATGCATTGATATGTGTGCTTAATTTTCTTTCTTTTTTTTTTCCTGTTGAAGTTTTGTATGTTTTGAAGCAGTTATAGCCCTGATATGGCTGTACGCAGTCGGCTGGGGTTTAAACAAAAATAACAGTAATAACAGTCATCATGTTGCTTATTTCCTTAAAGGTGTGTACGCTTTTGTTGTTGGAGATTGTCCATTTTCTGAAAGGTGTGTGTACTTTGTTGTGATCTGTAGTCAGTGTCTTTCCTCATACGAGGAACTAAGTCTATGCATCACAATCATTTTTAATCACAATCGCACTGACAGGTGACGAAGACTGAATAAATGCTACTAATCAGATTTCATTAAATGATGTTATCCAGGTACTGGGAGAAAATACAGTGGTCAGGTTATGGAATGAATATATTTCGTTGATCCAAGTTCTTGAGTGAATGAATTATGTGTTGATGGAATTGTGGGTAGGATGAGTGATGTGGGTCTTGGTTTGGTTGACGCTTGTGTGGACTGGGTCGTCTGCTCTTTGGTCAACATATACACACACGTGCATGCAGATCTACAGACACACGCACTCTTAAACACACGCGCTCTCACTCAAACACATATGCAAAACACATGCACATGCATACACACACAAACAGCCAAACACGTACACATGCACGCATGCACACGTGCGTACACACACGCACTCACAACACTCACACACACAACACACACACCACACACACACACACACACACACACACACACACACACACACACGCACGCACGCACACACACACACACACACACACACACACGCACCATCACCACTACCACCGCAACACAAACACAACCACAACACAACCACAACCGTGACCACACATTCACACTCACACGTTTTAGTGCTTGTTTATCTAGCTCAGTGTGTGTTTAGTATATGTGCATACATCCGTGTGTGTGTGTGTGTGTGCAGTGTGTTTTACCTTGCTGCTTCAGTGACGTAATGTCATGCTGAAATACAATAATAATAGTAATGCAAATAATGATAATAATGATGACGATGAGGGTGATATAATATAACATAATAACACTACTACTAATACTACCGGTAATAATAATGATGGTGAAAAGTGATGGTGATGATGATGATGGTGAATGTATAAGGTATTAATTCGTGTGTTCTGGTGAACTTTGGAATTTTGTAAAAATATTTGTGTTCATGCATTGTATATGTAGACTAGCAAAGACTAGCTGTAAGACATTTATCAGGATCTAATGCTACTGTCCTAAAGTAATAGACTTTGATAGATGGAACGGAAAGTGGGGGTGGGGGTTGAGGGGAGAGGAAAATTAACGAAAGAAAAAAGAAAACCGCCAAAGATTAAAAAAAAAAAAATAAGAAAGAAAAACAAAAATAATCAAAAACAAAGACCCCCCCCCTAAAACAAACAAATAAACAAACAACAACAACAACCCCCCCGCCCCCCAAAAAAGAAAGCTATACAATCCCTTCCCCTCCTTCCCTTCACCCCCCCCCCCCCCCCAAACATCACCAAAGCAGAGAGAGACAGACAAAATCAGAGACAGAAAATAAACAAACAAAAAGGAGAAAAGACGATGTCAAACAGGAGAAAGGGGGACAGGAATAAAACCAGAAGGAGGGGGGGGGTGTGTGTGTGTGTGTGAGAGAGAGAATCAAACGAATATTTATTTTAACATTATTCAAGATACCCCAAGGGAGGTTAGAAATGTTGAGACGCGGAAGAGCGTTGTCTCTTCCCTAATGTGATTGCCTGCCCTTGCTTCAACGCTTCAGTGAACTCGAGTGACGTTTTCCTGCTTTCTGCTATTGGTCAGTTTATTTATCAACACAGTTTTTGTGTTAAAAACAACAACAAAAAACCACAAGGCCCGTTTACCCTGAGTTCTGCATGATCTTGAGATAGATTACTTCCCTTTTTGCACTCTCCGGCTAGATCGCTGCTGACAATGGGGAATGTGTGGGCTGTTACTTCTGTGGACACAACCGTGGACTCAAGATCTGACATCTCGGATTGATAACATAAAATCTGGCCTGTTCACTGCCCATTTTATGGTGCCAATCACTCTGGTGGTGTCAGCTTAGTGATTCATAAGCCCCGCTCTTT
>CM060308.1:99472409-99477409 GCA_030674185.1 Monoplex corrugatus
CGGCCAGGGAAGCACTCCACCCCCATGGGCTGGGCCTGTGTTGGGGCCATCAGTAGCATCAGTAGGGACATCCACGCCACTGTCACCATCTGTTGACACACACACATACACAACAATGTAGATCTACATTATATTTGCATACGCATATATACATATGTACATATACATGTATATATAGATATATATATTATATATATATATATATACAAATAAAAATTTATATTTATAATATATATTATATATATATATATATATATATATATATAATATATACACACAACACACACGCACACATACACAAACACACACGGCGCTTGTCGCGAGCGTGCACGCACAACACAGCACACACACACACACACACGTACACACACACACACAGTCATACACACACACACACACAGTCACACACACACACAAACACACACCAAACAACACACAACATACACACACACACACCACACCACACACACATACTCATACATACACGCAAATACACACAACACACACACACACACACACACAGCATACACACACAGGCACATACACACATGTACACAACACACACACACACACACACACCCACACAGCAGGCACAACACACACACACAACACACAGCACACACACACACACAACACACACACACACACACACACACACACACAACATACACACACACACACACACACACGTGTATTAGAACGATCAGCTGAAGTGTCAGTGTCAGGTTCACTTTTCTACAGATGACGTGGCAAGGCTCGGATTGTTCCATATGCGCTAACACCACGAATGCCTCGTGATGCGGAAAAAGATCCAGACTGATCACAGCAAATGCCATGGATGGGGACAAGAAGGATGGGAGATATACTTGCAGCGACAAAAGATAAGATTCGTATGGAGGGCCATGATCTCCAACGCCATGTTGCTTTGCACATGACGACGACGATGATGATGATAACGATAACGATGACAATGATGATGAGAGGAGGAGGAGGATAACGATGATAATTAGGATGAGGATGATGATAACGACGAGACTACGACGATGATGATAAAGATAACGATGACAATGATGATGATGGAGGAGGAGGATAACGATGATAATTAGAATGAGGATGATGATAACGACGACTACGATGATGATAACGATGATGATGTGTGGTGGTGGTGATGATGATGATGAGACGACGACGACGACGACGACGACGAGGTGGTACTACACACAGGGCATCGCTTTATCTTCTCGTCCCAGAACTACTACCCAGACCACACTGTAGGCTACATACTGTTCTATGGACTAAGGGATGATAGTCCATGTCCTACCATAGACGGTCATGAAATAACAATCACACTGATATTTAGCGCCATTATAGTCTGTATACAACAAGTTGACTCAGTCACAGTTTCTTTTTATATATTTTTTGGATCATCGCACTCAGGAAGTTACGTACCTTTATGTTCACCCTTTTTTTTTCTTTTTTTTTTTGTCCCATTTTCTACGCCACCTTAATGGCCACAGAAAAATTGGCAGTTTTTACAATGCGATGATTATGATGTCGATGTGGATGATAATCATGATGCTACGGAGTTCCATCTAGGAATTGAGACTGCGTGACAGGGCAGTACTCTACGCTTACTATCATAATATATCCTGGCATCAACCAGGCCCGAGAGATACAGACACATGCGGTGCTGGTCACAGGATTTGAGCAACACCCTCAATGACGCATCCGTGAAGTGGATGAGACTCGACTGTGTGGTCCCAGTCTTCCCAATCAGCTCATAGCACGCTTAACTCTGGGTAGGAGCCGGTTAGAGCCGAAAAATCCCACAATGACTTCTTGAAGGGACTGATGGGGATTCGAACCCTCAACCGTCCAGTCGGTAGTCCGTTGCGTTCACCACTACACCACAGCGACTGGTGACTCGCTCACAGTTGTCGGCGTTGTCAGGGAGCTAACGTTTGTCTTCTCTACGTGGGCGGGTTGTTCTGTTAACAGACTGAATGATGTGATGTCTCGAGTTCAAATCCAGCCCTGTTCACTGCCTGTTTCGTAATGTTTCCATCATTCTGGTGGATGTCAGCTTGGTGTTTTAAAGGCCCAGTCATCCTTCCCCATTTCAATCCTTGCCAGTGCATAGGATTTTGTGTAGGCTCAGGGGGTCTGCCAGGTGATTGCTGGCAGATTTGGGTGGAGCGCATATGGAATTACCCGAGTGCGACGTATGCTTCTTAAACTAACTTAGACTCCAACCTTCTCTGGAGAACTTTGTTAAGGGTGACCTTTCTTTACACATCTCATCACGTGCCCCTGTTAAGGGTGACCTTTCTTTACACAGGTCATCACGTGCTCCCTATGACAGTCGTGACTGCCACATGGCTTATATGTCGGACTTTCGATCCGGAGGTCAGAGATCACAGGTCAAAGGTCGGGAGGTCAGAGTTCCGCTCTGCCTGGCTGTGTTAAGTTGGCAAATTGAGGAGATTTTTCTGCTTTCCAAAAGAGGAGAAAAATCGGCCTATATTCAGTTTTTTTTTCAAGAAAAGAAACAAATAAGCAAGCAAACAAACAAACAAACGCATAATCAGACAAGCAAAACAAACAAACAAACAAACAAACAAACAAACCTTTTCACACACCAGAATCGATACGACAAGAATGTTTTAATCATAAAGAGACGATGAAATATGAAATTTTGTAAAGACAAACTGTACTGTCCTATGCATTCCCTCTGAACAAAATAAAACAGGAAAATGAGAATACATCATAATCCATACATGCCTCTGAACAAAATAAAACAGGGAAAATGAGAATAATCATAATCCATACATGTCTCTGAACAAAATAAAACTGGGAAAATGAGAAACATCATAATCCATACATGTCTCTGAACAAAATAAAACAGGACAAATGAGAATACACCATAATCCATACATGTCTCTGAACAAAATAAAACAGGAAAATGAGAATACACATAATCCATACATGTCTCTGAACAAAATAAAACAGGGAAAATGAGAATACACCATAATCCATACATGTCTCTGAACAAAATAAAACAGGGAAAATGAGAACACATCATAATCCATACATGTCTCTGAACAAAATAAAACAGGGAAAATGAGAATACATCATAATCCATACATGTCTCTGAACAAAATAAAACAGGGAAAATGAGAATACATCATAATCCATACATGTCTCTGAACAAAATAAAACAGGGAAAATGAGAACACATCATAATCCATACATGTCTCTGAACAAAATAAAACAGGGAAAATGAGAATACATCATAATCCATACATGTCTCTGAACAAAATAAAACAGGGAAAATGAGAATACATCATAATCCATACATGTCTCTGAACAAAATAAAACAGGGAAAATGAGAACACATCATAATCCATGCATGTCTCTGAACAAAATAAAACAGGGAAAATGAGAATACATCATAATCCATACATGTCTCTGAACAAAATAAAACGGGGACAAATGAGAATACACCATAATCCATACATGTCTCTGAACAAAATAAAACAGGGAAAATGAGAATACATCATAATCCATACATGTCTCTGAACAAAATAAAACAGGGAAAATGAGAATACACCATAATCCATACATGTCTCTGAACAAAATAAAACAGGGAAAATGAGAATACATCATAATCCATACATGTCTCTGAACAAAATAAAACAGGGAAAATGAGAATACACATAATCCAACATGTCTCTGAACAAAATAAAACAGGGAAAATGAGAATACATCATAATCCATACATGCCTCTGAACAAAATAAAACAGGGAAAATGAGAATACATCATAATCCATACATGTCTCTGAACAAAATAAAACAGGGAAAATGAGAATACACCATAATCCATACATGTCTCTGAACAAAATAAAACAGGGAAAATGAGAATACATCATAATCCATACATGTCTCTGAACAAAATAAAACAGGGAAAATGAGAATACATCATAATCCATACATGTCTCTGAACAAAATAAAACAGGGAAAATGAGAATACATCATAATCCATACATGTCTCTGAACAAAATAAAACAGGGAAAATGAGAATACATCATAATCCATACATGCCTCTGAACAAAATAAAACAGGGAAAATGAGAATACACATAATCCATACATGTCTCTGAACAAAATAAAACAGGGAAAATGAGAAACACATAATCCATACATGTCTCTGAACAAAATAAAACAGGGAAAATGAGAATACATCATAATCCATACATGTCTCTGAACAAAATAAAACAGGGAAATGAGAATACATCATAATCCATACATGTCTCTGAACAAAATAAAACAGGAAAATGAGAATACATCATAATCCATACATGTCTCTGAACAAAATAAAACAGGGAAAATGAGAAACACATAATCCATACATGTCTCTGAACAAAATAAAACAGGGAAAATGAGAAACATCATAATCCATACATGTCTCTGACAAAATAAAACAGGGAAAATGAGAATACATCATAATCCATACATGTCTCTGAACAAAATAAAACAGGGAAAATGAGAATACAACCATAATCCATACATGTCTCTGAACAAAATAAAACAGGAAAATGAGAACTACATCATAATCCATACATGTCTCTGAACAAAATAAAACAGGGAAAATGAGAATACATCATAATCCATACATGTCTCTGAACAAAATAAAACAGGGAAAATGAGAAACATCATAATCCATACATGTCTCTGCGAATAAATCGCCTGACCATTCTACAGCCAAAGCCATTATACCCATGAGCTGACGCGAAACACACAAGGGAGCTTACCGCGCAGACAGGAAGTGACGATTTTAACCGCCATGATGCTAACGGATGAGCAGTTTGGGTGTTTAACGCGGCGCCAAAGTCTTGCGTCTCCTTCAAATATTCATTACCATTTCCTAAAAACCTCTGTCGTTTTACTCTCCGCAGTTTGAAGCGGTGATAGTTTTAAATACGATTTAAAGCGATGTGCTTA
>CM060308.1:99482409-99484909 GCA_030674185.1 Monoplex corrugatus
TGATGATGATGATGATGATGATGATGATGATGACAGTTTGAAAGAGAATAGTTGTACTGTTGTACATCATCATCATCATCATCAGGTGCTCTGCGCATGGCGTTGGCGACCATGGACTTCCAACCATCTCTATCTCTCGTTGCCCCCAGCATCTCCCCCACCCTCCTCATCTCCAGCCACTCTGCAAGTCCGTCCAGCATTCTCTCCCTGGGTCTACCTGGTGCTCTCTTTCCCTCCACCTTTCCCGTTGTGACCAGGTGCTCCAATCCCCTTCCTCATAAAATGGCCTATAAATGTTGCTTGTCTTTTCCTAATCTTCCTTATGAGTGATCTGCTTGTGTCTGCCTCCATCAAGACTGTCTCGTTTGTTTTCTTTGCTGTCCTTGGAACTCTCAACATTCTTCTTAGAAACCATATTTCGGCTGCCTCAATCTTGTTCTGGCTTTGTTTGCTGACTGTCCACGCCTCGCATCCGTACAACAGTATTGGTTCTATACAACATTCAAGGACTCTCTTTCTGATGTTAATTGATAGAATCTGTATACTGTTGTACACAGCTTCTAAAAAGAAAAAAGCACTGGCAACACATATGTGGTTAAATCAGTAAAAACAAACCTTAGCAATCTTTTTTTACCGGACAAATATAACGACACAGAACAACAGTTCATCGGATCGCTGCAACTGATATCATTTCAAATGCAACGAGTTTAGCAACTATGATAAAATTGTACATGGTGTAATATTACGAGAGATTCCATTGAACATTTCCTGTGTCCCCAACTTTTGGAACTTAACCCTTTGACTCCTGCACCCTATCCACCAACTGCAAAAACTTAACCCTTTGATTCCCGCACCCTATCCACCAACTGCAAAAACTTAACCCTTTGATTCCCGCACCCTATCCACCAACTGCAAAAACTTAACCCTTTGACTCCTGCACTCTGTCCACCAACTGCAAAAAAACAACCCTTTGATTCCCTCACCCTATCCACCAGCTTCCTCCAGGAATATGGTGGATAGGGTTAGGGAATCAAAGGATTACGTTTTTGCTCTGCTGCCGTGGTTGACAATGCTAGATGCTGGTGGACAGGGTGCGGGAGTCAAAGGGTTAATACAACACTTAATCAATGAAAAAAATCGAAGATACCTTTAATTCAAAATCACACGGAACCTTGTATTGTTCGGTATTGATCAAACTGTAAAAATTGATAAAACATTTGATCTGATTATAATGCTTGCAAAAATGATTTATCCTTGAATAAGACTGACAAATGTGTTCCGACTGTACCTACTTTCCAAAGATCACTAAAGATAAGAATCAAAATTCATTAGTCATTATTACCTATAAATCAAAATTGAACAATGTAATGCCACAATTAAGTGTCATTGTCCATCGTTAATGCTCGGTAGAATAACTACATACCACTGTTTTCTCGAAAGAGAACAAAAAAATCTTTTTTCTTATAAAAAACTTTTGGGTTCATTTTTTTCTTCAGAACAAACGGAGATCAAACACACAGTGTGGCAACAATTAATGACAAAAATATATATACATATGACAAGACATTGTGACACATGAATTCCACATAGCACACAGAATATTATACATAAATGATATTTTATACATTGGAAGTTTAAAAATAAACATCAAGATGTAAGTACATGTCAACAGTAATTATTTTCATCAATTTGTTTTCCAAATGATATCTTTTTGCTAAAAGAGAACAAATTTATCTTCATGATATGTGCTTAAATCTAAGATGTTCACTTTGAAACCTCCAGTGTAGAAAACATTGTTAAATATATTGTGTATGTTAGTTGTCAGATGTCTACAATGCTTTTCCTATGTGTATGAATTGATATCATCATTTTTTTCATACCATATTGTGTATGGATGGCTGTTTGGTGTCAAAGAAAAAAAAGAAAAAAAAGAACAAAGGGGGGGGGGGGGGGGGGGTGTTAAGAAAAGAAAGAAACAAAACAGACGACACATATCACCGGATCAGTAGAAACAAACCTAAACTGCAAACATATATCGCCGGATATATACACAGCTAAAGCCACGATACCCATGAGCTGACGTAGAACACACAAGGGAGCTTACTACGCTAGCAGGAAGTGACGACATCAGCCGCCATAATGCTGACGGACGAGCGGTTTGAATGGTTGCCCACATGTTCAAGCGTCTCTACTTCAAATATTCATTTCAATTTCCTAAAACCCACGTTATTTTTTTTTCTCTCTCTCCATAAACTGAAGTGATGAGAATTCTGACCGTGGTTTAAAACAATACAGAGTTCTTTTCACTTGAGAAAGGATTTTTCGTTCGATCGTTCTGGTTTTTAAGTTCTACCATACATATATGTATATGAGAATTAGTTATTGTTATTGTTGTTTAAAGCCCAGTCGACTGCAAAGAGCCATATCAGGGCTATAACCGCTTCAAAACATACAAAACTTCAACAAGAAAAAAAGAAAAAAAAAAAGAAAAAATTAAATA
>CM060308.1:99499909-99502409 GCA_030674185.1 Monoplex corrugatus
CATACACACAAATACATACACACACGCACACACATACATACACACACATACTCACATATACATACTCACTCAGCACACACACATACATACAACACACATACACACATATACACACACACGCACACACACTCATACACACACACGCACACACACATACATACACACACAAATACATACACACACGCACACACACATACATACACACACATGCTCATATACATACTCACACGCACACACACATACATACACACATATACACACACACGCACACACACTCATACACACACACGCACACACACATACATACACATACACACACATACATACACACACGCAAACACACATACTACATACACATACATAAACACACCAATCACATACACAAACACACATAACACACACACATACACACATGTACACACACGTACACACATACACACGTACACACACGTATACACAAACACACACATCACGTACCCATGCACACATACATACACACACACACATACATTACACACACATACATTACACACACATACATTACACACACATACATTACACACACATACATTACACACACACACTCATCTAATGTCACGTATAGTGAAAAGACGTTAAATCAAAGAACGAACGAACGAACGAACGAACGAACACACACACACACACACACACACACACACACACACACACACACACACACACACACACACACACACACACACACACACACACACACACACACACACACATGTATATATAATTATAATTATATACAGGGGGGTGCAAAAGTAGGTATACAGTAAATATCACATCATTATTATAATGCTTAATTCATTAAAATTATTAGCACATTAAGTTAGTTGGTCTTATTTTCGATATTTTCAGTGTCATAAATCATATTTTATCGTAACTAATAATATGCATGTACTTTTATCCTAACTTTTTATTTTTTTTATTTTTTGCAGGTAAAGCGGCAATTTAATTTAGATCTAAGCGGCAATTTAATATAACCATGGCTGGTAATTTGACAGACGAGGAGCGCAAATGGATTTTAAAACAATACTGGAAGACAGATGGACTTCTTTTTGGGGGGATATGTAAAGGAAAGGGTTTTCGCACGCAAGCCGCGCACTTTTAATGATATGATTCAGGCTTGTCAAGAAATTGATGCTGATAAAGATCTTTGTGCTAGAGTGTGCATGAGTGTCCGCTCTCGATTAGAGGAGTGTGTGAACACTGACGGCAAGCAGTTTGAGTATCTGAGGGATTAAGGCTGTGCTTGTTATTACATGTATATGCAATATTCATTTGTTTAAATAATAAATGCAATGAGTATTGTACGTGTTTTCTTTTTTTCATAACTGTATACCTACTTTTGCACCCCCCTGTATATACACACACCACACACACACACACACACACACACACATAAACACACACACACACACACACACACACACACACACACACACACACACACTCACACACACACAAAGAGAGAGAGAGAGAGAGAGAGAGAGAGAGAGAGAGAGAGAGAGAGAGAGAGAGTTGGATGACTGTGGTGGAGGGTTATTTCCTGCAGTAGAAGGACACAGCCTAGAAGGAAAGAAAGAAGGATAAAAAGACCAAGGCGAATCCAACAGCTCCTAAAAAAAAGATATTATTGTCATGGTGTGTCTGTCATGTTTAGTCTGTCAACGCTTTGTGAAAATTGCGTGTTGTTTGACAATCACAATGATAAAAAAAAGAAATAATAATCGATAAAACAAATTAAACAGACTGTAATAAACAGCTTTGCGTGTTGTTTGAAAACCACGATAACGTAAAACGAAATATGAAATAAAACAAAATGTAATATCGCGGTTTGCGAAGATGATGTGTTGTTTGTCAGTCTCTGTGAATGTTTTTACTGTCAAGAACAGGTCACGGTGAATGACGTCAGAGTTGCTGTCACAATGTACCAAACACACGTCATGATGAAATGACGTCAGAGTTGTGTTGTTACAATGTATCAAACACACGTCATAATGACATGACGTCAAGGTTGTGTAATCACAATGTTTCAAACACACGTCATGATGACATGACGTCAGAGTTGTGTTGTTACAATGTATCAAACACACGTTCTGATTAATTGACGTCAGAGATGTGTTGTCACAATGATAAAGTGACGTCAGAGATGTGTTGTTACGATGTTAAAGTGACGTCAGATATATGTTAACACAAAGTATCAAACACATGCCATGATAAACTGACGTCAGATATTAGTAATCACAATGTATCAAACACACAGCAAAAACAAATCATATCTTCCAGTTTCTTCTGTTCAACAAATGTACATATACGTATCCAAGAAAATTGGAATGCTAAAAAAAGACATCTATCTATCTATCTATCTATCTATCTATCTATCTATCTATCTATCTATCTATCTATCTATCTATCTATCTATCTATCTATCTATCTATCTATCTATCTATCTATCTGTCTGTCTGTCTGT
>CM060308.1:99507409-99509909 GCA_030674185.1 Monoplex corrugatus
TATGTGTGTGGGTATATATATGTGTTGTGTGTGTGTGTGTGTGTGTGTTTTTTGTGTGTGTGTGTATGTTTGTGTGTGCGTGTTGTGTGTGTGTGTGTGTGTGTGTGTGTGTATGTGCGTGTGTGTGTGTGTGTGTGAGTGTGTGTGGTGTGTGTGTGTGTGTGTGTGTGTGCGAGCGAGCGAGCGAGAGAGAGAGAGAGAGAGAAGAGAGAGAGAGAGAGAGAGTGTGTGTTGTGTGTGTGTGTGCATGCGTGTGTGTGTGTGTGTGTGTGAGCACGCACCTAGGTGTTTCGTGCGTGCGTGAATTGGCGCGCGTATGGGTGAGTTAGTGAGTGGGTGTTTGCGCATGGATATGTGAAAATGTGTTTAATTATTTGTACATTTATGTGTGTGTAGTGTGAGCGTGTCAAGTACTTGTGTATAGGAGTCGTCTTGTTAGTGATGGTGGGGTTGGCGCGTGCGAGTGCTCGTGCACGCGCGCCTATTTGCATGGCGGTTAGCTGGTGTGACAATGACAATGGTAGACCAACACAGTTTCCATAGAGTGCACAAAGGTCAAGGTCGTAAGGGAGTGAGGTGGTAGAGACCTAAATTTTTAATGGATCATCGCACGAAGGCAGTTTTTATTTGTGCTGACCTTTTTTCTCCGTCCGTTTTTTTTTTTTTTTTACTCTGCCTTAATGATAATGTAGTGATGATTATGCCGATGAGGATGATAATCATGATGCTATGGAGTAGCATGCTTTTAAGAAGTATTTAGGGCTCGTATGAGATGACGTGCTGTACTGTGGTAGTCATTATTATTATCATATAGCATGACATCATAAAAATGACGCACAATAAAAATGACGCACAATATTTGTACATAACTTCGTAATAGCTATGCTTTGTTGTTAGTCGACATTCTGAGTTTCTTGAGAAAGACTTTAAAAGTCGAAAATTTGACCCCTCTACAACAAGGTGTTCGGGTGTTGTGTGTACAGTAAGAATTATTACTATTACTGTTACTGTTATTACTATTTCATTATCATTTTATTATTGTTATTATTATTATCATTATTATTATGTTGTTATATTATTATTATTATTATTACATTAATATAGAGGACGTATAGAGCGGGGCAGCTGAACATCAAGGGAGACAACTCAGTAAGCAGGCGCAAGACAGGGTCATGAACTACACATGCAATTCTTCATCCTACACGATGAACCTGTTACTGTTGGCAGACCGGTGCAGACGCACCTAGGCTACCCCATGCCGGTGCAGACGCACTTAGACTGCCCCATGTCGGTGCAGACGCACTTAGGCTGCACCCATACCGGTGCAGACGCACTTAGGCTGCACCCATACCGGTGCAGACGCACTTAGGCTGCCCCATGTTGCACACAGCGCTCAAAGTAGTATTTTTATTGTTATTGTTGCTTAAAGCCCAACCGACAGCGTAGAGCCATATCAGGGCCATAACCGTTTCAAAACATTCACAACTTCAACAGGAAAAAAAAAGAAGAAAAGAAAATTAAGTAAACATGTCGAAGCATTCACGCACAAAATCTAAGGAGATGCCCCTGGCGTTGACCACTCCACCCAATTTATCGCACAGGGGATTTAAAAAACACACCCCAATACAAATTTAAGCATACCTAAGGACACCAAAACATATATAAAAACAGGCCTGAATTACCTTAAATTGCTTCCGCGTATCTCACCTACCTAAAACCATAAATGCACTTAATACATGTACCCAATTATCAATCCTAAGAAAAAGTACGTAAGACTTTATCAAACACATTCGGGTGAGTGGACCAGCAAGACAGAAAATGATAGGAAGAAATGGCAGAAAGTAAAGGAAAAAGAAAGAAACAAAGAGAGTGAGAGAAAAGAGGAAATTTCTAACACAGATTTTCCAGAAGGTGGGGATACTACGTGTATTTATACTGAAAGAGTTCCCGGACTTTCCACAGGGGGAAAGCAGTACACAAACATGGAGTGAGCCAGCATTCTGTGACTTACAATACGTGTTGTATTATGTACAGTAAACCAGCATTCTGTGACTTACAATACGTGTTGTATTATGTACAGTAAACCAGCATTCTGTGACTTACAATACGTGTTGTATTATGTACAGTAAACCAGCATTCTGTGACTTACAATACGTGTTGTATTATGTACAGTAAACCAGCATTCTGTGACTTACAATACGTGTTGTATTATGTACAGTAAGCCAGCATTCTGTGACTTACAATACGTGTTGTATTATGTACAGTAAACCAGCATTCTGTGACTTACAATACGTGTTGTATTATGTACAGTAAACCAGCATTCTGTGACTTACAATACGTGTTGTATTATGCACAGTAAACCAGCATTCTGTGACTTACAATATGTGTTGTATTATGCACAGTAAACCAGCATTCTGTGACTTACAATACGTGTTGTATTATGCACAGTAAACCAGCATTCTGTGACTTACAATACGTGTTGTATTATGCACAGTAAACC
>CM060308.1:99534909-99537409 GCA_030674185.1 Monoplex corrugatus
TACACTGGTTCATTGGTATTGTAGTCACATACATACCTGGTTCATTGGTATTGTAGTCATGACATTACACTGGTTCATTGGTATTGTAGTCACGACATTACACTGGTTCATTGGTATTGTAGTCACGACATTACACTGGTTCATTGGTATTGTAGTCATGACATTACACTGGTTCATTGGTATTGTAGTCAGACATTACACTGGTTCATTGGATTGTAGTCAACATTACACTGGTTCATTGGTATTGTAGTCAGACATTACACTGGTTCATTGGTATTGTAGTCAGACATTACACTGGTTCATTGGTATTGTAGTCAACATTACACTGGTTCATTGGTATTGTAGTCATACATTACACTGGTTCATTGGTATTGTAGTCAACATTACACTGGTTCATTGGATTGTAGTAACATTACACTGGTTCATTGGTATTGTAGTACACATTACACTGGTTCATTGGTATTGTAGTCACGACATTACACTGGTTCATTGGTATTGTAGTCAGACATTACACTGGTTCATTGGTATTGTAGTCAGACATTACACTGGTTCATTGGTATTGTAGTCATGACATTACACTGGTTCATTGGTATTGTAGTCAGACATACACTGGTTCATTGGTATTGTAGTCACGACATTACACTGGTTCATTGGTATTGTAGTCACGACATTACACTGTTCATTGGTATTGTAGTCACGACATACACTGGTTCATTGGTATTGTAGTCACGACATACACTGGTTCATTGGTATTGTAGTCATACATTACACTGGTTCATTGGTATTGTAGTCACGACATTACACTGGTTCATTGGTATTGTAGTCATGACATTACACTGGTTCATTGGTATTGTAGTCATGACATACACTGGTTCATTGGTATTGTAGTCACGACATTACACTGGTTCATTGGTATTGTAGTCAGACATACACTGGTTCATTGGTATTGTAGTCACGACATTACACTGGTTCATTGGTATTGTAGTCACGACATTACACTGGTTCATTGGTATTGTAGTCACGACATACACTGGTTCATTGGTATTGTAGTCACTGACATTACACTGGTTCATTGGTATTGTAGTCACGACATTACACTGGTTCATTGGTATTGTAGTCACGACATTACACTGGTTCATTGGTATTTAGTCAGACATTACACTGGTTCATTGGTATTGTAGTCACGACATTACACTGGTTCATTGGTATTGTAGTCACGACATTACACTGGTTCATTGGTATTGTAGTCACGACATTACACTGGTTCATTGGTATTGTAGTCAGACATTACCTGTTTCATTGGTATTGTAGTCAGACATTACACTGGTTCATTGGTATTGTAGTCACGACATTACACTGGTTCATTGGTATTGTAGTCACATTACACTGGTTCATTGGTATTGTAGTCATACATTACACTGGTTCATTGGTATTGTAGTCACACATTACACTGGTTCATTGGTATTGTAGTCACGACATTACACTGGTTCATTGGTATTGTAGTCACGACATTACACTGGTTCATTGGTATTGTAGTCATGACATTACACTGGTTCATTGGTATTGTAGTCATGACATTACACTGGTTCATTGGTATTGTAGTAACATTACACTGGTTCATTGGTATTGTAGTCACGACATTACACTGGTTCATTGGTATTGTAATCATGACATTACACTGGTTCATTGGTATTGTAATCACGACATTACACTGGTTCATTGGTATTGTAGTCACGACATCTCCCGCCCCCCAAACTCCGCCTGTAGTGTGGTCAGTATGTTGTGGGGGACAGGGAGAGTGATAAAGAGACAGAGGGTGGAGTGGACAATACGGATGGATTAAAGGCGATGTTAGACTCGATAGTTTTGTGGCCATGAAGTTTGCAGACAGTCGTGATGGAGGCAGACACAATAGATCATTCATAAGGAAGATTAGGAAAAGATAGGCAACATTTATAGGCCATTTTATGAGGAAAGGGGATTTGGAGCACCTGGTCACAACGGGAAAGCTGGAGGGAAAGAGCACCAGGTAGACCCAGGGAGAAAATACTGGACGGACTTGCTGAGTGGCTGAAGACGAGGAGGGTGGAAGAGATGCTTGAGGCAACAAGAGAAAGAGAGAGATGGAAGTCCATGATCGCCAACGCCATGTGGCAAGGCACATGATGATGATGATGATGAAATTTGCAGTATGGAGTTTGTTCAGGAGGGACTCATCGCATTGGGTTCATTTCATATGCGCTCCACCGAAAATCTTTTAACAATTATCTGGAAGACTCCCTAAGCTTGTGCAAAGCCCTATGCCCTTTGTTCCAATGATAGACTGATACAATACAATCATGATCATCATAATCATCATCATAATCATCATCATCATCATCATCATCATCATCATCATCATCATCATTATCATCATCATTATCATCATCATCATTATCATCATCATCACGTGCCTTGCCGCATGGCGTTGGCGATCATGGCCCTCCATATGCATCTATCC
>CM060308.1:99552409-99554909 GCA_030674185.1 Monoplex corrugatus
GAACAAAGGAAATAGACGCCAACTATGTTCTCATTTGGAGTGGTGTAAGCAAGGAACAGAGAGCAGCACATGGCGTGGGTTTCATCCTACACCATGACAAGGCAAAAGACCTAGTGAGTACGGAGTTCATTTCAGAGAGACTTGAAGATCGGCATTAGAGAGGACAACAAGATCAACAACTACATTCAAGTGTATGCACCATGTAATGACTCCTACTCAGATGAGGATAAGGACTCCTTCTTTGAAAAACTCTCGGACACCATCAACAGCATCCCATACCAAGAAGACCTGTACGTCATGGGAGACTTCAATGGCAGAGTCGGAGAGAGAAGAACACCATGGACAAAACACCTTGGTCCACACAGAACACCATGCAACTACAACGGCAACCATGTATTGGAACTGTGTGCAGAGCATGATCTTATTGTCACCAACACCTTCTTCCAGCACAGAGCCACTCAGATCTACACCTGGTACAAATGGAGCGATATCGACGTCTCATCTCAAATCGACTTCACACTAGCAAGATCTAGAATGCGGAACAACATCAGAGACTCAAGAGCCATCCCCAACGCAGGCCTGGACACAGACCACGGGCCAATCATCACGACGTTGGTCACTCAGAAGAAGAGGAAGTTCACCAAAAAGAAGAAACAGCCGGAAAGACTCAACATGCACAAGCTTCAAGACGAAGAGGTGCAGACTCAGATCAGGTGCACCGTCAGTGAAAAATTGGACTGTAGTGACCCTTCATTACTAAACGTAGAGGAAGCTTGGGACACCTTCAAGACAGTCCTCCTGGACACTATAAAAGAAGCCTGTGGCACCAAGAAGACAGGAGGAAGAAACAGAAAGGCAACAGCTTGGTGGAACAAAGAAGTGAAGGATGCTATCAAGGAAAAGAAGAAACTATACAAGATCTGGGTCAAGTCAAAGGATGAAGAGGACTACATCAAGTACAGACTTGCAAGAAGACACAGCAAGAAAGTTGTGAGAACAGCAAAGGAAAAGTCATGGACCCAGTATGGTGAAAAACTCTGTGAAACATGCAAAGCTTCCCCAAGAGAGTTTTACAAGAGTGTGAAAGCGATGAGAGTGCGAAATGAACCTTTCAATCCAACCACTATCATCAACGATGCAAAAGGAGAAGCATTGCATGAAGAGGAGAAAATAGTGAAGAGATGGGAAAACTATTTCACAGACCTACTAAACCCATCAGGAGTACGGGCACAAGACACACAGTCCCGGTTCACCCCCAGCCACCCAGACCACTCAGAACCTACCATCCTAGAGAGTGAAGTAAGAAAAGCAGTGAAGACCAGTCCTAAAGGCAAGGCAGCTGGAGTCGACGGCATAACAACTGAAGCCATCCATGTGTGCGGTGAAACCGGAATTCAGTGGCTCACCACCATCTTTCAGAAAGCTTGGGAGGAGAGAAAAGTACCAGAAGACTGGCAAAATGCAATAGTGTGCCAATATGGAAGAAGAAGGGCAGCAAGAAAGACTGCAGTACCTACAGAGGCATATCACTACTCAGCCATGTAGGGAAAATGTACGCAAAGATCCTGGAGCAGCGCACTCGAGCGAAAACAGAACATCTCCTCAGTGACGCCCAATTTGGCTTCAGAAAAGGAAGAGGGTGCACCGATGCAATCTTCGCACTCCGACAACTGTGCGAGAGGGCGATCGAATATGACCGAGATCTCCATCTTGTATTCGTTGATCAAGAAAAGGCCTTTGATCGAGTCAACAGAGACAAGCTATGGAAGGTCCTCGAGCAGTACGACGTCAAGGGCCAGCTGCTAGACAACATTCGGGCTATCTACGCCAACAGCAGGAGTGCAATCCGCACCACCAGTGGAACATCTGACTGGTTCCCAGTGACATCGGGAGTAAGGCAGGGCTGTAATCTCTCCCCTCTTCTCTTCGTGATCTATATGGATCAGATTACGAAGGAGGCAAATCCAGACCCGGAGGCACTCAATGAACTCATGTTTGCGGACGACCAGGCAATGGTGAACAATGACAAGATACAGCTACAGGAGCACACAGACCAGCTCAATGAAAGCTGCGATACATACGGCATGAAGATCAGCGTCAGCAAGACCGAGGTCATGACTGTCAGTAAGAGACCAAACAAACTGGATATCAACATCAACGGAACCCAGTTGAAGCAAGCCAGTGAATTTAAATACCTGGGCAGCATCTTCACTGAAAATGGCAAACTAGACAGAGAAATCGAGACCAGATGCCAGAAAGCCAACGCAGTCAGCTACCAACTTGCCCCACTCCTGAAACACCCCAGCATTCCCACCAGCACTAAGGCGAAACTCATCAACGCCATTTTTCTACCAACGCTGACATACCAGTGCCAGACATGGTCCCTAACTAAAGTTCTCGAGAGAAAACTGGTCACCTGTGAAATGAAATGCCTGAGGAAAGCAGTAAACAAGACGAGGCGGGACAAGATCAGAAATGAGGTGATACGAGACATGGTAGG
>CM060308.1:99559909-99564909 GCA_030674185.1 Monoplex corrugatus
TTTTTAATATTTTGTTTTTACCCTCAAGATCCAGCAGTCACATTTTGTTTTACCTATTGTTTTCAGTCATCTCTCTTTCATGCCGTATTGAAGGGAATGAATCCTATACACAGTAATCTCCCTTCCTGCTGGCCACGCGTCACACAAAGCCAGACTTGGCGGCTGAGGAAAGGGCAAAAGGTCATGGTTGTTGTAAAGCGTAAAGCAGTTTATGTGTCCCATGTTGATAGTATCAAGACAGCGTCTCCGAGCTCGGAATGAATTCCATACACACTACCTCCGCGAATGTATGTGATGGAAAAAGATCCAATATGACCATGGCATTAGCTATAAGCCTGCACGTAAACCCTGACCACCGGCAAGGTCTTAACCCTTTGACTCCCGGACCCTATCCACCAACCGCAAAAACTTCAGCCTTTGACTCCCTCACCCTTTCCACCAGCTTCCTTAACTTCAGCCTTTGACTCCCTCACTCTTTCCACCAGCTTCCTGCAGGAAGCTGGTGGAAAGGGTGAGGGAGTCAAAGGCTGAAGTTTTTGTTTTGCTGGCATGTTTGACAATGCAAAATGCTGGTGAACAGGGTGCGGGAGTCAAAGGGTTAAGGATGAAGTGGTGATGAAGGCATGTCTGTATTGTAGGTTGCCAAAATATGTATGCTGTGAAAGAGATATTTGTAATTATAGTCACTAGACTGCAGACCTTGACGTTCAAACGACGTTTCTCTACTTCAGGTCTCCCAGCTCACCGCTGACCATCAACTCTTTTTCTCTGCCACATCTATGATGGTGTAGAGTTACAAAAATTAGCTGCACACAACTCTACAGAAAGACACAGACTGAAAGCACACCGACTGAGATTTTTTTTTAACCATTTCTACTATGATCTTCACAAACACACGGTAACCAAAGCTCACTCATGACCATCATCATCATCATCATCATCATCATCATCATCATCATCATCATCATCAGGTGCCCTGCCGCATGGCGTTGGCCATCATGGACTTCCATCTGTCTCTATCTCTCGTTGCCCCAAGCATCTCCTCCACCCTCCTCGTCTTCAGCCACTCCGCAAGTCCGTCTAGCATTTTCTCCCTGGTGCTCTCTTTCCATCCTGCTTTCCCGTTGTGACCAGGTGCTCCAAATCCCCCTTCCTCATAAAATGGCCTATAAATGTTGCCTGTCTTTTCCCAATCTTCCTTATGAATGATCTACTTGTGTCTGCCTCCATCAAGACTGTCTCGTTTGTTTTCTTTGCTGTCCATGGAACTCTGAACATTCTTTTTAGAAACCACATCTCACTAAAGGAACATAACTCTCAGTTCATGGTGACTAAAAACAACGAAGGGAAAGTAACTCTTCAATCACTTGAAATGGCTGCATCACCACCCATACTCCTTCCAGTGAAGTAGGGCTACACAGGGAATTGTTTAAGTAACATTGCGAAGAAGGAAACTGAAATCAGAGTCACGGAAGTCTTGGTGACAGACGTGGAACGCCGCCAGAGCGAGTTGTGACAGGAGGATCTCTGGCAGGGGATGGTGGTGGTGGTGTGACGGCTCTGCAGAATAATGCAGTAATGATGATGGGCTCTCCCGTCCATCCAACGGATGAATGGCATCATCATCATCATCACCATTACCATCACCACCACCATCATCACACCACCACCATCATCACCACCACCATCACCACCACCACCATCATCATCATCACATCACCACCACCACCACCACTATCATCACCACCATCATCATCATCGTCGTCGTCATCGTTGTCGTTGTCGTCGCCGTCGTCGTAGTAGTCATCATGATCATCGTCATTATCATCGTCATCTATAGATAGATTAATATAATATAATATAATATAATATAATATAATATAATATAATATAATATAATATAATATAATATAATATAATATAATATAATATAATATAATATAATATAATATAATATAAATATAATATAATATAATATAATATAATATAATATAAATATAATATAATATAATATAATATAATATAATATAATATAATATAATATAATATAATATAATATAATATAATATAATATAATATATATAATATAATATAATATAATATAATATAATATAATATATGTGTGTGTTATGTGTGTGTCTACATATATATATTTTTGTATATATTAGGCCTATATCATATATATTATATATATACACATATATGTATGTATGTATGTATGAGTATGTATGTATGTATAAGTGCACGCACGCGCACTGGCGTGTATGTATCTGTACGTGTGAGTGCCTGCTTGCGCGTGTGTGCGTGTGTGTGTGTGTTTCACACACATATTGATTAAAAATGTCGTCAGAAACACTGGAAATAACCATAATTCAATGCTGGTGGCAATGTGACTTCTTGAAAGCAGACCACTGCCTTAATTATGTCTGAAAGCAGCAAGCACTGGCACCAACAGAAGACGAAATGCTAGAACACAAGTCAGAGATGAAGAGTACACACTGGTGTGAAGACAGCATCAAAAGCATTGGGAAGAAATATGATTTATAGCAGCCAAGTCCCGAAAGGAGATTGTAACATTAAAAGGGCAGAGTTTAAAGATGGAACATACACATCGAGCAGGGAACGTACAACATTTACAGCGTGGAAAAAAAAAACTGCATACAAGCATTACAGAAAATCGGAATGCTACGAAAAAAAAAAGTTAAAAAAAATAAATATATATAAAAAGTTCCCTGAAAGCAGTATGCATTAGCAGACACAGCACCAAACTATCAGAAAGCAAGTCAGAGCGAGAAAATTCCAGACAAGCACGTGTGCTGACCGTGATCATGCAATGCCAGTGTGCTGATATTCGAAGAGGGGCGGATAACTTGCTGACGGCAACACCAAATCGCCATTTCTACTAAAGGCGGAATTATCTCCCCTGCCGTCCACATTTTTTTAATATATTTATCTGGAAGGAGATTACGTTGGCTGAAGTGCCGTGTGCAAAGAAGCTTTGTGCAGAGGTGACGGTGGCTGTAAGGAGCCCAGATATAAGTCACCTGATCCTTTTAACACAGAACGTGTCGCTTTGCCGGTGTCCTTTACATCAATGTATCTTTTTGTACAACCAGTGTCTAGCCTCCAAATGTCCACGTCAGTCCTCTGATCGATGGTTAAAAAAAAAAAAGCCCAGTCTTAAAGAACTTTGTGTTTTCTGTTTGAATGAGTTGTCGGTAAAGATTTCTTCAGTGAGTTGTCTGCGAAAACTTTTGGACTTTTATTGAAAGTAATGTCTGCAGGGTCTGTGAGATCTGCGCAGTCTGTGCAGTCTGCGATGCGTGCAGTTCCTGCATCAATGTGTCAGAATCAGAGAGACTGAGTGAGTGAGAGAGAGACAGAAACCAGACAGACACACAGACTCAGAGAGAGAGTGAGAGAGAGAGAGTGAGAGAGAGAGAGAGAGAGAGAGATAGACAGACACACAGACTCAGAGAGAGAGAGTGAGAGAGAGAGAGTGGGAGAGAGAGAGAGAGAAATAGACAGACACAAAGAGAGAGAGAGTGTGTGTGTTTGAGAGAGAGAGAGAGAGACAGAGGGAGAGAGAGAGGTAGAGAGAGAGGGGAGGGAGACAGAGGGAGAGAGAGAGAGAGGGAGACAGAGAGAAAGTGAGAGAAAGAGAAAGTGAGAGAGTGAGAGTGAGACAGAGTCGGAGTGAGAGACAATGTGAGAAAGAGAATGAGAGACTGTGTGTGTGTGTGTGTGTGTGTGTGTGTGTGTGTGTGTGTGTTGTGTGTGTGTGTGTGTGTGTGTGTGTGTGTGTTGTGTGTGTGTGTGTGTGTGTGTGTCTTGTGTGTGTGTGTGTGTGTGTGTGTGCGCGCGCGAGTCACTTTCTCTATGTCTTTTGACATGTATTTACACCATAGTTTTATGTCTCTTTTGACATGTATGTACACCATAGTTCTATGTCTGTCTTTTGACATGTATATACACCATAGTTCTATGTCTGTCTTTTGACATGTATATACACCATAGTTTTATTTCTGTCTTTTGAAATGTATGTACACCATAGTTCTATGTCTGTCTTTTGACATGTATGTACACCATAGTTCTATTTCCGTCTTTTGACATGTATGTACACCATAGTTCTGTCTCTGTCTTTTGACATGTATGTACACCATAGTTCTGTCTCTGTCTTTTGACATGTATGTACACCATAGTTCTATGCCTGTCTTTTGACATGTATATACACCATAGTTCTGTCTCTGTCTTTTGACATGTATGTACACCATAGTTCTGTCTCTGTCTTTTGACATGTATGTACACCATAGTTCTGTCTCTGTCTTTTGACATGTATGTACACCATAGTTCTATGTCTGTCTTTTGACATGTATGTACACCATAGTTCTATTTCCGTCTTTTGACATGTATGTACACCATAGTTCTGTCTCTTCGTCTTTTGACATGTATATACCCCATAGTTCTATTTCTGTCTTTTGACACGTATGTACACCATAGTTCTATTTATGTCTTTTGATATGATTGTATGTACGCCATAGTTCTATTTCTGTCTTTTGACATGTATGTACACCATAGTTCTGTCTCTTTGTCTTTTGACATGTATGTACACCATAGTTCTATTTCTGTCTTTTGACATGTATGTACACCATAGTTCTATTTCTGTCTTTTGACATGTATGTACGCCATAGTTCTATATATGTCTTTTGACATGTATGTACGCCATAGTTCTATTTATGTCTTTTGACATGTATGTACGCCATAGTTCTATATATGTCTTTTGACATGTATGTACACCATAGTTCTATTTATGTCTTTTGACATGTATGTACACCATAGTTCTATTTCTGTCTTTTGACACGTATGTACACCATAGTTCTATATATGTCTTTTGACATGTATGTACGCCATAGTTCTGTCTCTTCGTCTTTTGACATGTATATACACCATAGTTCTATTTCTGTCTTTTGACATGTATGTAAACCATAGTTCTGTCTCTT
>CM060308.1:99569909-99572409 GCA_030674185.1 Monoplex corrugatus
CAGGGCTATAACCGTTTCAAAACATACACCATACTTTAACAGGAAAAATGCAAAAGAAAAGTAAGTACACATATCAATGCGTTCGCGCACATAATCTAAAGAGTTACCCCTGGCGTTGACCACTTTGTTCAGTTAATCGCACAGAGATTTAAGAAATAAACCTGAATACAAATTTAAACTTAACTCATCATCATCATCATCATCATCAGGTGCCCTGCCGCATGGCGTTGGCGATCATGGACTTCCATCCGTCTCTATCTCTCGTTGCCCCTAGCATCTCCCCCACCCCCCTCGTCTTCAGCCACTCTGCAAGTCCGTCCAGCATTTTCTTCCCGGGTCTACCCGGTGCTCTCTTTCCCTCCAGCTTTCCCGTTGTGACCAGGTGCTCCAAATCCCCCTTCCTCATAAAATGGCCTATAAATGTTGCCTGTCTTTTCCTATTCTTCCTTATGAGTGATCTACTTGTGTCTGCCTCCATCAAGACTGTCTCGTTTGTTTTCTTTGCTGTCCATGGAACTCTCAACATTCTTGAAAGAAACCACATCTCGGCTGCCTCAAAACTAAAGACACTAAAGCACATATAAACGACGGGCCTAAATCACTTAGAATTGCTTCCACATATCTCATTTCCCTAGAGCCAAAAATGCACTTAATACATGTACCCAATTCTTACTCATAAAGAGAAAGTACGTAAGACTTTTTCGAACACATGCAGGTGAATGGACCAGCAAGGCAGAAAATGATAGGTAGAAATGACAGAAAGCAAAGGAACAAGGCATAAAGAAAGGGAGTGACAGAAAAGAGGAAATTTCTAGCACAAAATTTCCAGGAGGTGGGGATACTATTTATTCTGAAAGAGCCCCTGGAATCCCCTCGGGGGTGTTGATATCTGTTAACACTTAAAACAACAAAAGATATTCATACCTGTTGTCATCTAACACTTTAACATCTGACAAGACATGAGTGTTACCTCACACACAATGAGTTACCTATACCTCACACAGAGTCAGTTACCTATACCTCACACAGAGTCAGTTACCTATACCTCACACAGAGTCAGCTACCTATACCTCACACAGAGTCAGTTACCTATACCTCACACAGAGTCAGTTACCTATACCTCACACAATGAGTTACCTATACCTCACACACAGTGAGTTACCTATACCTCACACAGAGTCAGTTACCTATACCTCACACAGTGAGTTACCTATACCTCACACACAGTGAGTTACCTATACCTCACACACAGTGAGTTACCTATACCTCACACACAGTGAGTTACCTATACCTCACACAGAGTCAGTTACCTATACCTCACACAGTGTCAGTTACCTATACCTCACACAATGAGTTACCTATACCTCACACAGTGAGTTACCTATACCTCACACACAGTGAGTTACCTATACCTCACACACAGTGAGTTACCTATACCTCACACACAGTGAGTTACCTATACCTCACACACAGTGAGTTACCTATACCTCACACAGAGTCAGTTACCTATACCTCACACAGAGTCAGTTACCTATACCTCACACAATGAGTTACCTATACCTCACACAGTGAGTTACCTATACCTCACACACAGTGAGTTACCTATACCTCACACAGTCAGTTACCTATACCTCACACACAGTGAGTTACCTATACCTCACACACAGTGAGTTACCTATACCTCACACAGTGAGTTACCTATACCTCACACACAGTGAGTTACCTATACCTCACACACAATGAGTTACCTATACCTCACACAGTGAGTTACCTATACCTCACACACAGTGAGTTACCTATACCTCACACAGTGAGTTACCTATACCTCACACACAGTGAGTTACCTATACCTCACACACAGTGAGTTACCTATACCTCACACAGTCAGTTACCTATACCTCACACAGTGAGTTACCTATACCTCACACACAGTGAGTTACCTATACCTCACACAGTCAGTTACCTATACCTCACACACAGTGAGTTACCTATACCTCACACACAGTGAGTTACCTATACCTCACACAGTCAGTTACCTATACCTCACACAGTGAGTTACCTATACCTCACACACAGTGAGTTACTTATACCTCACACACAGTGAGTTACCTATACCTCACACAGAGTCAGTTACCTATACCTCACACACAGTGAGTTACCTATACCTCACACACAGTGAGTTACCTATACCTCACACAGAGTCAGTTACCTATACCTCACACAGAGTCAGTTACCTATACCTCACACAGTGAGTTACCTATACCTCACACACAGTGAGTTACCTATACCTCACACAGAGTCAGTTACCTATACCTCACACAGAGTCAGTTACCTATACCTCACACAGTGAGTTACCTATACCTCACACACAGTGAGTTACCTACACCTCACACAGAGTCAGTTACCTATACCTCACACAGAGTCAGTTACCTATACCTCACACAGTGAGTTACCTATACCTCACACAACAGTGAGTTACCTATACCTCACACACAGTGAG
>CM060308.1:99584909-99589909 GCA_030674185.1 Monoplex corrugatus
CTGTACCACATCGCCAGATCTTCCTATCTCACTTTTACCTCTTCCTTTGTTTCTTTTTGTTCCTGGCATTTTTCTTTGTTTTGTTTTGTTTTGTTTTTTCTCTTTATTTCGTACTTTCTTTTTCTGTTCTTTGTTTTTCCTTTGTTTTGTCTGTTCTTTTATTTGTATCTCTTTGTTTCTCTTACTTTTTTCTCCTTTTTTGTCTTTCTTGTCTTTTCGTATAATCTGTGTTCTGTCCGTCTGTTTCTCTGTCTGCTTCTCTGCCCATCTGATGTTTTTTTATTTTGTTAATCAAAAGGTCACCTGGCTCAGTTTATAGAGTCCTAGACACACGTGAGACAGTCTTGATGGAGGCAGACACAAGAAGATCAGTCTTAAGGAAGATTAGGAAAAGACAGGCAACATTTATAGGCCATTTTATGAGGAAAGAGGATTTGGAGCACCTGGCCACAACGGGAAAGCTGGAGGGAAAGAGAGCACCAGGAAACCCAGGGAGAAAATGCTAGACGGACTTGCAGATTGGCTGAAGACGAGGAGGGTGGACGAGATGCTTGAGGCAACAAGAGATAGAGACAGATGGAAGTCCATGATGGCCAACGCCATGCGGCAGGGCACCTGATGATGATGATGATGATGATGATGATGATGATGATGATGATGATGATGATGAATGATGAGACTCACGTTCTGATAGCTTGAGTTTAATCCCTACTTGCAATATAAAAACTGACCTGTTCGCTGCCCATTTTCATGCTGCAAGCATTCTGGTGGTGTCAATAATTCATAGATCACATCAACTGCCCCCTCCCCCGATCTCCCAATTTGAAAACCATGACAACACACCGGATGTTACGTAGGTTCAAGTAGAAAATTGCCGGCAGATTTGGGCGGAGCGCATATGGAACTGTGTGGGTGCAAGAAATCCTTCAAGAACAAACTCAAAGCTGTTCTATTCTATTCCTGTTTTTTTTTTTATGGAAAACTGTTCCACAGACTTTTCATCTCCTTTCCTTATGTAAACCTATTTTTCATCGTCTTTTATCTTGTCATTTCTTTCATTCTTTCTTCATCGTTTTGTCCTTTTCCTTTTGTGTTTTCTTTATTCTTTCTTTCTGTTTCAAAAATGAACAAAAGAAAACGAAACGAATCGAAGAAAACAAAAAACAAAAACCTCGCCCTGCAGTTATTATGGTTTCTTTCTTTCTGTTTCTCTTGCCCGTGTACTTATTTTTTAAAACTTTTCTCTCGTGGACTTTTTCTGTCCTTCTTTTGGCAATGAGAACAAGTTTTCCACACAGGTGCACAAAAGAAAAGGTTGTCTGGTTTCATCCATTACATGAATAAAAAAAAAGAAAAGAAAAAAGAAAGAAAGAAGAGACAAGACATGACGAACGTAGAAAAGAAAAACAAAATAGACACCAAGGAAATGAAATGTCCGTGGGGTAACTTTTCATAAAACACACACACACACACACCACACACACACACACACACGCACACACGCACACACACACACCACACACACACACACACACACAACCACACACACACAACAGACAACTCACACACACACACACATACATACATACATACACACTCGCACACAACACACACTCATACTCACACACACACATACAGACACACACACACCACACACACACACATACAGAACACACACATACACACACACACACACACACTCATACTCACACACACATACAGACACACACACACATACCACACACACATACACACAACACACACACACGCAAACACACACACACATACACACACATACACACATTGACATACACACACACAAACACACACACAGACAAACACACACACACACACGCACGCACGCAAGCACGCACGCACAAACACAGAGAGAGAGAGAGAGAGAGAGAGAGAGAGAGAGAGAGAGAGAGAGAGAGAGAGAGAGAGAGAGAGAGAGAACAGGAGTTTGGAATTTGTTTAAGAAGAATTCGTCACACTCGGACAATTCCATATGCGCTCAGTGGAGGAAAGAACTTATTTGTCCTTGCGGGCATGACAATCAAGAGCTGAGCATATTATAAAATTAGTTGTGTACGGACACGAAGCGTGGACAGTCAACACGCAAAGTCAGAACAAAATGAGGCAATTGAAATGTGGTTTCTAAGTAGAATGTTAAGAGTTCAATGGACGGCAAAGAAAACAAACGAAAACAGTCTTGAAAGAGGCAAACACACACACACAACATACACACACACACGCACCACACACACACACAACATACACTACACACACACGTACACACACACACACATACACACACACACACACACACACACACACACACACGCACACACACACACACACACAACACACACACACACACAACACACACACACCACACACACACACACACACACACAACAACACACACACACACACACACACACACACACAACATTAATGAAAAGAGTAGGAAAAGAAAAGCAACATTTACAGGACATTTTGTGAGGCGAGAGAAATTACAGCACCTAGTCACAACAAGAAAGCTGAAGGAAAATGAGCACCAGGTAGACCCAGGGAGAAAAATTGGACGGATTTTGCAGGATGGACAAAGACAGAGAGGGTGGGAGATGCGCCAGGCACAAATGATGAGATTGATGAGATGGCATGACGACGACACGACTCGACGACGACGAGATGACAGACGACGATGATGATGACGACGACGGGGACGATGAGATGATGATGACGACGACGACGACGACGATAATGATGATGATGATGATGATTACGATGTTGATGATGATGATGACGACGACGACGACGATGATGAGACGACGATGACGATGATGATGAGACGACGAGATGATGACGACGACGACGACGACGAATGACTGATGATGATGAGATCGATGATGACGACGACGACGATGATGATGATGATGATGATGATGATGGTTGTAGCGATGTCGCCGGTAACAAGTGGAATGACATGAAGCGAACCGACTACAACGCTGCTGACCACCAAGCTCCATGGCAGACATTGGAAAACAAATAATTAAATAAAATATAAATAATATTACAATATATACGCAAATCTGATAAAACAAATCTAACAAACTAAAACAAAAACAAAACAAAACAAAAACAACAACAAAAAGCAAAAAAACATCCACAATCATAACCACATGTGGCCTGACCATGTGAATGAAGAAGAAAAGAAAGAAAGAAGAAGAAGAAAGACATCAGCAAACGAGCTTTGGGTTTGATGAGGCCGCTGTGCTTGTCTTTTTCTTTCTGTCTTTCTTCCTCTCTTGTATCTCTCACCCCCTCCTCTTCTTCTTTTGTTTTGTGTGTGTGTGTGTGTGTTGGTGGGAGGGGTGTGTCAAGTGGGGGGGGGGAGGGGAGGGGTTAGGGTGGATGAGGGATGAGGGAGTATGGGGCAGAAAGGATTAGATATGAATGATGGGTGCTTCAGTACACAATCGCTTGACTGCGTACGCACTTCCTCTCACACACACACGCACGCCTCTCTCTCTCTCTCTCTCTCTCACACACACACACACACACATACAACAAAAAACAAAAAACAAACAAACAACAACAACAAAAGAAACCGCACACATGCACACATATAATACATATCAGCATGCATACACTCACAAACCTGCACTCACTCAAACCAAAAAATATGCACGCCTCCGTGCCCACTTCTCTCTCTGTCTGTCTCGTGTCTGTCTCTGTTATGTCTCTGTCTCTCTTTCCCTTACACACACATACACACACGCACACACACACACACACACAACACACACACATACACAAATCACACATACACAAAACACACACACACCACACACACACACACACAACACAACACACGCACACACACAACACACACACACAACAAACACATGCACACAACACAACACATGTACAAAGACAGAGAAAATAAAACACCTACCCCTACCTCAATACGTACAAACAGAAGACAGAGAGGAGCAGAGAAGAAAGAGAAGAGACGAAGAAACGAGAGAGACAGAGAGAAGAGAGAGAGAGAGAAGTATTTATGGCTTTATAATTCCTGTATGGTCACTGATGTCGTATTTCACAAGGCATGTGCAAACTATCTTATCATATTTCTTTTCTGTTGCTTCTGTAGTACTGAGAGTCGTGCAGGGTTTGACAGAGAGAGAGAGAGGAGGGAGAGAGAAAGGAGAGAGAGAGGAAGAGAGACAGAGAAGACAGAGAGGAGAGATACAGAGAGAGA
The DNA here is from genome assembly GCA_030674185.1 of Monoplex corrugatus. NCBI lineage: Eukaryota > Metazoa > Mollusca > Gastropoda > Littorinimorpha > Ranellidae > Monoplex > Monoplex corrugatus. The sequence goes on from CM060308.1 coordinate 99,589,177, forward strand.
GAGAGAGAGGAAAGAGAAGAGAGAGAGAGGGGGGAGAGACAGGAGAGAGGAGAGAGAAGAGAGAGAGAAAGAAAGAGAGAGAGAGAGAGAGAGAGAGAGAGAGAGAGAGAAAAACAGCATTGAAAAGTTATTCCAGTAACACACTTTATACAAAAACTAAAAAACAGATTGCTACTGAGTAACACATGAAAGATCAACTGCAGATCGTCACAGCAAGAAAACTAAAAAGAACAGCTGTTAAAGATCCATCAGACTACATGATTATCTACACCTAGCACAATTTATATTTACATTCGAGAGAAAAAAAAAAACGGAAATGGAAACAAATGATTTAAAAAAAGGCAAATCATAAGGGAAAAGATACAGTGATGACAAATATCATGTTGAGAGATTTATACAGCAACACGGTCATTGTGATCAGATCCTAGATCATGGACGCTGGAAAGTTTCTTAAAACGCTTATTTTGTCTCTTTTTGCATGAAAATGTTGCCATAATGGAAACATGGAATAAATCCCTGGAAATTTGAGAATGCAGATTTTGATGCGACTGTAAGAAAAAGAAACATTAACGTAGTTTACCAATGCCTTATCTGAATGTTTTTTCAAGCAAATGCAAGCGCATGTGTCGTTTTAAGCCACTGAATTATGTCTTCTGTAGTCAAAAACATCAGAAAATCATCGTAATTGTTCGTGTTCATATTCATATTCCTTTCTTTTGTCACAATAGATGTT
>CM060308.1:99594909-99602409 GCA_030674185.1 Monoplex corrugatus
CTGCCCTCCTATGTAAGGTGTTCAATTTTTTTAGATGAACTTCACATGAGCTATCCCACAGTGTAGAGGCATAATCTATGTGCGATTTAATATGAGCATTATAAAATAATTGGCGTGTGTTTGTATCTGTTAGATATCTTAATTTGGACAGAATAAATAAGTTCTTGGAGATAATCCTGCATAAATAATCAATGTGGTTTTGCCAGGTAAGATTATGATCAATGAGAACTCCCAGTAGACGGTGTTCAGGTATTTGTGCAATAGAATTACCTCTCAAAGACAGATTGAGTGACAGAGGGCCAAGCTGCCGTTTTTGGCGTGTGCATATAACCATACATTCAGTTTTCGTAGGGTTCAAAGCCATGGCGTTTTTAGCACACCAATCAGAAATTTCATTTAGGCTCTTTTGTAAACGTGTGTTTACAGTCGCTATGCTTGTGTCTTGTGTATGGATTGTTCCGTCATCAGCGAACATATCACAGTGAACTGTGGGATCAGATATATGAAGTGGTAAGTCATTTATGAATACAGAAAACAGAATGGGTCCTAAGATTGATCCTTGAGGAACGCCACATTTCACATGACCCTCGGATGAATATGATCCATTAAGATGTACTTTTTGTTTGCGTTCATGAAAGTAGGAATTGAAAAATGAAACTGTTGAGTCGTTGGCAAGGTACGTTCGTAATTTAGCTAGTAAGATATCATGATCAACGAGATCAAAAGCCTTTTTAAAGTCTAGAAATACTGCTCCAGTTAATTTGCAGTCATTCATGGCTAATAACCAGGTGTCAGCAAGCCGTGTTAGGGCTGTATGACAAGAGTGGTTCTGACGGAAACCAGATTGCAGTGGTGAAGAATACTTTTGGTTTCCAGGTAGTCTGAAAGATGTTTATGGATATGTTTTTCTAAAGGCTTTGACAGGACAGAGAGAAGAGAAATTGGCCTGTAATTATTTATTTGTGAAAGATCTTTTGTTTTTGGTAAGGGTACAACTTTGGCCTGTTTTAGAGCTCTGGGGAATACGTTGTTTTTTATGCTGATGTTGTAAATATATGTAAGTGGTTCCGTGATGTAGGGCAGACACAGTTTTAGTATTTTGGGACTGATTTCATCTGGTCCTGATGATTTTTTATTATTCATTTTATTTATATACATTCCAGTTTCATGGACTGCTATACTGGGAATACTAAATGAACTTGTATTATTGGTCCTCTCTTTGCAAAAGTTAATCAGATTTTCAGAGGGGACATATTGATCACAGTTAGAAATAGGACGGGTTAGTAGTTCTGATACTGACAGAAAATGATCATTGAATTTGTTTGCTGTGAAACTGAGAGGCGTGCCTGGGAGCTTTTTCCCACTTCCCTTAATAACTAAGTTCATTGCTCTCCATAGTGATGATACATCTTTATTGTTTTTTACCAGTCGATCAAAGAGAGACTTCTTGGCTTGACGGACCATTGATTTTACCTTATTACGCATCGTTTTGTATTCAATGAAGCGTTTTTCTTTCTTGAGTTTATCTCGTAATGACATCGCATTGATAATGTCTGTTGACAGCCATGGGGGCATTGTTGGATGCTTTACTCTTTTCCGTCGTAGTGGGGCATGTTTATTTAGGACAGTCGTGAACAAGTTGTACCAAATGTCTAGGGCTTCGTTAGGATTACTAGTACTAAACACACTACTGAACTCTACTCTACCAAGATCAGAGATGAATGCATCCTCATCAAAGTGTTTGAATGATCTATATGTTATACATGTATGATTATTCTTTTTTATTTTTTGAACTTTGGCTGACCAGGTGCAGTTTACAGGTTGATGATCACTTATGCTTAAATCATCTACAGCTGCATTAATTATTGCCTCTGGTTTGTTTGTATAGATATGATCTAAGAGTGTTTCTGATGTTGCTGTGATTCTTGTTGGATCTTTGATTAATTGTTTTAGGCCAACCAGGGTGGTCGTTGACTGCCATGCGGGTTGTGGAGTGAGTAGGTCAAAATTAAAGTCACCTAACATTAGAATGTCTGTATGTCGTTGACACAATTTGTCCATCATCTTTAGAAAGTGGTCATGCCATTCGTATGTGCTCCTGGGATTTCTATATAAAATACCGATAAGTAAAGGTGGAGTTGTTGCAGAAGGCTTTAGCTCCACCCAGATACATTCAACTTCTTTGGTTTCTAAGTCATAACGTCTGTTGGTTATTTGTTGAATATCTCGGTGGATGTAAAGCGCAACTCCAGTTTCTCCATGGCATGAGGGATCTCGCCTGATTACAGAATAGTCTGGGATTGCTATAGCTTCATCTGTAATATGAGGTGCTAGTCGTGTCTCGGTCACACCGTACAAATGGTAATAATTTTGTTTGTGTAGGAACACGCACAGGTCTGATACTTTGTTTTGGAGATGATAGACATTAACATGACCAACACGCAGATCCTGTTTTTTTCGAGTGAATGTGGTCATTGGTGATTTCAACACTGCGTCTGCACGCTGAAGTGAAATATATGAAGAGAGGGTAGAAAGAAAAAAAAATTGGTCTACCCCTAATACAAAGTGTGAACAATGATATTATACACTGATGAATACAAAATGTAACAGTGCAGAGTCTGTTTTTTTTCTTGACAGTTCAGCCAAGACTGACTACAGGTATACACACTGTCAGTCTTCAGAGAAAAACAAAACAAAATCAGAACAAAAAGATAAGTAAGTAAACTAAAATAAAATAAAGGCTGCACTGAGGATATACTGAGCGTCTCTCGCAGTGCAATACTTGTCTCCACCTAACACTGGGCACAGGCAGACACAGCTGTAGAAAATTAGGTGGTATTAACACCACCCAAAACAAGTCAGTTTCAACCGTCGGTTGAACTGACCAAGTCAATTAAATAATTATGTCTGTAAGTCTCAGTGTCAATCTCATTCAAAGTTATAGCACAACACAGTATCAATGTAAATAAGTTGTCCCCAGGTAATATGCGACACCAACAAGGTGGAGATGGCAGCAGGTCACAACACAGCAGAAGCAAATAAATATTAAGAACGTGGAGAAGAGGTATAGAAAGATATTTAAAAGTAAGAAAGTAAACTAAGTAGCTAAATAGCTAAATAAATAAGTGAATAAATGAATAAACAAATAGGTAGAGAAATGAAAATAATAAAAGAAGATTAATTCATAAAAGGTTTTAGCACCTGCACCAATGCACTGATGATAGATGCAGGATCTACACAATTCTGTTGGGAAGTTATTGCTGTAGCACTTGATCCCAGCATTTGTTGAACTGTAGGTGATTTGGGGTATCTTGTAGTCATGCAGGGGAATTCAGCATGATACTGTGTGTTGTTCTGCTCCGCACTGACACCAGCGGGGACTGCAGGTGGGTGTTGTAGATGGCTGGAGCTGGGGACTGCAGGTGGGTGTTGTGGGTGGCTGGATATTAGAGATGGGTGCTGTAGACGGCTGGGGACTGCACATGGGAGTTGTAGATGGCTGTAAACTGGAGACAGGTGCTGGAGATTTTTGGAGTTTGGAGATGGATGTTGTAGGTGATTGTAGACTGGAGATTGGTGTTGTCGATGGTTGGAGACTGCAGGTGGGTATTGTAGATTGTTAGAGATTGGAGATGGGTGTTGGTAATGCAGGGGTTTGGGGGCTGTTGGGGGGGTTGAGATAAGAGGTGGGCGTATTGGAGAATTGGGGCCATAACAGGGGTTTTGAACATCATAGGAACGGATGTTTAGTGCAAGAGATTTAGATCCTTTAGCACTTGGGTGAACTGAATCACGGTACATATCTTTTCTTGGTGCACCTGATTTGGTTAGGAAGGAAGGGGTGTTGTTGATGAACAGTATTCCTTCTTGTTCACAGGAGCGCCGAAGTGAGGCTGTGGACCGTGATGCAGCTTCTTTCAAGGGGTGTTGGCCAAAGGGAGGGACAATGGAAGAAGCTGCAAGTGTAGCACTGGGGAAAGATTTTCTCAGGAGACGAAGTAATCTTCCCCATTGCTCTCCTGATACAGGTCCATCATGGCAGCTGTTGATGCCGACGTGGAAGGTGACGTGTGTTATGTCGTGGGATGGTGGGCGAGAGGACAGCCACTGGCTAAGGTGATGGACTGTCAGGCCAGATACCGAGAGGTTCCTGACAATGTTACCACCTGTTGACATCTTCCTTTCATCCACTCTCTCCAAGACTGAGTCACCCAACAGTAGAGTATTACAGTTAGGGGGAATGGTTTTCTGCCTGAGACTAGTGAGAGGGGATGGGGGGTCAGCCATTGTTTTCTTGTTGACAGTGGATGATGATGGCTGAGAGGGACTGGGGACAGTGGCGTGAGGTTGTTCAGAACTGTCAGTGTCAGAGAGGACATCAAACTTGTTGGCTGTACTTATGTTATACATGTCCTTTGTGGTGGTAGACTCACATGTAGTGGTGGGTTGGGGTTTTGTTTGATTAGTGGGTTTGTCTGTTTGTTGTACTGATGTCTCTGTCTGTTGTAGGTGTTGGCAAGTGTTGATTGTTTGAAGTTGTTTCTTGATGTCACAAGTAAAGTTTTGCTGACTGTCCTTGATGGATTTCAGTTTGTTGGTGTGATCGTCAAGTTTGGCAAGTATACTCTGGTGGCTAGAGTTATTGTCTTGTATTTGACTCATAAGTTCTTCTTTCACTACTTTCACTGTGTTTTTCAGCCTTACTTCTGAGTCACTTACACACTGAGTGTTGTTTTCAGTCTGTTTGGCTATGCTGGACAGTTGGTTTGTGAGTGTCTGAATTTGTGTTTGCATTGTGGCGATGGCGAGTGTGGCAGTGTTCAATTGTTCCTGAAGATGTTTGATTGTTTCTGTACAAGCATTGTGTGTACATGCTTTGGAGGTGGCGTTGTTTACTGCTGGGTCACACGTAGTGGTTGACGGGACATTGTCGTCGGCTATACATGTAGGGGAACAATGGGACTGGACTGGTTCTGTGGTGGTCTCTAAGGAAGGTGGGAGAGTAGGGGGAAGGGTGGTGGTGGCTGTCTCAAGCTGAGTGTCACTGGAGGGAGGGAGAGCATGGGGAAGAGTAGTACTGGCCGATTCAGTCTGACTCTCAGTGGAAGGTGAAGGTGGGCAGTGACGAGTGGCGACGACACACTGGTTCTCAGTTGATGGTGGGGGAGTGGGGAGGGAAGGTGGGCGGAGTGTGTCGGCTTCAGGCTGGGTGACAGTAGGTGAGGAAGGGGAAGGTTTGGATGGGGCAGGGGGGACCGTTGCGTCACATTTGTTGGCACTGGGATTGGTGGTGGTGTGGATGGAGGGAGAAGGGATGGCGGGTGCCTCCTGAAGATCAATTGCAGATGTAAGGGGGGTTGAGGAGGGGGTGGGTAGCTGATTCGGACTGTCAGTGATGGCTGGAGATGTTGGGGGTAGATGGGACATGGTGGACAGCTCGTTGATGTTAGCTGAAATCTTCTCTGCTAACACAGCACTATCACACGCTGCAAGGTTGTCCACAATGCACTGTAGTTTGTCGAATTCAATGTCCACCCATTCACGGCACAAATTTCCTTGTAAAAGTATTTTTCCTGTTGTGTAGTAGATGTGCAGAGTTAGTATTTTATAACTGTCACCTTGGTATAATTGTATGTATGTATGCCAGAGTTCCTGAGGTATGTTTGTAAGAATAGTTTTGGGAATGTTGTTTATATTTGATTTGTTGTTTTTTGTGGTTTCTTTAATAGTGAAAGTTGTGTTTAGGGGTCTGTAGGCTCCACAGTATCGTTCTAATACAACGTATCTCCAAAGTGGCAACTTGGTAAAAGGAGAATTAAACGTGACCTGGTATGGGTCTTTTGTGTACTGTATTTCATTGTGGAAACTATTCTGTGCGCTCATAGAGCGTGTATATGGCCGCATTGTCAGACATTTAGAAAAATAAATTGGAAAGAAAATAAAAAAAGATGAAATATAAAGTCTGCTGTGTAGTGTGCCATCCTAGGCACACCGCGCTGGGTGTACGTCCATTGTTTAAAAATACATGACTCACGCTGGTCACACACACTCAGCCCGCTACAACAATTAGCAGGACAGCATTAATCCCCACCACACGCCACAGCGTACAGCAGGGCCCACCAGGCAGCGGTTGAACTTAAAATTAACTGACCATCACTGTTGACGGGGAAAAAAGAAAAAAAAAAAAAGAAAAAGTCTTCACAAGAACAGATCCCACCTCAGATCACGAAGCAGTCCACACATCTATTAGCACAACACACAGGTAAAACACCAACACTAATCACAGCTGCATGTAGCACTTCAACACGTCACAGTTAACCTTTCTTTAGCGACACAAAAAACGGACGTGTATCACATTCCGCGAGAGAGAGAGAGAGAGAGAGAGAGAGAGAGACAGACAGACAGACAGAGACAGACAGAGGGGAGAGAGAGAGAGAGAGAGAGACAGACAGACAGATAAATAGGCAGAGACAGATAGACAGACAGAGAGAGACAGAGGAGAGAGAGAGAGAGAGAGAGAGAGAAAGAGAGAGAGAGAGAGAATATTTAGATACAAAGATAGATATAGTTTACTAGTTGTAACAAGATGTCAATCATGTTTTAATCATACAGTCACAATCGTAAATTAGAACCAGATGTGTCTGTTGCCACACAGAATGAAACAGACTCAGTTTCTAGAAGTAAGATCATCTTCCGTTCATCAAACAAAACAAAACAAAACAAAACAAAACAAAACAAAACAACAATACTATTGCTTAATCAAAAGTGAACTTCTCATGAAAATGTTAGAGGTCATACATTACTTCAAACGGTAAAGTGAATCTTTAAAACAGCGTGACTTTATGATTACTCATCTGGCTTCGAAACGAAGACCAAAGACAGCGGCCATCTTATTAGATGTAATAACTGGTTGTTGTTATTATTTTTACGTCATATGCTGCTGCGCCCCATCTTCGAGAAAGGAGATCAGAGCAGAGAACTTTTTTTTCCCCCTGTCATGAAATGAATTCGTTACAAATTTTAAAAAAACAAACCCAAAACGTTTTGCAAGATTTTTGTATAAACAAAAGTTGTTTGAGAGAGTGATACTACACTCTTCCCTTCAATATGTATTTTTCACTGTCTTACTGTTCAGCTTGTGTCCGAAGTGGAATGTGCTTAGAACCAGACTTTTATTGTACATATAGTGTGCTGATATTTTCTTCCCCCGTTGAGGCAAAAAAAAACAACAACCGACAACGAAACAACAACAACAACAACAACAAACAAACACACACACACAAACAAACAAAAAACGACAACAAACAAACAAACACACACACACAAACAACAACAAAACGAACAAACATACACACACAAACAAACAAACAAACAACAACAAAACAAACAAACACACACACACAAACAACAACAAAACAAACAAACATACACACACAAACAAACAAACAAACAACAAAAAAACAAACAAACACACACACACAAACAACAAAAAAACGAACA
>CM060308.1:99629909-99637409 GCA_030674185.1 Monoplex corrugatus
AAATAAATAAAGATAATGTTAATAACATGAATGATGATGCTGATAATGATTATGATGGTGATGATTTAATGATGATAATAATAATGATAATAAAAAGAAGAAGAATGATGATGATGATAGTGATAATGATAATATTAATGATAATAATAAACAATGGCTAACAGATAGATGAGCAAGCAAGCAAGCAAACAAAAAACAAACAAAAATGAACAAAAAGCAATAAAAAAATAAAGAAGAAGCAAGAGAGAAACAAACACGTCATACATTCATCAACAAATCAACACATATAACACAGAAATAATACAGAAGGTGATGGGGGGGGGGGGATGGGGGGAGGGGGGATGGTGATGAGTTGTAATAGGGATGGACTGAGTGGTGGGAATGATAGGGGCCATGGATTACTCGTGGGAAGGTGAGTTGTATTGATGAACCCCTGTGGCGTGTTTTTATAAGCGCATCCGTGCGGTCCATTCGCGTTATTGAACCTGACATATTTCGTCCATTTGTAGTGGATTTTGTAATTATCATTTTTGTTTTTGTTTTTTGTTTTACTAGTTTACTGAGGATTGCAACTGAAATGTGGTTTTTAAGAAGAATGTTGAGAGTTCCATGGACAGCAAAGAAAACAAACGAGACAGTCTTGAAGGAGGCAGACACAATGATGGCTGAAGACTGCTATGGTATGTGGTAAGGTGTGTCTTGTCGTCTGTCAGGAATGATGGAGGGGGGGGTAGGCTTGAGGAGTTTCTACTGTCATGATGTGATGTGGATGTCCTGTCTGGCAGAATGGAGAAGAGTGACAGAATGGTTCAGACGTTCGCCCGCGATAAGTAAACTCAAGGTTCCAGGGTTCGTTTTCTCGTTGAGCCTCGACTGTTTTCCTCGTTTTGACCGGAAAATCAAACTGAATGTCTAGTCCTTCGGAAAGGGACAAACAAACAAAAACAAAAACAACACACACACAAAACAGTCGGACCGTGTGCTTTCTGCTCTGCGCACGCTAAAGATTCTATGGCAGTTGAAAATCGTGAAGAGCAGGGCTTTCGCCCGTCTGTCCTGGTATAAAACATTGCAGAGATAGGTTCATTTCCCAGGTATCTCCCTTGAATCCCAATTGGAATCCTTGCCTTTCTGAAGTTGTGGTAAAAACGAGGATGGTGATGCAGATAAGAAACACGAAACACGGAATATAAAGGTATATTTATAATTAATGAAGGAAAGACGAGAGAGAGAGAGAGAGAACGAGAGAAAGATTGAGAGAGAGAGAGTGAGAGAGAGAGAGAGTGAGAGAGAAAGAGAGAGAGTGTGAGACAGAGAGACAGAGACAGACAGACAGAGAGCAGTAGCAGCAGACAGATAAACAGACAGACACAAAAAGACACACAGAGAGTGGCAGACAGACGAACAGACAGACACAGAAAGAAGAGAGAGTAGCAGACAGACGAACAGACAGACACAGAAATACAAGAGAGTAGCAGACAGACGAACAGACAGACCACAAGAAAGACAGAGAGAGTAGCAGACAGACGAACAGACAGACACAGAAAGACAGAGAGAGTAGCAGACAGACGAACAGACAGACACAGAAAGACAGAGAGAGTAGCAGACAGACGAACAGACAGACACAGAAAGACAGAGAGAGTAGCAGACAGACGAACAGACAGACACAGAAAGACAGAGAGAGTAGCAGACAGACGAACAGACAGACACAGAAAGACAGAGAGAGTAGCAGACAGACGAACAGACAGACACAGAAAGACACAGAGAGAGTAGAGCAGACGAACAGACAGACACAGAAAGACACAGAGAGAGTAGCAGACAGACGAACAGACAGACACAGAAAGACAGAGAGAGAGAGTAGCAGACAGACGAACAGACAGACACAGAAAGACAAGAGAGAGGTCAGACAGACAAAAAGACAGACACAGAAAGACACAGAGAGAGAGGTCAGACAGACAACAGACAGACACAGAAAGACAGAGAGAGAGGTCAGACAGACAACAGACAGACACAGAAAGACACACAGAGAGGTCAGACAGACGAACAGACAGACACAGAAAGACAGAGAGAGAGAGGTCAGACAGACAAACAGACAGACACAGAAAGACACAAGAGAGGTCAGACAGACGAACAGACAGACACAGAAAGACAGAGAGAGAGAGGTCAGACAGACAAACAGACAGACACAGAAAGACACAGAGAGAGAGGTCAGACAGACAAACAGACAGACACAGAAAGACAGAGAGAGAGGTCAGACAGACAAACAGACAGACACAGAAAGACAGAGAGAGAGTAGCAGACAGACGAACAGACAGACACAGAAAGACAGAGAGAGAGGTCAGACAGACAAACAGACAGACACAGAAAGACACAGAGAGAGGTCAGAGAAACGAACAGACAGACACAGAAAGACAGAGAGAGAGGTCAGACAGACAACAGACAGACGAACAAAAAGACAGAGAGAGTAGTAGACAGACAAACAGACAGACACAGAAAGACAGAGAGAGTAGCAGACAGACAAACAGACAGACACAAAAAGACAGAGAGAGTGGCAGACAGACAAAAAGACAGACACAGAAAGACAGAGAGAGTAGTAGACAGACAAACAGACAGACACAGAAAGACAGAGAGAGTGGCAGACAGACAAACAGACAGACACAGAAAGACAGAGAGAGAAGTAGAACAGACAAAAAGACAGACACAGAAAGACAGAGTAGTAGACAGACAAACAGACAGACACAAAAAGACAGAGAGAGAGTAGTAGACAGACAAACAGACAGACACAGAAAGACAGAGAGAGTAGCAGACAGACAAACAGACAGACACAGAAAGACAGAGAGAGAGGTCAGACAGACAAACAGACAGACGACAAAAAGACAGAGAGAGTAGTAGACAGACAAACAGACAGACACAGAAAGACACAGAGAGAGGTCAGACAGACAAACAGACGGACACAGAACGACAGAGAGAGTAGTAGACAGACAAACAGACAGACACAGAAAGACAGAGGAGTAGTAGACAGACAAACAGACAGACACAGAAAGACAGAGAGAGTAGTAGACAGACAAACAGACAGACACAGAAAGACAGAGAGAGTAGTAGACAGACAAACAGACAGACACAGAAAGACAGAGAGAGTAGTAGACAGACAAACAGACAGACACAGAAAGACAGAGAGAGTAGTAGACAGACAAACAGACAGACACAGAAAGACAGAGAGAGAGTAGTAGACAGACAAACAGACAGACACAGAAAGACAGAGAGAGGTCAGACAGACAAAAAGACAGACACGCGAGGAGAGGAAAGAGAGAGAAGAAGAAAGAGAGAGAGAAGAGAGAGAGAGGAAGAAGAGAGAGAGAGAGAAGAGAAGAGAAGAGGAAGAGAGGAGAGAGAAAAGAGAAGAGAGAGAGAAGAGAGAGAGAGAGAGAGAGAAGAGAGAAGAAGAGAGAGAGAGAAGAGAGAGAGAGAGAAGAAGAGAGGAAGAGAGAGAGAGAAGAAGAGAGAGAGAGTGAAGAAAAGAGAAAGAGAGAAGAGAGGAGAGAGGAGAAGAGAAGAAGGAGAAAGAAAGAGAGAGGGAGAGAAGAGGAGAGAGAGAAAGAAGAAAGAGAGAAGAGAGAGAGAGAGAGAGAAAGAAGAGAAAGAAGAGAGAGAGAGAAGAAGAAGAAGAAAGAAAGAGAGAGAGAGAAGAAGAGAAAGAGAGAAAGAGAGAGGAGAGAGAGAAGAAGAGAAAAGAGAGAGAAAGAGAAGAGAGAGAGAGAGAGAGCAGAAGAGAAAGAGGAGAAGAGAAGACAGAGGAGAAGAGAGAGAAAGAGAGAAGAGACGAGAGAGAAAGAGAGAGAGAAGAGAAAGAGAAGAGAAAGACGAGAGAGAGAGAGAGAAGCAAAGAGAGGAAGAAGAGAAGAGAGAGAAGAGAAGAAGGAAAGAGAGAGGGGAGAAGAAAGAGAGAGAAGAGAGAGAGAGAGAAGAAGAAAGAAGAAAGAGAGAGAAGAGAGAGAGAGAAGAAAGAGGAGAAGAGAAAGGAGAGAGAGAAAGAAGAGGAGAAGAGAGAGAGAGAGGAGAGAAGAAGAGAAAGAAAGAAGAGAGAGAGGAGAAGAAGAGGAAGAAGAAAAGAAAGAGAGAGAGAGAGAGAAAGAGAAAGAAGAAAGAAGGGAGAGAAGAGAGAAGAAAAGAGAGAGAGAGGAGAGAAAGAAAAGAGAAGAAAGAAAGAAAGAGAGAGAGAGAGAGAAGACAGAAAGAGAGAAGAAAGAAAGACGAGAGAGAGAGAGAGAAAGAGAAAGAGAAGAGAAGAAAGAAGAGAGAGAGAGAGAAGAAAAGAGAGAAAGAAAGAAGAGAGAGAGGAGAAGAAAAAGAAGAGAAGAGAAAGAAGAGAGAGAGAAGAGAGGAAGAAGAAAGAAGAGAGAGAGAGAGAACAGAAAGAGAAGAGACGAGGAGAGGCAGAAGACAAAAGAGAAGAGAAAGAAGAGAGAGAGAGACAGAAAGAGAAAAGAGAGAAGAAGAAAGACAGAAAGAGAGAGAAGAGAGAAGAGAGAGAGAGAAGAAAACAGAAGAGAAAGAAAGAAAGAGAGAGAGGAGGAAGAAAAAGAAGAACAGAAGAGAGAAGAGTAGAGAAGAGAGAAGAAAGAAGAGGAGAGAGAGGAAGAGAGAAGAAAGAGAAAGAGAGGAGAGAAAGAGAAGAAAGAAGAGAGAGAGAGAGAAAAGACAGAACGAGAAAGAGGAGAGAGAGAAGAGAACAGAGGAGAAAGAAGAAGAGAGAGGTCAGAAGAAACAGAAGACAGAAAGACAGAGAGAGAGAGTCAGACAGACAAAGAGACAGACACAGAAAGACAGAGAGAGAGAGTCAGACAGAGAAAAGAAGAAAGAGAAAGACAGAGAAGAGAGGCAGAAGAAAAGAGAAGAAGAGAGAGAGAGAGAGAGAAAGAGGAGAGAGAAAGAGAGACAGAGAGAAGAAAGAAAGAAGAAGAGAGAGTAGAAGAAAGACGAGACAAGAGAGAGAGAGGAGAGAGCAGAAGAAGAAGACAGAACAGAGAACGAGAAGAAGAGAAAGAGAAGAGAGAAGAGACAGACAAAGACAGAAAGAAGACAGAGAGAGAGAGCAGACAAGACAAGAACAGAAGACACAGAAAGAAGAGAGAGAGAGAGAGACAGACAAGAAGACAAAAGAAGAGAAGAGAGAGAGAGAGACAAAGAAGAGAGACGAGAAGAGAGAAGAGAGAAAGAGAGAGACGAGAGAGAGGAAGAGAGAGAGGAAGACGACAGAGAGAACAGAGAGACAGAGAGAGAGAGGAGAGAGAGAAGAGAAGAGAGAACAGAGAGAAGAGAGAGAGAGAAAGAAGAAGAAAGAGAGAGGAGAAGAGAGAAGAGAACAGAGAGACAAGAGAGACAAGGAGAGGAGACAGAGAAGAGAAAGACGGAAGAAAGAGAAGAGGAGAGGGGAGAGAAGACGGAAGGAAGAGACAGAGGAGAGAAGACAGACAGAAGAAAAGAGAGAAGAGAGAGAGAGAGTGAGAGGAAGAAAAGAGAAGAGAGAGAGAGAGAGAGAGAGAAAAAGAGGAGAGAAAGAGAGAGAGAGAGATAAATACAGATACGGATATCCATTTATTCAACAAAAGGCCATGGCCCTCAGTTGAAGGGGTTGATGTAGCATACATCTCACAAAAAATATATATACACAAAAATCAACTGTGTAATTATAGTAATATACATGTACATAGATATCTCCAATTATCAGTTACAAACAGTACTACGAAGTATAAACGCTTTGTATAAAAAGAAAGCAAACTGTTTCATTGTTCTTCATTTTTCTTGAAAAATATATATACAAAAATTATGCACCACACACAAATAGGACAAAACCACTCACTTTAAAAACGCACAACGTTTCGGCCACACCGGCCCTTGTCAAGTGCGCTGTATCTCCTTGCTTCGCCTTCTAAATGTTTCATTGTTGTTTCATTTTTTGATGCAATTAGTAAACAAAGTCTGAACAGAGAAGGGTTTCTATAGTATTTTTCTGGGATAAAGCGAGACCGCAGGGTATCTAAAACAGGACAACAAAGAACAAAATGTACTTCGTTTTCTTCTGCAGTTTTACATAGGGGACAAAGAAGATCAGTATCACTGTGTCTTATATATATCGATGATAATGATTGAAAAGATCTGAGATGCCAAGTCTAAGAACTGTCATGCCATGTTTCAATTGTTTATTCATATTCATCACTAAATAAGTAGGGACACTGTGCATCAAACTAAATTGTTTATAAAAATCAAATCTTGTACTGTCCTGGATATGACTTGTTCATTCCTGCCACCTGCAGTCAATAAGCCTTTCTCCTGGATATGACTTGTCCATTCCTGCCACCTGCAGTCAATAAGCCTTTCTCCTGGATATGACTTGTCCATTCCTGCCACCTACAGTCAATAAGCCTTTCTCCTGGATATGACTTGTCCATTCCTGCCACCTGCAGTCAATAAGCCTTTCTCCTGGATATGACTTGTTCATTCCTGCCACCTGCAGTCAATAAGCCTTTCTCCTGGATATGACTTGTCCATTCCTGCCACCTACAGTCAATAAGCCTTTCTCCTGGATATGACTTGTTCATTCCTGCCACCTGCAGTCAATAAGCCTTTCTCTGGATATGACTTGTTCATTCCTGCCACTGCAAACAAATAAGCTTTCTCCTGGATATGACTTGTCCATTCCTGCACCTGCAGTCAATAAGCCTTTACTCCTGGATATGACTTGTCATTCCTGCCACCTCAGTCAATAAGCCTTTCCCTGATATGACTTGTCCATTCCTGCCACCTGCAGTCAATAAGCATTTCTCTGGATATGACTTGTCCATTCCTGCCACCTACAGTCAATGAGCCTTTCTCCTGGATATGACTTGTCCATTCCTGCCACCTACAGTCAATAAGCCTTTCTCCTGGATATGACTTGTCCATTCCTGCCACCTACAGTCAATAAGCCTTTCTCGAAGTGTTCGGATAAAACAAAATACATCTCCTACATCTTGATTTAACCAGACATAACCAAACCCTAACTCATGTAACTTAATTCTTACTTTAGATACCCAGTTTACCTTTCCCCCTAGCATCTAACGCATACAACATATTATAAGCCTTCCTTGGCAACCTAGAATTGTTCATCTGTGTTTCTTTCAACCAATACTTAATACTCCTTATAGCAGAATTCAAATATATTGGAAACCTATTAGTTTCACCATAAACCAGGTCATTTGGCGTTTTCATTGTAACTCCTAAAAACTTTTTCAATGCAAAAAGATGGACATTTTCACAGAAGACAGCGGCATTGTATAAACCCCAAATTTCTTGCCCCATATTGTATAATTGGTTGCACCTGGGAATCAAAAAGCTTGATAAATAATTCAAGTGAATTATTTTCTAGGGCTGATAGTTTTTGCATTATACAAAGTAGAGCACGCTTACCTCGGCTGGCAAGATCTTTACAGGCTACATTGAAACTCTGTTTAGTTGAAAAAT
>CM060308.1:99644909-99664909 GCA_030674185.1 Monoplex corrugatus
CTTGATTTGCTCCATATAAGTATTACTTATAATGTTTAGTTGTTGAATTTAACATCATTGAAGTCAGGACTAGTTTGATGTCCACGCTGTAAGTAAAGTGCTTGATTTGCTCCATATAATTATTACTTATAATGTTTAGTTGTTGAATTTAACATCATTGAAGTCAGGACTAGTTTGGTGGCCACGCTGTAAGTAAAGTGCTTGATTTGCTCCATATAATTATTACTTATAATGTTTAGTTGTTGAATTTAACATCATTGAAGTCAGGACTAGTTTGGTGGCCACGCTGTAAGGAAAGTGCTTGATTGGCTGCATATAATTATTACTTATAATGTTTAGTTGCTGAATTTAACATCATTGTCATCAGGACGAGTTTGATGTCCATGCTGTACGTAAAGTGGTCCATTTGCTTTATGTGTTACTTGTATTAATTGTCGTTGTTGAACTTCAACATGACCGACAGCAGGAAGAGTATAGTGTACAGCCTTTAAATGAAGTGGTTGATTTGCTTCCACGTCCTCCGGGCTCCAATCACAATACAACCATGAAAGCGTCACAAGGACGTCACAAGGACGGTGACGTCACAATGACATCACAAGGACATTACAAGGACGTCACAAGGACGTCACAAGGACATCACAAGGACGTCACAAGGACGTCACAAGGACGTCACAAGGACGGTGACGTCACAATGACATCACAAGGACATTACAAGGACGTCACAAGGACGTCACAAGGACATCACAAGGACATCACAAGGACATCACAAGGACGTCACAAGGACATCACAAGGACGTCACAAGGACATCACAAGGACATCACAAGGACATCACAAAGACGTCACAAGGACATCACAAGGACATCACAAGGACATCACAAGGACATCACAAGGACATCACAAGGACGTCACAAGGACATCACAAGGACACCACAAGGACACCACAAGGACATCACAAGGACGTCACAAGGACATCACAAGGACATCACAAGGACATCACAAGGACACCACAAGGACATCACAAGGACACCACAAGGACATCACAAGGACATCACAAGGACACCACAAGGACATCACAAGGACACCACAAGGACATCACAAGGACACCACAAGGACACCACAAGGACATCACAAGGACGTCACAAGGACATCACAAGGACACCACAAGGACGTCACAAGGACATCACAAGGACGTCACAAGGACACCACAAGGACGTCACAAGGACGTCACAAGGACATCACAAGGACATCACAAGGACACCACAAGGACACCACAAGGACATCACAAGGACGTCACAAGGACATCACAAGGACACCACAAGGACATCACAAGGACATCACAAGGACGTCACAAGGACATCACAAGGACATCACAAGGACATCACAAGGACGTCACAAGGACGTCACAAGGACATCACAAGGACGTCACAAGGACGTCACAAGGACATCACAAGGACATCACAAGGACATCACAAGGACATCACAAGGACATCACAAGGACGTCACAAGGACGTCACAAGGACATCACAAGGTGTCACAAGGACATCACAAGGACATCACAAGGACATCACAAGGACATCACAAGGACATCACAAGGACGTCACAAGGACGTCACAAGGACATCACAAGGACATCACAAGGACATCACAAGGACATCACAAGGACATCACAAGGACGTCACAAGGACATTACAAGGACGTCACAAGGACATCACAAGGACATCACAAGGACATCACAAGGACATCACAAGGACGTCACAAGGACATCACAAGGACATCACAAGGACATCACAAGGACGTCACAAGGACGTCACAAGGACGTCACAAGGACATCACAAGGACGTCACAAGGACGTCACAAGGACGTCATAAGGACATCACAAGGACATCACAAGGACATCACAAGGACATCACAAGGACACCACAAGGACATCACAAGGACATCACAAGGACATCACAAGGACACCACAAGGACGTCACAAGGACACCACAAGGACATCACAAGGACATCACAAGGACACCACAAGGACATCACAAGGACACCACAAGGACACCACAAGGACATCACAAGGACGTCACAAGGACACCACAAGGACACCACAAGGACGTCACAAGGACATCACAAGGACATCACAAGGACGTCATAAGGACATCACAAGGACATCACAAGGACGTCACAAGGACATCACAAGGACATCACAAGGACATCACAAGGACGTCACAAGGACATCACAAGGACACCACAAGGACGTCACAAGGACATCACAAGGACACCACAAGGACATCACAAGGACGTCACAAGGTCATCACAAGGACATCACAAGGACATCACAAGGACATCACAAGGACATCACAAGGACATCACAAGGACGTCACAAGGACATCACAAGGACATCACAAGGACATCACAAGGACATCACAAGGACACCACAAGGACACCACAAGGACACCACAAGGACATCACAAGGACGTCACAAGGACATCACAAGGACACCACAAGGACGTCACAAGGACATCACAAGGACGTCACAAGGACACCACAAGGACATCACAAGGACGTCACAAGGACATCACAAGGACATCACAAGGACACCACAAGGACACCAAAGGACGTCACAAGGACGTCACAAGGACATCACAAGGACATCAACACAGGACATCACAAGGACATCACAAGGACGTCACAAGGACATCACAAGGACATCACAAGGACATCACAAGGACGTCACAAGGACATCACAAGGACATCACAAGGACATCACAAGGACATCACAAGGACTCACAAGGACATCACAAGGCACAGGTCACAAGGACATCACAAGGACATCACAAGGACATCACAAGGACGATCACAAGGACATCACAAGGACGTCACAAGGACTCACAAGGACATCACAAGGACTCACAAGGACGTCACAAGGACATCACAAGGACATCACAAGGACATCACAAGGACATCACAAGGACATCACAAGGACTACAAGACTCACAAGGACATCACAAGGACATCACAAGGACATCACAAGGACGTCACACAGGACATCACAAGGACATCCACAAGGACATCACAAGGACGTCACAAGGACCATCACAAGGACATCACAAGGACATCACAAGGACATCACAAGGACATCACAAGGACATCACAAGGCACACAGGACATCACAAGGACATCACAAGGACATCACAAGGACATCACAAGGACTCACAAGGACGTCACAAGGACATCACAAGGACATCACAAGGACGTCACAAGGACATCACAAGGACATCACAAGGACATCACAAGGACTCACAAGGACTCACAAGGACATCACAAGGACATCACAAGGACATCACAAGGACATCACAAGGACATCACAAGGACTCACAAGGACATCACAAGGACATCACAAGGACATCACAAGGACTCACACAAGGACATCACAAGGACGATCACAAGGACGCATCACAAGGACTCACAAGGACATCACAAGGACACACAAGGACATCACAAGGACATCACAAGGACCAATCACAAGGACGTCACAAGGACTCACAAGGACATCACAAGGACATCACAAGGACATCACAAGGACACACAAGGACATCACAAGGACATCACAAGGACGTCACAAGGACTCACAAGGACGTCACAAGGACATCACAAGGACACACAAGGACATCACAAGGACATCACAAGGACGTCACAAGGACGTCACAAGGACATCACAAGGACGTCACAAGGACGTCACAAGGACTCACAAGGACATCACAAGGACGTCACAAGGACATCACAAGGACGTCACAAGAACATCACAAGGACATCACAAGGACGTCACAAGGACATCACAAGGACGTCACAAGGACATCACAAGGACATCACAAGGACGTCACAAGGACATTACAAGGACGTCACAAGGACGTCACAAGGACGTCACAAGGACATCACAAGGACATCACAAGGACATCACAAGGTGTCACAAGGACATCACAAGGACGTCACAAGGACATCACAAGTGGCTTGTTGGCAGCTAATGCCTTTCCATGTTGCCCTCAAGATACAAACGTTTTAAATCAATTTCTGAACGGAAATTAATGGAAGCGAAATGAATTTGTTGGCTACAGGTAGCCGCTGTTTTAGCGTTAAGTAAATATAGTCTACAGTTCCTGGCCTTCTCTTTGTCCTTCAGTGATGGATGGGGACTGTCTCACAAAATGGAGTGTACGTGTTAATGGTAAGGTAAAGTAATTGTCTATAAATGTCCTTCACTGATGGTTGGGGACTGTCTCACAAAATGGAGTGTACGTGTTAATGGTAAGGTAAAGTAATTGTAATAAATGTCCTTCATGATGGATGGGAACTGACTCACAAAATGGAGTGTACGTGTTATGGTAGGTAAAGTAATTGCCTAAAATGGCTACACACGCAAAAACACACTTGTATCTTTCAGTGTGTTGTGGAGAGGGGGACGAAAACAAACAACACCAAAAAACAAAAACAAATAACAACACAACCCGGCAACACCAATCGACCAACCAACGAACAAACAAGCAAACCAACTAACCAACCGACCGACCAACCAACAACCAACAACCAAACCAACCAACCAACTAACCAACCAGCCAGCCAACCAACCAACCAACCAACCAATCAAACCAACCAAACCAACCAACCAACTAACCAACCAGCCAATCAACCAACCAACCAACCAACCAACCAACCAATCTACCAAACAACCAGCCAACCAACCAACCAACTAACCAACCAACCAACTAACCAACCATCCAGCCAGCCAGCGAGCCATCCAACCAACCAACCAACTAACCAACCAACCAACCTAACCAACCAACCAACTAACCAACACAACAACTACCAACCAACTAACCAACCAACCAAACCAACCAACCAAACCAACCAACCAACAACCAACCAACACCAACCAAACCAACCAACCAACCAACCAAACCAACCAACCAACCACAACCAACCACAACCAACCAAACCAACCAACCAAATAACCAACCAGCACCAACCAACCATACCAACCAACCAACCAACAACCAACCAACCAACCAACCAACCAACCAACCAACCAACCAACAACCAACCAACCAACCAACCAACCAACCACAACCAACAACACCAACCAACCAACCAACAAACCAACCAACCAACCAAACCAACACAACCAACAACCAACCAACCAACCAACAACCAACCAACCAACAACAACCAACCACAACCACAACCACCAACCAACCAACCAACCAACCAACCAACTAACAACCAAAACCAACAACAAACCACAACACAACCAACACAAACCAGCCAGCCAACAACAACCAACTATTTAAAACACCAACAAATAACAACTACAATAGTCCTAACATGTGTCTAACAACCAAGCGGAAACGAAAGTGAGTCATCACAGAACTATACTTGTCGTAACATGTGTAACGCGCTACATAGAGTGTGTCTCAGAATTCTCTGTCTGTCTTTCTGTCTCTCTCTTTCTGTCTCTCTACTTCTTCTCTCTTTCTGTCTACACACACACACACACACACACACACACACACACACACACACACACACACACACACACACACACACACACACACACACCGCACACACACACACACACACACACTCACACACATTCCCGCACACACTCAAACACAAACACATTCACACACAAACACAAAAATACACACAAACATACACTTTATAATCAAGATCAAATGTGGCTTTTAGCATTTCCCATGTAGGAATAGGCGTTGCCGTTGCTTTCTCAGCCATTTCATCCATATTTATATTAGACTGTTTGACCAGGTCAGATATGTAGGTTGCAGCTGATATTTATGATGAAATGTTTTTGCTCGTTTTGGAAAATTAATATTAGACATGATTTTGATTTCTTTGCTCACAAAATTATCTGCATTATACAGACGCTAAAAAATGATAATATCGACATTTCGTTGTCCACAGCGAGTGAACACGTCGATGAAAAGTACCGTACCCATCTCCACATTTTTACCGATGGATCAGTCTTAGCAAATAAAAGTGCTGGAGCAGCTTTTCATGTTCCAAAATGTAACACAAGAAAGGTCATTTTTCACTGGGTCAAATGTATCTATATCTACAGCAGAATTAATCGCTGTTACAATGGCTTGCATTATGCCTGTGTCTTTCAAAGTAGTTTTCTTCGTTGATTCAAAATCTGTTTTAACTGCCTCACAATGTTTTGATACAGAAACAAGACCTGATTTAATTATTGAGGCAAATCATCTTATACATTGCTCAAAGAGAAATGGCTCGGAAATGAGTTTATGCTTCTCACGTTGGTCTTCACGGCAACGAAGTAGTTGACAGAGCAGCTAAAACTGGTGCACCCTATTCTGAAAATTCTGTGCAATTACATGTTAAAACCTCAGTAAAAGAAGCTTGAAACTCGGTAGAATTAGCATCATGGATTCGATTTCAGGAAAATTTAAATGAAAAGTTTGTGTCTCAAACAAGGATTAAACTTTCAGTTCAAAACTTGTGTAAGAAGTTGCAGTATTCCTCGCTATATCATTTGAGATTGATTGTTGCCGTTTATTTGCGTATTCAACTAAACGCTCTGAAAACAAAATGTTGTAAAAATGTCGAATGTACTTGCAGTGAACAATTCACACTATATCGCTGTTTTGTTCTCCTCTAAAATGCCACCAAATAACACCCACCACCTCATAAACACCAATAACACCCACCAACAACACCCACCACCTCATAATCACCAAATAACACCCACCAACACACCCACACCTCATAACCACCAAATAACACCCACCAACACACCCACCACCCCATAACCACCAAATAACACCCCCCCCCTACCCCAATACACCCACACCAAAAACCAATAACACCCACCACCCCATAACCACCAAATAACACCACCACACCCACCACCCCATAACCACCAAATAACACCCACCACCCATAACCACCAATAACACCCCACCCATAACCACCAAATAACACCCACCACCCATAACCACCAAATAACACCCACCACCCCATAACCACCAAATAACACCCACCACCCATAACCACCAAATAACACCCACCACCCATAACCACCAAATAACACCACCCACCACCCAATAACACCCACCAACACACCCACCACCCCATAACCACCAAATAACACCCACCACCCCATAACCACCAAATAACACCCACCAACACACCCATCATCCCATAACCACCAAATACACACCCACACCCACACCCATAACCACCAAATAACACCCACCAACACACCCATCATCCCATAACCACCAATAACATCCACCACCCATAACACCAATAACCACCACACCATAACCACCAAATAACACCACCCCCATAACACCAATACACACACCCATAACACCAATAACACCACCACCCATAACCACCAAATAACACCCACCAACACACCACACCATAACACCAATAACACCCACCACCCATAACCACCAAATAACACCCACCACACACCCACCACCCATAACCACCAAATAACACCCACCACCCATAACCACCAAAAACATCCACCACCCATAACCACCAAATAACATCCACCACCCATAACCACCAAATAACACCCACCAACAACACCCACCACCCCATAACCACCAAATAACACCCACCACCCCATAACCACCAAATAACACCCACCAACACACCCACCACCCCATAACCACCAAATAACACCCACCACCCCCATAACCACCAAATAACACCCACCACCCCATAACCACCAAATAACACCCACCACCCCCATAACCACCAAATAACACCCACCAACAAACCACCAAACACCACACCCATAACCACCAAATAAACCACCCCACCACCCCATAACCACCAAATAACACCCCCCAACACCACCACCCATAACCACCAATAACACCCACCAACACACCACCACCATAACCACCAAATAACACCCACCACCCCATAACCACCAAATAACACCCACCAACACACCCACACCCCATAACCACCAAATAACCACCAACACACCCACCACCCATAACCACCAATAACACCCACCACACACCCACACCCATAACCACCAAATAAACACCCACAACACACCCACCACCCATAACCACCAAATAACACCACCAAACACCCACCACCCATAACCACCAAATAACACCCACCAACACACCCATAACCACCATATAACCCACCAAAACACCCACCACCCATAACCACCAAATAACACCCACCACCCCATAACCACCAAATAACACCCACCAACACACCCCCACATAACCACCATATAAAACACACCAACACACCACCACCATAACCACCAAATAAACACCCACCAAACACACCCACCATACCCCATAAACCACCAACAAACACCCACCAACACACCCATCACCCATAACCACCATATAAACACCCACCACACACCCATAACCACCATATAAGCACCCACCAACACACCCACCACCCATAAACACCCACCACACATAACCACCATATAAACACCCATCAACACACCCACCACTCATAACCACCATATAAACACCCACCACCCATAACCACCATATAAACACCCACCACACCACCCATAACCACCATATAAACACCACCAACACACCCACCACCCATAAACACCCACCACCCATACACCATACCACAAATAAACACCCACCAATACACCCACCACCACCTAATAAACATCCACCAACACACTCACCGCCCATAACCACCAAATAAACACCCACCAACACACCCACCACCCATAACCACCAAATCAAAGAGACTAAAAGGGAAAATACTGTAGGCGGCCCATACACGAGCAACATCACCGTGCTGTGTTGTGTAGTGTTGGCTGTTTGTGTCTTATTACCGCAAAAACTTCTATCTCTCTCTGCCATTAACCAAAACAAAAGAGCAAAGGGAGAGGATTATGACGCAATGCGCGTGACGTTATTTGGCCCAATGACGTAATTTGGTGTCTGTTTCGGGACCAGCAATCGTCAGTAAGATTGTATTTGCGTGGTACTAAAGGCCTAAAGTTGGACAACTTACATAGAACTCACACGATTGGGACAAACTTAAAATAAACGAAGTACAAAAATGGCGTTTCAGTTTTTCCGTTTTCATATCCCACCAGCCCTATTGACAAGCTCTCCGTCTCTGTTGAAAAAAAAAAAAAAAAAAGAGAGAGAAAGAGGTGGGAGTTTGTTCGAAATGGATTCTCCGCGCTCAGAAAGTTCCATATACGTTTTACACAAATCTTTCTCTCCAGGATTAGCTCTGCCTTTGGTAAGCTGACCGAGCAAGGCTCCCAATTATCTTATTTTTCTCAGAAATTCGAGAAAATACACACTTTGCTCCTGAGAAAAAAAGTGCTTTCCGAGAAAATAAACAAAAATGTAATCCTAAATAGGTGTGACCAACCGCGTTCAAGCAAACAGGAACCAGAAAAACAGGACAATAGAATCAGAACGCCT
The DNA here is from genome assembly GCA_030674185.1 of Monoplex corrugatus. Classification (NCBI taxonomy): domain Eukaryota; kingdom Metazoa; phylum Mollusca; class Gastropoda; order Littorinimorpha; family Ranellidae; genus Monoplex; species Monoplex corrugatus. The sequence goes on from CM060308.1 coordinate 99,654,395, forward strand.
GTTTAATACTACCATCCAAGACAAGACAAGAAAATACAAGACAAGACAACAAAAGATCACATTAGAGGAATGTTCTGGGCTTACGGTTTTTGTGCTTTGTATCTGCTTCTATGCTAGCTGAATGGGTAGCGCAAACTGTTAGATTTGAGTTCTACAACATGGGAGATAATTCCTACGTGACTCTCAAGAGTTATGTTCTTTGATTAATTTTAAACAAATACCAGATACAAAAATTAAGAGCAAAAGACTGAAACATCCCTGCTGCTCCATCCAGCGTCACTCTGTATTTGTTTGTCTGTGATCTTACGCTTGACAAAGGCCAGTTGGCCGAAAATGTGCACCTGTCTTGTCTTGTATTAAATACGCGTTCTTATTCTTTTTTCTCGTTTTTTTTCTGGTTCCTGAGTTTTGAATTTGAGTTTGATGTACAGGGATTCATCACAGTCTGAGAATTCCATATACGCTCCACCCAAATATCCCAATGATAATGTTGTAAGTTTTTGAGCCTGCACAATACCCCAGGCAACGGGAAGCTGTTGAAATAGAGACAGGCAAATAAGAAGGAAAACCTATGGCAGACTGATATCACCTGAATGATTGAAGCAATAAGATGGGCAGCAAATAAGAAACTAATAGATAAATAAATAATAATAATAATAATAATTACAATGTTTATATAGCGCAAAATCTTGATAAAATCAAATCTAAGCGCTGAAACAGACACATACGCACGCAGGCACACACACACACACACACACACACACACACACACACACACACACACACACACACACACACGCACACACACACACACACACACACACACACTTGGCTATAAATGGGGAGAAAGATTAAAAGCAATGGAAAATTATAGAGAGCATATTATATACAATTATATATTACAATGTGATTCCCCTCTGAGTGGAGACAGGCTGCAGAGGGGATTGAGTGAGTCAGGATTTTATGCAGAGGAGAAAAGGTGAGTTTTGAGAGCGGACTTGAAGGAGACAAAAGTAGGTTGCTGACGGACTGAGAGAGGAAGTTTGTTCCAGGAGAGTGGACCAGAAACAGAGAAGGCTCGTGGACCATAGGTATTGAGTTTAGTGCGTGGAAAGCGAAAAGTCAGAGGATCGGAGGCAGAGCGGAGGGTACGTGAGGGAAGATAGATCTCAAGTAGGCTTGACAGGTAATCGGGGGCTGCGTTATTGAGGCTTTTGTAGCACATGGTGTCTAGTTTGTACTGTATGCGCTTTGATACAGGGAGCCAGTGAAGTTGTGCCAGGAGAGGAGATATGTGGTCAGCTTTTTTCTTTTTGAGTACAAGGCGTGCAGCATTGTTTTGAATGCGCTGTAGGGTGTGAATGGTGGAGGCAGGAAGACCAGACAGGAGTGAATTGCAGTAGTCAATGCGAGACATTATGAAGGAATAAATAAACAAATTAATGAACAGATAATTGAAATTCATGAAATGAATTTGAAACAGGAAGATATTTAGTATGACTTATTTCATATACATTGTAGGACCAGTCGCCGTGGCGTAGTGGTTAGCGCAACAGACTACCGACTGGAAGGCTGTGGATACGAATTCACAGCAGTCCTTTAAAAATCAGAGTCGGGCGTGCTATGGCTCGTTAGGAAGACTGGGACCACACGACCACACAGTCGAGTCCCATCCGCTTCATAGATACGTCATTGAAGGTGTTGCTCAAATCTTCTCACCAACACCGCAGGTGTCTGTATCTTTTGGACCTGGTTGATACCAGGATATGTTATGATAGTAAGTGTAGAGTACAGCCTTGTCACGCAGTTTCAATCCTCGACAAAACTCCATAGCATATCATGATTATCGTCTTTATCGTGACCATCATCGTTGCACTGTTAATATGTACCAGCTTCTGTGGCCATTAAGGGGGCGTAGAACTTTAGACCAAAAAAAAAAAAAAAAAACCCAACTACTTAATATCTCGATAAACTCCGCTTTCACGGCGAAGACGTGATGTGTTTGACAGATGGACGATGGACAGCAGAGATGCTGTGCTTTGGGAAGAGAGTTCTTGACAAAGCCGTCAGGTAGATGGAGAGTTGTGATGGACAGGTGTGACAGGTGTGACAGGTGAGACAGGTGTGCAGGTGGCTGACAGGAAGTCACGTAGACGCAGATCAAAGGTATTGACCCTTTACAAGTCTGATCACAATAGCAGGTGTACCACGCTCCTCCTCTCCTGTCTCTAGTCCACCACGAACAGATGTTTGTCGTTGTCTTGTCTGTCCTTCCTTCCTGCTCTTCTCTGGTGATTGATCCCACTTGTACCTTGTCCATTTTCACCCTGTCTCCCCCCCCCCCACCCCTCCCCGTCAAAGTCTCAACCACAACCTGAGCACAAGAAAGAAGGAGGAAAAAGAAAAACAAACAAAACAAAAAAACTGTGAACTAGAAAAAACTGAAGCTGAGATTTGTTCACGAGTGAATCACTGCAGTCTGACAATTCCTCACAAACTACAGGGGGTTGCAAAAGTAGGTATACAGTAAGTATCACATCATTATTCAAAATGCTTAATTCCGCTCTCGATTAGAGGAGTGTGTGAATACGACGGCAAGCAGTTTGAGTATCTGAGGGATTAAGGCTGTGCTTGTTATTACATGTATATGCAATATTCATTTGTTTGTATAATAAATGCAATGAGTATTGTACGTGTTTTCTTTTTTCATAACTGTATACCTACTTTTGCACACACACACACACACACACACACACACACACACACACACACACACACACACACACACACACACACACACACACAACACACACACACACACACACACACACCCCCCCTGTATACATGTAAACTCCACTCCATTGTGCCCGCATTCATCTGAGAGTCTTCAACTTGCGTAAACTCAATGCAAGAGCAAGACTTTGAAATGGGTTTGGGGATGAAACCTTTGAAACAATGACGTAAGCAGAAATGTCAGAGTATCCATGTAGGCAGTCACAGGAACAGTCTGTAGGTTGCAGGATAGGATTAGACTCCACACATCAGATCTGGAGTCTACGGCTCTGTCCTGTCATTTGAGGCAGTCACAAACGGATGAAGATGGAATGACAGACAAAGACAGACTGACTGATACATGGACTTTTATGGTGAAAAGTTCATCAAAATGGCTATTGTCTTCACTGTTAAGATTAGATAGACAGACAGTAAGACAGACAGTAATACAGACAGATAGACAGCCAGCCAGCCAGATAGATAGACAGACAGACAAATAGATAGACAGACAAATAGACAGACAAATTGATTGATAGATAGATAGATAGATAAGATAAATAGATAGATAGATAGACAGATAGATAGATAGATAGATAGACAGATAGATAGACAGACAGCCAGCCAGCCAGATAGATAGACAGACAGACAAATAGATAGACAGACAAATAGACAGACAAATAGATAGATAGATAAACAGATAGATAGATAGACAGATAGATAGATAGACAGATAGATAGATAGATAGACAAATAGACAGACAAATAGATAGATAGACAAACAAACAGACAGACAAATAGATAGACAGACAAATAGATAGATAGATAGATAGACATACAGACAGACAAATAGACAAATAGATAGATAGATAGATAGACAGAGAGAAGAGAGAGAGAGAGAGAGAGAGAGAGAGAGAGAGAGAGAGAGAGAGAGAGAGAGAGAGAGAGAGAGAGAAAGAGATGATCTAATGATATCAGGAATACATAGAAATATTGTTTAAACTGAAATGTAGAAATTGATACGTACACATTATGTTCTGTCTTAGCGTGTGTTTTTGTAACCCATGATGTCTACTTAAAGGGAGACCACTGAGTTCTGACTGCCTGAAGCCAACCAGGCTTCACTGACCGTGCATCACGTGCTGTGCTGGCCACAGACCGCACTGATTATGATACGTCACGCGCACAGGTCGGGGCTGAACGAAAGATTTCATATAAATGTTTTGTCTCCTTCCTTGTGAAGCAGCGTAAACTGACACTTCACGATAAAGTGTTTTGTAAGTACTGTGTGTATATATGTAAACTGACACTTCACGATAAAGTGTTTTGTAAGTACTGTGTATATATGTAAACTGACACTTCACGATAAAGTGTTTTGTAAGTGCTGTGTGTATATATGTAAACTGACACTTCACGATAAAGTGTTTTGTAAGTGCTGTGTGTATATATGTAAACTGACACTTCACGATAAAGTGTGTTTTGTAACTGCTGTGTGTATATATGTAAACTGACACTTCACGATATATGTGTTTTGTAAGTACTGTGTGTATATATGTAAACTGACACTTCACGATATAGTGTGTTTTGTAACTGCTGTGTGTATATATGTAAACTGACACTTCACGATAAAGTGTTTTTGTAACTGCTGTGTGTATATACGTAAACTGACACTTCACGATAAAGTGTTTTGTAACTGCTGTGTGTATATATGTAAACTGACACTTCACGATAAAGTGTTTTTGTAACTGCTGTGTGTATATACGTAAACTGACACTTCACGATAAAGTGTTTTGTAAGTACTGTGTGTATATATGTAAACTGACACTTCACGATAAAGTGTGTTTTGTAAGTGCTGTGTGTATATATGTAAACTGACACTTCACGATAAAGTGTGTTTTGTAAGTACTGTGTGTATATATGTAAACTGACACTTCACGATATAGTGTGTTTTGTAAGTACTGTGTGTATATATGTAAACTGACACTTCACGATAAAGTGTTTTGTAAGTACTGTGTGTATATATGTAAACTGACACTTCACGATAAAGTGTTTTGTAAGTACTGTGTGTATATATGTAAACTGACACTTCACGATAAAGTGTTTTGTAACTGCTGTGTGTATATATGTAAACTGACACTTCACGATATAGTGTGTTTTGTAACTGCTGTGTGTATATATGTAAACTGACACTTCACGATAAAGTGTTTTGTAAGTACTGTGTGTATATATGTAAACTGACACTTCACGATAAAGTGTTTTTGTAACTGCTGTGTGTATATATGTAAACTGACACTTCACGATAAAGTGTGTTTTGTAAGTGCTGTGTGTATATATGTAAACTGACACTTCACGATAAAGTGTTTTGTAAGTACTGTGTGTATATATGTAAACTGACACTTCACGATAAAGTGTTTTTGTAACTGCTGTGTGTATATATGTAAACTGACACTTCACGATAAAGTGTGTTTTGTAACTGCTGTGTGTATATATGTAAACTGACACTTCACGATAAAGTGTGTTTTGTAAGTGCTGTGTGTATATATGTAAACTGACACTTCACGATAAAGTGTGTTTTGTAAGTACTGTGTGTATATATGTAAACTGACACTTCACGATATAGTGTGTTTTGTAAGTACTGTGTGTATATATGTAAACTGACACTTCACGATAAAGTGCGTTTTGTAACTGCTGTGTGTATATATGTAAACTGACACTTCACGATAAAGTGTTTTTGTAACTGCTGTGTGTATATACGTAAACTGACACTTCACGATAAAGTGTTTTGTAAGTACTGTGTGTATATATGTAAACTGACACTTCACGATAAAGTGTTTTTGTAACTGCTGTGTGTATATACGTAAACTGACACTTCACGATAAAGTGTTTTGTAAGTACTGTGTGTATATATGTAAACTGACACTTCACGATAAAGTGTGTTTTGTAAGTGCTGTGTGTATATATGTAAACTGACACTTCACGATATAGTGTGTTTTGTAAGTACTGTGTGTATATATGTAAACTGACACTTCACGATAAAGTGCGTTTTGTAACTGCTGTGTGTATATATGTAAACTGACACTTCACGATAAAGTGTTTTTGTAACTGCTGTGTGTATATATGTAAACTGACACTTCACGATAAAGTGTTTTGCAAGTACTGTGTGTATATATGTAAACTGACACTTCACGATAAAGTGTGTTTTGTAACTGCTGTGTGTATATATGTAAACTGACACTTCACGATAAAGTGTTTTGTAACTGCTGTGTGTATATATGTAAACTGACACTTCACGATAAAGTGTGTTTTGTAAGTGCTGTGTGTATATATGTAAACTGACACTTCACGATAAAGTGTTTTGTAAGTGCTGTGTGTATATATGTAAACTGACACTTCACGATAAAGTGTGTTTTGTAAGTACTGTGTGTATATATGTAAACTGACACTTCACGATAAAGTGTGTTTTGTAAGTGCTGTGTGTATATATGTAAACTGACACTTCACGATAAAGTGTGTTTTGTAACTGCTGTGTGTATATATGTAAACTGACACTTCACGATAAAGTGTGTTTTGTAAGTACTGTGTGTATATATGTAAACTGACACTTCACGATAAAGTGTGTTTTGTAAGTACTGTGTGTATATATGTAAACTGACACTTCACGATAAAGTGTTTTTGTAACTGTTGTGTGTATATATGTAAACTGACACTTCACGATAAAGTGTATTTTGTAACTGCTGTGTGTATATATGGAAACTGACACTTCACGATAAAGTGTGTTTTGTAACTGCTGTGTGTATATATGTAAACTGACACTTCACGATAAAGTGTGTTTTGTAAGTGCTGTGTGTATATATGTAAACTGACACTTCACGATAAAGTGTGTTTTGTAAGTACTGTGTGTATATATGTAAACTGACACTTCACGATAAAGTGTGTGTTTTGTAAGTGCTGTGTGTATATATGTAAACTGACACTTCACGATAAAGTGTTTTGTAAGTACTGTGTGTATATATGTAAACTGACACTTCACGATAAAGTGTGTTTTGTAAGTGCTGTGTGTATATATGTAAACTGACACTTCACAATAAAGTGTTTTGTAAGTGCTGTGTGTATATTTGTAAACTGACACTTCACGATGAAGTGTGTTTTGTATGTACTGTGTGTATATATGTAAACTGACACTTCACGATAAAGTGTTTTGTAACTGCTGTGTGTATATATGTAAACTGACACTTCACGATAAAGTGGTTTTTTTGTAACTGCTGTGTGTATATATGTAAACTGACACTTCACGATAAAGTGTTTTTGTAAGTACTGTGTGTATATTTGTAAACTGACACTTCACGATAAAGTGTTTTTTTTTGTAACCTGTTGTATATATGTAAACTGACACTTCACGATAAAGTGTGTTTTGTAACTGCTGTGTGTATATATGTAAACTGACACTTCACGATAAAGTGTTTAGTAAGTACTGTGTGTATATTTGTAAACTGACACTTCACGATGAAGTGTGTTTTGTAAGTACTGTGTGTATATATGTAAACTGACACTTCACGATAAAGTGTTTTGTAAGCTACTGTGTGTATATATGTAAATTGACACTTCACGATAAAGTGTTTTTGTAAGTACTGTGTGTATATATGTAAACTGACACTTCACGATAAAGTGTTTTGTTAATGCTGTGTGTATATATGTAAACTGACACTTCACGATAAAGTGTTTTGTAATTGCTGTGTGTATATATGTAAACTGACACTTCACGATAAAGTGTTTTGTAATGCTGTGTGTATATATGTAAATGACACTTCACGATAAAGTGTTTTTGTAATACTGCTGTGTCTTTACTATGCTAAATCTGACTCTCTTCGTAATGTCTGTTGTGTACTCTCTCTCTCCTCTCTCTCTCTCTCTCTCTCACTCTCAATCGCCACTGCACACAAAGACTGCGTCATCTCACACACTCTCCCTACTCGTACACATCACACATCACAAAAGCCACACACACACCACACGCTACACACACTACACCACACACACACCACTACACCACACACACAACACAACCAACACACACACACCAAAACACACACACACACACACCACAAACACACACACACACCCCTCACCACAACACACACACACACCACAAAACACACAACACACCCACATCACACACACCAACACACAACACACACACACACAACACACACACAACACACACACACACACACACACACACACACACACACACACACACAACACAACACAACACACACACAACACAACACAACACACACACACACACACACACACACACACACACACACACACACACAAACAACAACGCATACACACATACACACAACACACACACACACACACACACACACACACACACACACACACACACACACACACACACAAAACACACACAACATTTGATAGCTTGCAGGCTTTATTATCTCCCTGTAATCTTAACATAAAACATAAAACATAACGGTCTCATCTTCCAATGCCCAGTGTGATGTGAAAGTATGAAAGTAAAAATGGAAAGTGCCCTTTTCACAGGGAGCCACAGATCCACAGAACAAGGCGTTCCTTGAGAGGCCAGCACCTGAATGTCTGTGAGTAGCGTGTCATGTACACCGCAGGCTATGACGGCTGGGGTTCGATTCGCTATTGTTCCACAGCCCCAGTGGGTATCAGGGTTGAGGTTCGGGTCTCCGTGTTGCAATCCACACTGGGATTTGGATGTATACACTTTATCGCTTTCCGCCAGATTGAATGCAAACATCACATCTTTGATCATAAAAGTGCTACAATAGATGGAGGGAGGGAGGGAGGGAGGGAGAGACAGACAGAGATAAACGGACACACAGACAGAGACAGAGACGGACAGAAACAGAGACAGAGAAGAGAAACAGAGAGAGAGAGAGACAGGGAGAGAGAGAGAAACACAGAGAGAGAGATAGAGAGAGAGAAACAGAGAGAGAGAGAGCGTGTGTGTGTGTGTGTTTGTTTATGTATGTGTATGTATATGCATGTGAAAGTGTGTGTGAATTTGTATGTATCTGTGCGTACCTTGCACCTGTAAGATATGTTATTAATCAGGAATGATAGCATTAGTTCCACAGGCAGAGGGACAGATAGTGAGACAAAGAGACAGACAGACAGACACACAGATAGACAGACAGACAGACAGACAGACAGAGAAGGAAGAAAAACAAACTTGTGTTTACGAGATCAATGAAAACAGCCACACCTGCTCTATCCTTACATCCAGTCCTGGACCGAACATGGTCTAGGCCAAACACAAATAACAATCGCACAATAACAGTCAATAATTCAACTCAGTTATGAAACACACACACACACACAAAATGACGTGTATTTGAGAGACAGAGAATGACACAGACAGAGAGAGTGAGTGAGTGAGAGAGAAAGAGAGAGAGAGGGAGAAAGAGAGAGAAGAACGAGAAACAGAATGAGACAGACAGACAGACAAAGAGAGAATATGAGAGAGAGAGAGAGAGAGGCATGAGAAAAAAAATGAAAGAGACAGACAGGCAGAAAAAGAGAGAATGAGAGAGAGAGAGGCATGAGAAACAGAATGAGACAGACAGACAGACAGACAAGGAGAGAATGAGAGAGAGAGAGACACAGACAGAGAGGCATGAGAAACAGAATGAAACAGACAGACAGACAGACAGACAGAGAATGAGAGAGAGAGAGGCATGAGAAACAGAATGAAACAGACAGACAGACAGAGAGACAGACAGACAGACAAAGAGAGAATGAGAGAGAGAGACAGAGAGAGAGAGAGAGGCATGAGAAACAGAATGAAACAAAGAGAGAATATGAGAGAGAGAGAGAGAGAGAGAGAGAGAGAGAGAGAGAGAGAGAAGCATGAGAAACAGAATGAGACAGACAGACAGACAGACAGACAGACAAAGAGAGAATGAGAGACAGACAGACAGACAGAGAGAGAGAGGCATGAGAAACAGAATGAAACAGACATACAGACAGACAAAGAGAGAATATGAGAGAGAGAGAGAGAGAGGCATGAGAAACAGAATGAAACAGACATACAGACAGACAAAGAGAGAATATGAGAGAGAGAGAGAGAGAGAGAGAGGCATGAGAAACAGAATGAGACAGACAGAAACAGACAGACAAGGAGAGTGAGAAGAGAGAGAGAGAGAGAGAGGCATGAGAAACAGAATGAGACAGACAGACAGACAAAGAGAGAATGAGAGAAAGACAGAGAGACAGAGAGAGAGAGAGAGGAGGGGGGGCATAAGAAAACAGAATGAGACAGACAGACAGACAAAGAGAGAATGAGAGACAGAGAGAGAGAGAGAGAGACAGAGAGAGAGAGAGGCATGAGAAACAGAATGAAACAGACAGACGAAGAGAGAATATGAGAGAGAGAGAGGGAGAGAGAGAGACACACACACACAGAGACAGAGAGAGAGAGAGGCACGAGAAACAGAATGAGACAGACTGACAGACAAGGGAGAAAGAGAGAGAGAGAGAGAAAATGAAACAGAGAGAGAGGGGTCAGAGAGAGAGAATGAAACAGAGTGATGAGAAAGAGAGAGAATATATCAAGGAGAGAGAGATCAGGGAGAGAGAGAGAGAAAGAGAATGAGAAAGAGAGAAATGAGAGAGACAGACAGAAAAGGAGAGACAGAGAGAGCAGAGAACTCACTGTTTTCTTATTTCAGAGAGTAGAGTGGCATAACCA
>CM060308.1:99674909-99684909 GCA_030674185.1 Monoplex corrugatus
CCACATTACAACACATATTGTTATTCTGACATCTTTTGTGTCCTCACAAGTATACCCCACATTACAACACACACATTGTTATTCTGACATCTTTTTTGTCCTCACAAGTATACCCCACATTACAACACACATATTGTTATTCTGACATCTTTTGTGTCCTCACAAGTATACCCCACATTACAACACACATTGTTATTCTGACATCTTTTGTGTCCTCACAAGTATACCCCACATTACAACACACATATTGTTATTCTGACATCTTTTGTGTCCTCACAAGTATACCCCACATTACAACACATATTGTTATTCTGACATCTTTTGTGTCCTCACAAGTATACCCCACATTACAACACATATTGTTATTCTGACATCTTTTGTGTCCTCACAAGTATACCCCACATTACAACACACACATTGTTATTCTGACATCTTTTGTGTCCTCACAAGTATACCCCACATTACAACACATATTGTTATTCTGACATCTTTTGTGTCCTCACAAGTATACCCCACATTACAACACACATTGTTATTCTGACATCTTTTGTGTCCAGGATTCACCGAAAGGGGGAGAGAATGATGAATCCATCGGCACTGACTCCATCACGACTGGAAACGCACAACGGACCATGATTAATGACCAGTTGGAATTTCCGTGTGCGTGTGGAAGGAGATTCACCACCAAACGCGGCATGAAGATCCACAGGACAAAAATGGGCTGTTTGAAGACACATACGAACCAGCAGCAGCGCACTGCGATAGCAGGTGAGACGTTGGATGACCAAGGCCAGGAATTAAACCATAGTGCCAAGGACATCCACGCTGACGGTTCTGATGCGGATTTTGCACAAGCTCTTAACGCCAAACGTGGAAAACTCAATTTGCCGCCTGCCGGTGCAAAAGAACAATGGGAGAAATTAGATGAGGAACTTGTCCTTAAGCTGAATGCCCTAATAGGGAACAGTACGCTGGAACACAAACTTGACACATACGGAGACATCATATACTCTATCTGCAGGGACACTTATGGAGTGAAGCAGCCAAAGACAAAAACGCCTCCCCAGAAATCCAGAAGACAGCAACAGATGGAGAGCATCCGGAGGGAGAAAAGGAAGCTTAAAAAGCGAATGAAAACTGCCTCAGAATTCGAGAAGCAAGGGCTCCTGGAACTCTGGAAAGATCTGAAGGCCAAACACAATACTCTCAGCAAAGTGGAATCAGCAAGGCGAAGAAAGAGCAAAAAGAAGAAGACTCAAGATCGTTTCTTCAAAGATCCCTTTGACTTTTCAAGAAAGCTGTTTGAACAACCCAAATCAGGGACTCTCACAGTGGGCAAGGAAACCCTAGAGCAGCATCTCAGGGAAACATATTCCGATTCTCAGCGCAAGGCACCACTTGAAATCCAGAATCTGGTTTGGCCTGCAGCGCCAGAAGGAAAATTCAATAAGAAACCACCAACACTGGATGAAGTGAAGAACGTAGTAAAGAAAGCCAGAGCCAAGTCAGCACCTGGACCAAACGGAATACCATACCTGCTCTACAAGAAATGCCCAAAAGTGCTCGAGTGGCTCCACAAGATGATTCGATCAGCATGGAGGAACCAGAAGATCAGCGACCAATGGATGAGAGCTGAAGGAGTGTACATTCCGAAGGAGCAGAACTCCAGCAGCATCAATCAGTTCAGGCCAATATCACTTCTGAACGTCGAGGGGAAAATCTTCTTCTCTGTTATGGCAGCAAGATTGACAAAATACCTGACTGAAAACAAGTATCTGGATATGTCAGTCCAAAAGGGAGGCATACCAGGAATGCCTGGATGCTTGGAACATGCCACGTTGATTTGGGATGCCATCCAAAAAGCAAGAACAGAGAAGAGAGACATTGACGTAGTTTGGCTTGATCTGGCGAATGCATATGGATCAGTTCCACACGATATGATCCAGCTGGCTCTTGAAATGTATCACATCCCAGAAAACATCCGAACAATGCTGAGGAAGTATTTCCAAGGGTTCTCAATGCGGTTCTCTACCAAAGAATACACCACGGACTGGATAGACCTAGAGGTGGGCATTGCAATGGGCTGTGCAATCTCTCCCATACTGTTCGTGTTGGCAATGGAAGTCATCTTGAAAGCTGCAATGAAGAGTTCAGGTCCAGTGAATCTGGGAGATGGATACCAGATGCCTCCTCTGAAAGCTTTCATGGATGACACAACAGTCTTGTCCACGGATGAGGAAGAGACACACCAAATCTTAAAGCAGCTGGATGAGCTGGTGGCCTCTTCAAGAATGAGGTTCAAACCTAAGAAATCCCGAAGTCTCTCACTGCGAAAAGGAAAAGTGGCAGATTCAGTCAAATTCATGGTAGCCAACCAAGCCATCCCCACTGTCACAGAAGAGCCAGTAAAAAGTCTCGGAAGATGGTATGATGACTCCCTGAAAGACACACAAAGGGGATGTGAAACCAAGCAAACAGCAGAAGAAGGCCTGAAGAAAATAGATAACTGCGGACTGCCAGGCAAATACAAAGTCTGGTGTCTATAGTTCATGCTGATACCAAAGCTGCTGTGGCCACTGCTAATCTATGACATTTGCACCAGCACAGTCGAAGCAATGGAAGCCAAAATCAACAAATACACAAGAAAATGGCTCGGTGTCCCACCTGGTCTCACTGATGTTGCATTCTACTGTCGTCAAGCAATGCTGAAGCTACCTCTCAAATCCATAGTGGAGGAATACAAAGTTGGAAAAGCAAGACTGTTGAGCATGCTGGAGGAATCAGAAGACAATATCGTGAGATCAGTTCATCCAAAGCTGAGAACTGGCAGAAAGTGGAAAGTCCAAGAGGCTGTAAACAATGCCAAGAGAAACCTCAGCATCAAAGAAATAATTGGACACACGCAAACCAACAGACAGGGACTGGGAGCAACAAAAATGCAGTGGTGGTCCAAAGCCAAAGGGAAGGAAAAAAGAGACATGATCATACAGGAGTTGAAGGAAGAAGAAGATGTCAAAAGAGTGCAGAAGGCAGTCCAGCAAGGTCAACAGGGGCAATGGACAACATGGGACAGTGCACTCCAAAGAAGTCTCAGCTGGAACGATATGTGGCACATGGCTCCTCTAAGGATAAGCTTCCTCCTCAGATCTGTATATGACCTGCTCCCCTCGAATGCAAACTTAGTGAAATGGGGGAAAGCAGACGACCCAGCATGTCCGCTCTGTCAGAAGAAACAAACAGTGGAACATGTCCTAAGCTCTTGCAAAGTAGCGCTAGCCCAAGGAAGGTATACATGGAGGCACAACCAAGTTCTGAAAGTGATCACAGATGTGGTTAGCGAAAAAACCATGACCCCAAACGCACCAATTGCTATGACAACGTTCTACAAAGCAGGAGGGAAACAGGTCTGGCCCGAAAGTGCTATGACAACCAGCACATTGCCAAAGGGTCTTCTGGATGGAGCAGTCGACTGGGAGTGTACAGCAGACCTCCCAGAGTGGAGAAATTACCCAGATGTCAACAGCAAGACAGGCATGAGACCAGACATCGCTCTCCACTCTGACTCCTCGAAACAAGTGATTCTGATAGAACTCACTGTGCCATATGAAAGCAGAATGGAAGAAGCACATATCTACAAGACCGAAAAATACGCCGGGCTTGCCAGCACCCTGAAGAAAGCAGGTCTGCGGGTCAAAATCTTCGCCATAGAGGTCGGGGCAAGAGGGTTTGTGGGCACCTCCGCTTATGATCTCATGAAACAACTCGCCATTTCTGGGAAGAAGAGGACTAGAGCCCTTAAAGCGATGGCAGAGGCAGCAGAAAGGAGCTCAAGCTGGATCTGGGCAAGGAGGAACGAAAAAAGTGAACTTCATAAGGATTAAATTCCCTACAGATGATGTGTGCCCCGTTAGCACATTGGTAAAACCGCGTACCGCAGTTCTGAAGCGCAGAATCGCCCAGGTTCGATCCCCGGCGTGGAAAAAAAAAAAAGACAGCAGCAGAAGGGCATCCAGGAGTCATGACCTGGATGTGGCCCGGCCCCCCGAGAGTGTAAGGAATTCAGGGCCGAAACACTTGTCTAAAGGGGGTTACTTCTCTGAAGACCTTCTGTTGTCTAGCTCTCCCTAGAGTTTCTTTCTACCACACACATTGTTATTCTGACATCTTTTGTGTCCTCACAAGTATACCCCACATTACAACACATATTGTTATTCTGACATCTTTTGTGTCCTCACAAGTATACCCCACATTACAATACACATTGTTATTCTGACATCTTTTTGTGTCCTCACAAGTATACCCCACATTACAACACACATATTGTTATTCTGACATCTTTTGTGTCCTCACAAGTATACCCCACATTACAACACATATTGTTATTCTGACATCTTTTGTGTCCTCACAAGTATACCCCACATTACAACACACACATTGTTATTCTGACATCTTTTTGTGTCCTCACAAGTATACCCCACATTACAACACACATTGTAATTCTGACATCTTTTGTGTCCTCACAAGTATACCCCACATTACAACACACATTGTAATTCTGACATCTTTTTGTGTCCTCACAAGTATACCCCACATTACAACACACATTGTTATTCTGACATCTTTTTGTGTCCTCACAAGTATACCCCACATTACAACACACATTGTTATTCTGACATCTTTTTGTGTCCTCACAAGTATACCCCCACATTACAACACACATTGTTATTCTGACATCTTTTGTGTCCTCACAAGTATACCCCACATTACAACATACATTGTTATTCTGACATCTTTGTGTCCTCACAAGTATACCCCATATTACAACACACATTGTTATTCTGACGTCTTTTTTTGTCCTCACAAGTATACCCCACATTATAACACATATTGTTATTCTGACGTCTTTTTGTCCTCACAAGTATACCCCACATTACAACACACATATTGTTATTCTGACGTCTTTTTTGTCCTCACAAGTATACCCCACATTACAACACATATTGTTATTCTGACATCTTTTTTGTCCTCACAAGTATACCCCACATTACAACACACATTGTTATTCTGACATCTTTTGTGTCCTCACAAGCATACCCCACATTACAACACACATTGTTATTCTGACATCTTTTGTGTCCTCACAAGCATACCCCACATTACAACGCACACACAATATGTTTCAAAAACAATAACAGAAGACATCAATTCTGCAAAAATCCTTTTGTTACTTTGTTTGTATTTAAACTGTTTGTGTGCTTTTTCCGTTATTTCGTCTTTTTTTTATTGTGATTTTTTTTATTTCTATTATTACTGTTTTGTCTGGTATCAAGACACTTAAGCCCGAATGGCCGACTGTCCGGCTAATTCTATTCTGACAGACGAGACAGACAATTGATGTGATGTCTCCATACTTCACAGCATGAAACTGGTTTTCTGATCTTTTGTTTTTTTTTCTTCTGATTCTTCTTTGTGTGAGTGATGGTTCTTTTATCACTGTTTGATGTGATCTTTGTTGTTGTCTATGAATTTTGTGTCTTTGTGTCTGGTGATTCTCTTTGATGTGATCTTTGTTGTCTATGAACTTTGTGTATTTGTGTATGGTGATTTGTGATCTTTGTTGTCTATGAACTTTGTGTCTTTGTGTATGGTGATTTGTGATCTTTGTTGTCTATGAACTTTGTGTCTTTGTGTATGGTGATTTGTGATCTTTGTTGTCTATGAACTTTGTGTCTTTGTGTATGGTGATTTGTGTTCTTTGTTGTCTATGAACTTTGTGTCTTTGTGTATGGTGATTTGTGATCTTTGTTGTCTATGAACTTTGTGTCTTTGTGTATGGTGATTCTCTTTGATGTGAACTTGCTGTTATTCTCGATGAATTGTTTGTTTGATGTATATGTACATGTACATGTGTGTGTGTGTGTGTGGGGGGGGGGGGGGGTTCGGTGTTGTTATTGTTGTTTTGTTTTTGTTCTTATTGTTGATTTGTTATTATGCATGTGTAAGAGAGAGAGAAATGGGGGCGAGGGAGAGATTGCGCGTGAGAGAGAGAGAGAGAGAGAGACAGAGAGAGAGAAAAAAGAGAGCGTGTGAGAGAGAGAGAGAGAGAGCGTGAGAGAAAGTGTGTTTGTGTTTGTGTGTGTGTGTGAGAGAGAGAGAGAGAGAGAGAGAGAGAGAGGACAGTGTAAGTGAGAGAGAGTGAGAGAGAGAGAGAGCGAAGAGAGAGAGTGAGAAAGAAAGTGTGTTTGTGTGTGTGTTTGTGTGTGAGAGAGAGAGAAACAAAGAGAGAAAGAGAGAGAGAGAAAGAGACGACAGCGTGAAAGAAAGAGTGAGAGACAATGAAGAGAGAGAGAGCGTGAGAGACAAAGACAGAGAGCGAGCGAGAGAAAGAGTGTGTGTGTGTTTTTGAGAGACAGACAGACAGACAGACAGAGACAGAGAGACAGGATGACAACTTGGCTCAAGAAATACACGCTTTATAGGTTAAGTATACTCTCGCTCAGAGTCTCTCGATGCGCGCGCGCGCGCGCGCGTGTGTGTGTATGTGTGTGTGTGTGTGTGTGTGTATGTGTGTGTGTGTTGTGTGTGTATTGTATGTGTGTATGTGTGTGCGTGCACGCGCGTGTGTGCGTGTGAGTGTGTGTGTGTGTGTGTGTATGTGTGTGTGTGTATTGTATGTGTGTATGTGTGTGCGTGCGCGCGCACATGTGTGCGTGCGTGTTGTGTGTGTGTATTGTATGTGTGTATGTGCATGCGTGCGCGCGCACGTGTGTGCGTGCGTGTGTGTGTGTGTGTATGTGTGTGTGTGTGTGTGTGTGTGTGTGTGTTTTTATTTCATATTTTGTCAGTGTCTGTGTTCTTCTTCTTCATCATCATCATCATCATCATCATCATCATCATCATCATCACCATCATCACCATCATCATCATCACCATCATCATCATCAGTACCACCAGCACCACCACCACTTTAGCGTTAACAAGACCTTGTCATTGTAACAGGTGTACACTAGCGGTGCCCACCACTTCAGGTCAGGCAGGTGAGATCTTCAGTATCAGTATCTCCTGACCTCTTTATTTTTATTTATTGACCCTTTAACAAATGTGACAACACAAAACACTAACACGAAAAAGGACAGTTTCAGTTTCTCAAGATGATGTCTCCGCGCTCGGAACGAATTCCATATGCACTAACGACACAGGTGCCGTGTGCATGGTGATCACGGCACAAGTCTTAAGCCTGCACATAAACCCATGAGCTGGCCAGGTTCTGAGGCCCTACCTAGCCTGTGTTTTACCTGGTCTGTATTTTATACTGGTATTTTATCAGCCTATCACTGGAATAATCTTGGTTATATGTAAATGACATATGTATCAGTGTATCTTACCTTAAAAAAGGAACATATATATATATATATATATAAAGTAAACAGATAAAGCAGGCAAATGAAATTAGAACTTTAAAAGACGAGGATGATGTACTCAAAAAGAAAAAAGCTGACCACATATCTCCTCTCCTGGCACAACTTCACTGGCTCCCTGTATCAAAGCGCATACAGTACAAACTAGACACCATGTGCTACAAAAGCCTCAATAACGCAGCCCCCGATTACCTGTCAAGCCTACTTGAGATCTATCTTCCCTCACGTACCCTCCGCTCTGCCTCCGATCCTCTGACTTTTCGCTTTCCACGCACTAAGCTCAATACCTATGGTCCACGAGCCTTCTCTGTTTCTGGTCCGCTCTCCTGGAACAAACTTCCTCTCTCAGTCCGTCAGCAACCTACTTTTGTCTCCTTCAAGTCCGCTCTCAAAACTCACCTTTTCTCCTCTGCATAAAATCCTGACCTCACTCAATCCCCTCTGCAGCCTGTCTCCACTCGGAGGGGAATCACATTGCAATATATAATTGTATATAATATGCTCTCTATAATTTTCCATTGCTTTTATTCTTTCTCCCCATTTATAGCCGTGTGCGTGTGTGTGTGTGTGTGTGTGTGTGTGTGTGCGTGAGTGCGTGTGTGTGCGTGCGTGCGTGCGTGCGTGTGTGTGAGTGCGTGCGTGTGTGTGTGTTTCAGCGCTTAGATTTGATTTTATCAAGATTTTGCGCTATATAAGTATTGTAGTTATTAGTTATAAGATAAAAGTTATGTCAGTTTCAAATTCTCAAGATGGCGTATCCACGCTGGGAATATTTCCAGAAGCACAAACGAACGTCACAGGTGCCATATGGTGGAGAAGACCCAAAATGATCATGGCACAAGTCTTAAGCCTGCACACAAACCCATCAGCTGTTAGATCTGGACGTTCCACCCAACTTCGGGATTCTATCTACTGTTGTCTATGCCTATGTCAGTCTGCTGTTGAAACAAAGTTAACTATCTACGTCCCCCATGGGGATGCCGGGGGCTCTTTCAGTATAAATTGTATCCCCATCTTATGGAAATTCTGTGCTAGAGATTTCCTCTTTTCTGTCACTCTCTTTGTTTTTGCCTCTTTCTTTGCTTTCTGTCAGTTCTTCCTATCATTTTCTGCCTTGCTGGTCTATTCACCTGTATGTGTTTGATAAAGTCTTCTTACTTTCTCTTAGGATTGATCTTTATATACATGTCTTAAGTGCATTTTAGGCTCTAGGGAAAATGAGATATGCGGAAGCAATTTTAGATAATTTAAGCCTCCAGAGAGAGAGAGAGAGAGAGAAAAGAGAATGACCGAAATTGGCCATGAGGTTGGAATGTTCTGAGCTTACCACTTTATGCTTTGTGGCTGCGTCTATGCTAGCTGAATGGGTAGCGCAAACTGTGTTGGGTTTGAGAAATTCTACATGGGAGATAACTCCGTGACTTTCAAGAGTTATGTTACTTAGTTGATGTTTAAAATTCTCCCTGCTTCCCTCTTATTTCCTTTGGTATTAATCTAGGCCTGTTTTATATATTTCTATGTCCTTATTTACGTTTAATTTTGTATTCATGTATGGTTTTTAAATCCCCTGTGTGATAAATTGGACGGAGTGGTCAACGCCAGAGGTATCTCCTTGGATTATGAGCGCGAATGCAATAATTGTCTACTTAATTTTCTTTTCCCTTTTTCCCTGTTGAAGTATACTGTGTATTTTTTTTTTTTTATATGGTTATAAACCTGATATGGCTTCAGGCAGTCGGCTGGGCTTTAAACAAAAATAACACAACAATGGCTGTCTACGAAGGCCGTTGAAAACATGAAAGCCACCAACCCTGTACCACAATATCAGTTTGCTAGACACTAGGTATGTCTACCAATCTATCAATCTACTAATCTATCAATTTATCTATCTATCTTTCTGTCTATCTATCTATCTATCTATCTATCAATCTATCTATCTATCTATCTATCTATCTATTATCTGTCTGTCTATCTATCTATCTATCTATCTATCTATCTATCTATCTGTCTGTTTGTCTGTCTGTCTATCTATCTATCTGTCTCTCTATCTATCTATTTATCTATTTCCCTGTCTATCTATCTATCTATCTAATTATCTATCTATCTATCTGTCTATCTATCTATCTATCTACCTATCTATCTATCTATCTATCTAATTATCTATCTATCTATCTATCTACCTATCTATCTATCTAATTATCTATCTATCTGTCTATCTATCTATCTATCTACCTATCTATTCATCTATCTGTCTATCTATCTATCTATCTATCTATCTGTCTATATATCTATCTATCTATCTATCTGTCTATCTGTCTATCTATCTGTCTATCTATCTATCTATCTATCTATCTGTCTATCTATCTATCCATCTATCTATCTATCTATCCATCTATCTGTCTATCTATCTATCTATCTATCTGTCTATCTATCTATCTGTCATCTATCTATCTATCTATCCATCTATCTGTCTATCTATCTATCTATTATCTGTCTATCTATCTATCTGTCTATCTATCTGTCTATCTATCTATCTATCTATCTGTCTATCTATCTGTCTATCTATCTATCTATCTATCTAT
>CM060308.1:99689909-99692409 GCA_030674185.1 Monoplex corrugatus
GAAAAAGAAAGAACATTTCATTCTCACGAAAAAAAAGAATGGACGGCAGAGGCCATAAAAAAGAAATAAGAAAAACGACCACACACAAAAACAAAAACAAAAACAGACAGACAGACTGATTGACAGACAGGAAAAAAAAAACAGAACTGGATGAAAAAAATAAAAAGAAAGAAAACACAAAACTTAAAAAGAGAAAAACAAACAGAAACGAACGATGAAAAGACAAAGATACAAACAACAAAGAAAACATAAAAGAGATCAGACAGAAAATAGACAAAGATACAAAGATAAAAGACAAGAAGAGAAGAAAATGGAAAAAAAAGATAATAGAAAGATCGAAAGACAGAAGAACAGACAGAAAACACAGAAAGAAAGAAAAAAAAGTTAAAAGGAAAAACTCAATAGATAGATAGATAGATAAAATAGATAGATAGATAGATAGTAGATAGGTAGATAGATAGATAGATAGATAGACAGACAGACAGATAGATAGATAGATAGATAGATAGATAGATAGAAGATAGTAGATAGAAGACAGACATAGATAGATAGACAGCAGACAGAAGATAGATAGATAGATAGACAGACAGACAGTAGATAGATAGATAGACTAAGATATAATAGTAGTAGATAGATAGTAAGATAGGTAGATAGATAGATAGATAGACAGACAGACAGATAGATAGATAGACAGACAGACAGACAGACAGATAGATAGACAGACAGACAGACAGACAGATAGATAGACAGACAGACAGACAGATAGATAGATAGATAGGATAGATAGATAGATAGATAGATCAGACAGACAGATAGATAGATAGACAGACAGACAGACAGATAGATAGATAGATAGATAATAGATAGATAGATAGATAGATAGATAGGTAGATAGATAGATAGTAGACAGACAGACAGATAGATAGATAGACAGACAGAAGACAGAAGACAGATAGATAGACAGACAGACAGACAGATAGATAGACAGACAGACAGAACAGACAGATAGATAGACAGACAGACAGACAACAGATAATAGACAGACAGACAGATAGACAGACAGATAGACAGACAGATAGATAGACAGATATCAAATAGGGCAGATAGATAGATAGATGAAATAGATAATACAGACAGACAGACGATAGAAGAAGACAGACAGATAGACAGATAGAAATAGGGCAGACAGATAGAAAGATAGACAGACAGATAGATAGATAACAGATATCTAAACAGATAGATAGATAGACAACAGATAAAGATAGACAGATAATAGATGATAGATAATAGATAGACAGAACAGACAAAGAGGAAAGAAAGCACAAAAAAAAGAGTAAAAAAAAAGAGAAGAAACAACAGTCAGGAAAGAAGAAAAAAAGACGGAAAAAAAAATGTAAAGAGAAAGAAAGACAGACAGGAAGACTGAAGAAGAACAGACAGACAGACAGACAGACAAAAAGGAAAGAAATAAAAAAGACAAAACAACAACAAAAACAGAAGGAATACCAAAATGAAAGGCAGAAAAAAGTAATCAGACAGAAAACAACAACAAGAAAGGAAAAGAAGAAAGCAAAAACAATGAACAAGCAATAACAACAAAAAACCTCAAGACAACTTAAATGGAGAAGGAAAAGAAAAGAACAACAAGAGAGAAAGAATAAAATACACAGACAGAAGAAAGAAAAGCAGACAGACAGAAAGAAAAGCAGAACAGACAGACAGAAGAAAAGCAGACAGACAGACAGACAGAAGCAGACAGACAGAAAGAAGGAAAGAAGGAAAGAGAAGAAAAAAAAGAAAGAAAAACAGACAGACAGAAAGAAGAAAGAAAGAAAGACAGAAAAAGCAGACAGAAAAGAAAGAAGAAAGACAGAAAAAGCAGACAGACAGAAGAGAAGAAGAAGACAGAAAACAGACAGACAGAAAGAAGAAAGACAGAAAACAGACAGAAAGAAAGAAGAAAGACAGAAAAGCAGACAGACAGAAAGAAGAAAGAAGACAGAAAGACAGACAGACAAAGAAATGAAGAAAGAGAAAGACAGACAGACAGAAAGAATGAAAGAAAGAAAGAAAGACAGACAGAAGAAAGAAAAGAAAGAAAGAAAGAAGAAAGACAAACAGACAGACAGAAGAAAGAAGAAAGAAAGAAAGAAAGAAAAAGCAGAAGACAGACAGACAGAAAGAAGAAAGAAAGACAGAAAACAGACAGACAGACAGAAAGACAGAAAGAAAAGACAGAAAACAGACAGACAGAAAGAAAGAAGAAAGACAGAAAACAGACAGAAGAAAGAAAGAAGAAAGAAGAAAACCGAAAGACAGAGAAAAGCAGAGACAGACAGAACAGACAGAAGAAAGAAAGAAAGAAAGACAGGAAAAGCAGAAACAGACAGACAGAAGAAAGTACAGAAAGACAGAAAACACAGACAGAAAGAAAGAAAGACAGAAAAGCAGACAGAAAGAAAGAAAAAGACAGAAACAGAAGAAAGAAAGAAGAAAGACA
>CM060308.1:99704909-99729909 GCA_030674185.1 Monoplex corrugatus
TACTGTGGTTTGAGTTTGAATATATGACTGTGATTAGAGTTTGAATATATTGCTGCGGTTTGAGTTTGAATATATTACTGTGGTTTGAGTTTGAATACATTACTGTGGTTTGAGTTTGAATATATTACTGTGGTTTGAGTTTGAATATATTACTGTAATGTATGTTTGAATATATGACTGTGATTAGAGTTTGAATACATTAATGTGGTTTGAGTTTGAATATATTACTGTGGTTTGAGTTTGAATATATTACTGTGGTTTGAGTTTGAATACATTACTGTGGTTTGAGTTTGAATATATTACTGTGGTTTGTGTTTGAATATATTACTGTAATGTATGTTTGAATATATGACTGTGATTAGAGTTTGAATACATTACTGTGGTATGAGTTTGAATATATTACTGTGGTTTGTGTTTGAATATATTACTGTAATGTATGTTTGAATATATGACTGTGATTAGAGTTTGAATACATTACTGTGGTATGAGTTTGAATATATTACTGTAATGTATGTTTGAATATATGACTGTGATTAGAGTTTGAATACATTTCTGTGATTTGAGTTTGAATACATTACTGTGATTAGAGTTTGAACATATTTCTGTGATTAGAGTTTGAATATTTTACTGTGATTAGAATTTGAATATATTACTGTGATGTATGTTTGAATACATTACTGTGATTAGAGTTTGAACACATTTCTGTGATTAGAGTTTGAATATAGTACTGTGATTAGAGTTTGAATACATTACTGTGATTAGAGTTTGAATATATTACTGTGATGTATGTTTGAATACATTACTGTGATTAGAGTTTGAACGTATTTCTGTGATTAGAGTTTGAATATAGTACTGTGATTAGAGTTTGAATATAGTACTGTGATTAGAGTTTGAATATATTACTGTGAATAGAGTTTGAATATATTACTGTGATTAGAGTTTGAATATATTACTGTGATTAGAGTTTGAATATATTACTGTGATTAGAGTTTGAATATATTACTGTGAATAGAGTTTGAATATATTACTGTGAATAGAGTTTGAATATATTACTGTGATTCGAGTTTGAATACATTACTGTGATTAGAGTTTGAATACATTACTGTGAATAGAGTTTGAATATATTACGGTGATTAGAGTTTGAATATATTACTGTGATTAGAGTTTGAAAACATTACTGTGATTAGAGTTTGAATATATTACTGTAAATAGAGTTTGAAAACATTACTGTGAACAGAGTTTGAAAACATTACTGTGATTAAAGTTAGAATACAGTCCAATAGTGTGAATAGATTTTAGCTAGAACCCTTTACAGTAACTACAGTTTAAACACATTCCTTGGGGTTCTCCTACTGCCGGTCCCTCCTCTGTTGACCATCAGCTGTTGTGTGCTGTTCACATGTGACTGTGCACTGCTGTTACCGGCTTGCTGTGTTGTGGTCATTGTCTTCCCTGTTGGTGGTGTTGATGCCTTGACTGATGGGCCCAGGCTTCAGCGTGTCCATGTATCCCTGCAGTGGTCTCGCCTCCAATCAATACGACGCCTAGTCTCATCTGGTCACCAAAGTGATTCAGTTAACGTCTTCATTATCGTAACTGTTGTGAGGCGTGGACAGTCAACAAGCAAAGCCAGAACAAGATTGAGGCAGCCGATATGTGGTTTCTAAGAAAAATGTTGAGAGTTCCATGGACAGCAAAGAAAACAAACGACACAGTCTTGATGGAGGCAGACACAAGAAGATCATTCATTAGGAAGATAAGGAAAAGACAGGCAACATTTATAGGCCATTTTATGAGGAAAGGGGAATTAGAGCACCTGGTCAAAACAGGAAAGGTGGAGGGAAAGAGAACACCAGGTAGACCCAGGGAGAAAATATTGGACGGACCTGCAGGGTGACTGAGGAAAGATAGGGTGGAAGATGTGCTTGCGGAAGCAAAGGACAGATACGTATGGAGGGCCATGATCTCCAACGCTATGCGGCAGGGCACTTGATGATGATGATGATTATTGTAACTATGCCAGTTCATCCTCTACCCCCGATGAAACACACACACACACACACGCTCACACACACACACACACACACACACACACACACACACACACACACACACACACACACACACACACACGCTCACACACACACTCACATACTCACAGACACACACACACACACACACATGCACACACGCACACACACACTCACCCACAGAGAGAGAGAGAGAGAGGCTCACAGACACAAACACTCACAGACACACGCACACAGACACACGCACACACACACACACACACAGACACACACACTCATACACACATACGGTTTCCAGGTGGCGACGAGAAAGATACGTAACATCGAGGACTGTAAACGAGCTATTGAAAAATCTAAAAAAGAGCTGACACCTGAACCTGACTGCGTTGTTTTACACGTCGGTATAACTGATCTAAAAACAAGAGAGCCAAAAGAATGTACTACCAATCTAGACGTCTGTGTAAAATCAATTAACACCCACTTTCCAAAAGCCAAGGTAGTGTTAAGTCAGGTCGCTCCCGTAAGGAACAAGCACCTGAACGTGAAAAGGGAGCTCCATAATGTCCTGACCAAAGAGAAACTCCTCAACGCAGCAAATGTCAACTACATCAGCCACGATAATCTGCAAACACGCAGCTTCACCCAAGTCAGCCAGGACGACGTACATCCCACCTCCAGAGGGGCGAGCGTTCTGGCCAGAAACATAGGGAGGCATGTCCATCAGCTTTTCTGGGAAAAACCGAGGAGGAGATCAACCCATCAACGCCATCAATCAAGACCCGGCTTTCACCCTCAGTTTTTCTTCCCTCCCTGGTCATTTTAGATTCAGCCCATATTCAGTTCCTCTCTGTTCAGTTACTCATACATATTGTTTTACTTAGATACTTGTTTGCTTACTTATGATAAATTTTACTTCAACGTTACAGTTATTGATTATCTAATTGTCTAAATGTAGGATATCACTCCAAGCTTATTCAACCGTTCATCATGAAAAAGTGTGTAGTTAGTGACATGAACATTGTTCAGTGGAACGCACGTTCCATTGTTAAAAATATTCCCTATTTGAGTAACTATCTATCTTCTAGAAACATCCAAGTCTTGCTTCTACAATCGTTGAATACCACCAAAACCAATGTACCTAAAATATCGGGGTTTTATTATCCACCAGTATATGACTCTAACAATGACGGTGGCCGAATACAAACAGCTATATATGTTCGTGAAGGACTGAACTACTGCGAAAGATCATCGCCAGTACCAAAATCGTCCTCATCTATTTCTTCATGTGCAATCATTATAAAATGTTCATCATCATTAGTTCTGAATTTGGCCTCTGTTTATCTACCAAGAGGTCCCGATTCTGTGAATACTGAGTGGCTGAAACATTTTCATGACCAATGTGACAAGTGGATAGTTGGTGGTGATTTTAATGCACATGCCCCATTTTGGGACAAGAATTGTAAAAACATAACTAGCAACAGGTTGATTGAAAATATTATAGATTCCAATTTATACTTACTAAACAATGGACGCGTGACCCGTGTCCCTGATATACCAACCCACAGACCCACAGCTATCGACCTTACCTTAATCTCACCATCGCTAGCACCAAATGCCACATGGCAAACAGAGGATGACTTGTTGGGATCAGATCACATCCCCATACTTCTTACCCTTAACCTGATCACTGAGTTTGATGCAATACCACAAGATAGTTTACCCAAGTTTAACTATAAATACGCAGATTGGGCCAGTTTTAAAGCTTTCCTACGAAATACAAGAACAGATCTATCTGAAACAACGACCTTAAACGATATGTACGCAGATTTCTGTAAGTCACTCTTAAGGGCTGCAAAAATTTCAATTCCAGAACTTAAAGCATCAAAAACAGGAAAACATCATGGAAAAGTCTGGTGGAATAAAGATTGTGAAAAAGCAGTCAACGAAAAGAAAGAAAAATACAAACAATATATAGCTAATAGGTCACCTGAAAATCATACGGCAATGAAAAGTGCGAACATAAACTGTAACAGAGTCATAGAACAAGCTAAAGAACAATATTGGACATCTTTTTGTACATATGAAGTAAGTGACCATAAAGATATGCAAAAGATTGGGAAAAACTGAAAACAATGAAAAATGGGATCAAGTTGCCATCAATTCCAGTAAAGCTAGAAAACAACCCTTTACCTAGCTCACAGGAGAAAGCAGAAGCTTTTGCAGACATGTTTGCTGAGGTCTGTCGAGTAGAAGGACTTCCTGCCTCTAGTAGAAATTATAGGGTACAGGAAGAAAAGACCGACGCATACAAGGATCCTGTCCCAGATAATACGCACTATGTAAATGCACCAATCACGCTCCAAGAATTAAAAGATGCCATTAAATCAATTCCAAATAAAAAGACATCAGTAGGATTTGATGCAATTTCCAATGAGATGTTGAAAAATTTACCAGAAAATTTTTTAATCTTGCTACATAATATGTTTAAAAAATGCTGGAATAGCGGCAAACTGCCCGACTATTGGAAACAATCAATAGTGGTTCCTGTACTAAAAGCAGGTAAATGCAATATTGACTTGAAAAAACTATAGGCCAATTGCATTAACATCGCACGTATGTAAACTTATGGAGAAAATAATTCTAAAGAGATTGATGTACTACTGTGAAAAGAACAACATATTACCAGTGAATCAGGCAGGGTTTAGAAAAGGCAGGTCACCAGTGGAACTCCTAACAAAGCTAACCACTAATATCAAACAACAATTTGCCAGACGCCAATGTGTTTTAGCTACATTTTTTGATATAACTAAAGCATACGACCAGGTATGGCACTCCCGATTATTACTCAAATTGAAAAGTATTGGGCTAACAGGTCACATTTTTGATTATGTCCAATGCTTCTTAGAAGACCGTGTAATTCAAACGAGGATCGAAAATGTGTATTCTTCAAAACGATTTCTTCAAATGGGTATCCCTCAGGGATCCGTTATTGCTCCCCTTCTCTTCATGATATTATTGCATGACTTACCCAGTAAAATTTCTAAACATGTAACTTTAGCTCAATATGCTGATGATTTATGCATGTGGATGCAGGTAAATATGAAAAGAAAAACTCCTTTGCGCTGTCTTAATTATACGCGTAAATGTTATCAATTAGAACTCGATAAAATAGCACGATATATGGTAGAAAATGGACTGCATCTATCCGTGGAAAAAACAAAGATAGTTTTGTTTAAACAGTGGAGCTAACCCAGCAAATGTTCCCACGTTCAAACTGGGAGATACTCTTCTTCAGTATAATGAGTCAATTAAATTCTTAGGGTTTTCCTTACAGCCAAATTATCTTGGAATCAGCATATTGAATACTTATTAACAAAAGCTCAAAAAAGTTTAAATTTCTTGAAAATAGTTCGCAAACAGATATGGGGACAAGATGCATCAACACTTGTTCATCTCAGTAAATCGCTTATTAGATCTAAATTAACCTATGCCCAAGAAATATTCTTCAGTGCACCAAAACACTTACTCACAAAACTGCAGAGCATAGATTGTAAAGGTTTCAAACTTGCGCTGGGTCTTCCAATGCATGCCTGTTGCCATCGCACATACAATACAATCAAATTGTTGCCACTTGATGAACAAAGGAAAGTCGCTTCTACTAAATTTCTGTTAAGAAACACTACCATAGAAAATAGCATCAAAACAGAGACAAAAGTAAGATCAGATACCGACTTTCCAAAAAGAGCTAAATCAATATCCTCACAGGTCACGCTTGCAACATTTACAGCTGAAGTTATGAAAGGCTCTGGAATTGATTTAGACACAGGTCCTGTAACTTTAAGACCTTCGTTTTCACCAGTACCCAGTTGGGAACTCCAAAGAGCACGATTTGACATACACCACACTGACTTAAAAAAAGAAGATAATATCAACTTACTGGCAAGTCATGTTAAATGTCATATAGAAGAATTTTATTCCGATCACTTGAAAGTTTACACTGATGGTTCAATAATTGAAAGACAAGCAGGCTCAGCGTTTTTAATACCTGCTCTCAAAATTGAGAAATCTTTCTATATAGGACTTAATAAATCTGTCTTTACTGCAGAACTCTTTGCAATCTTAATGGCTTTGAATTATATGATAAATCTTCCTAGGACAATTCCCCAGATACTTTTTTGCGTTGATTCAAAATCTGTACTTCAAGCTCTTGAATTATCAAAATTACAAACAAGATCTGAAATGATATTGGAAATTACTCACTTGATTAATAGTTTATCCTTAAGAGGCACTGATATTACTTTCTGCTGGATACCATCTCATAGTTCTTTTCATTACAATGATATGGTTGATAGGGCTGCCAAACGGGGGGCAAAGAGCTCACCAGATTCAAAACATATACAACTTTCCCTCTCATTGCATGAGTGTTATACCTTAGTGGACGCCTACGTATGGAAGCAGTTTCAAGATAAACAGAAAAAGTATGAAAAATGTTACATGAATTTTGAAATTAGCAAAACACCTAAGCGGTTCCCTGCCAGTAGAAGTATACAATCCCTTATGTATAGGTGGAAACTTGATGCTTTCAAAACAAAATACACCAGGAATGTGGTGTGCCTGTGTGGAAAGAAGATTACACATAGTCATATTCTTTCATGCGTTCGAGTAAAACGACATATACCTACGTTATCAACGAAGACAGTTTCTGACATATTTGCCTTACCATCCTTAACATATGAATTTTTTGTTAGCCTGTCAAAAAGTCCTATAGCGAATTATCTTTAACGCGCCATTACTTCTCATGTTCAGTGTTATGGTTAGCTAAGTTTACTGTTTCAATCGTTATTTATGATAACGTCATTTGTGAATTTTTCTTTCTTGTCTTGTTTTTCTTGTTCATTTCTTTTTCCTGAAAATTAACCATTTCCAAGTGGTTTTTTTTTTTTTTTTTTTTTTTTTTTTTGGTCTAAAATCACTTTAGTGAATAGACATTAAATCAAAGACCACCACCACACACACACACACACACACACACACACACTCACACACACGCTCACACAACACACACACACACACACGCTCACACACACACACACACACACACACACACACACACACACACACACACACACACACGCACGCACACACACACACACACACACACACACACACACACACACACACACACTCACACACACACGCACTACGACCCAGAAAACAAAGGCAATATGAAGAATCACACAAGGACAAACACTTTTGAATTCATCATTTTTCTCTTCTGATTTTCTTTTATTGACTTGTTTCTTATCTCTTTTTTATATTCAATGTATTTCTGATTAAGGAAAAGCCCAAAAACTTTCCATTCCACACGCTGTAGGAATCTGTGCGGTGTTCCTGTTTTGTTTTGTTTTGTTGTTGTTGTTTTTTTGTGTTTTGTGTTTTGTTTTGTTTTGTTTTGTTTTAGATAAAATCAATGTTTATCTGATTGTCGATGGTTCTTGTTTTTCCTTTCATGGCAAATTTTAGGCCACTTTCTCTAATTATTTCTTTGTGAGTCAGAAGATCAGTGGTTTGCTGACTCAGATTGTGTTCGTGATTTTAAGTGTCTGAAAACTTCAAACTTTCCAAGATGCAGAATTCTTGTCACAGACAAACATTAGACAGTAAAATTAGACAGGACACAGAAGACAGCAATGATAGTGATCCTCAGAACCACGAAAGACGGACCCTCGAAGACCATGGTGTACCTGTCTAATTTTTGTCAACACAGTCAAGAGATTAAAAACAAGTGATGGCCTATTTCAGAGCATCGGGAAACCCCGAAAATTCTATTCACGAGATGATCAAAACAGCAAAAATCAATCCACTCCTACGTAGAACATCAAGGATATGACAGGTCGAAGAATCCATTCAGCACGTATGTCAACTGACAGAACTGATAGGGGAAAATGGGAAAAACACCCAAACACTTTCAAAAATAGACACAAAACTATCATACCAAAAATCTAGGGAGACACTGTCGCGAATGGCCAGAAAATAAAGTTGATGCAGAAATCAAAACTGCTCACAGTAAAATTGATGCAGAAATCAAAACTGCTCACAGTAAAATTGATGCAGAAATCAAAACTACTCACAATAAAATTGATGCAGAAATCAAACTATTCACAGTAAAATTGATGCAGAAATCAAACTATTCACAGTAAAATTGATGCAGAAATCAAAACTGCTCACAGTAAAATTGATGCAGAAATCAAAACTACTCACAGTAATGTTGATGCAGAAATCAAAACTACTCACAATAAAATTGATGCAGAAATCAAACTATTCACAGTAAAATTGATGCAGAAATCAAAACTACTCACAGTAAAATTGATGCAGAAATCAAAACTACTCACAGTAATGTTGATGCAGAAATCAAAACTACTCACAATAACATTGATGCAGAAATCAAACTATTCACAGTAAAATTGATGCAGAAATCAAAACTACTCACAGTAAAATTGATGCAGAAATCAAAACTACTCAGTAAAATTGATGCAGAAATCAAACTACTCACAGTAAAGTTGATGCAGAAATCAAAACTACTCACAAAAAATTGATGCAGAAATCAATACTACTCACAGTAAAATTGATCCAGAAATCAAAACTATTCACAGTAAAATTGATGCAGAAATCAAAGTACTCACAGTAAAATTGATGCAGAAATCAAACTACTCACAGTAAAGTTGATGCAGAAATCAAAACTACTCACAATAAATTGATGCAGAAATCAAAACTACTCACAGTAAAATTGATGCAGAAATCAAAACTACTCACAGTAAAATTAATGCAGAAATCAAAACTGCTCACAGTAAAATTGATGCAGAAATCAAACTACTTACAGTAAAATTGATGCAGAAATCAAAACTACTCAGTAAAATTGATGCAGAAATCAAACTACTCACAGTAAAGTTGATGCAGAAATCAAAACTACTCACAAAAAATTGATGCAGAAATCAATACTACTCACAGTAAAATTGATCCAGAAATCAAAACTATTCACAGTAAAATTGATGCAGAAATCAAAGTACTCACAGTAAAATTGATGCAGAAATCAAACTACTCACAGTAAAGTTGATGCAGAAATCAAAACTACTCACAATAAAATTGATGCAGAAATCAAAACTACTCACAGTAAAATTGATGCAGAAATCAAAACTACTCACAGTAAAATTAATGCAGAAATCAAAACTGCTCACAGTAAAATTGATGCAGAAATCAAAACTATTCACAGTAAAATTGATGCAGAAATCATACTATTCACAGTAAAATTTATGCAGAAATCAAAACTACTTTCGGTAAAATTGATGCAGAAATCAAACTATTCACAGTAAAATTGATGCAGAAATCAAACTATTCACAGTAAAATTGATGCAGAAATCAAAACTACTCACAGTAAAATTGATGCAGAAGTCAAAACTGCTCACAGTAAAATTGATGCAGAAATCAAAACTTCTCACAGTAAAATTGATGCAGAAATCAAAACTACTCACATTAAAAATTGATGCAGAAACCAAACTACTCACAGTAAAATTGATGCAGAAATCAAACTACTCACAGTAAAATTGATGCAGAAATCAAAACTACTCACAACAAAATTGATGCAGAAATCAAAACTACTCACAGTAAAATCGATGCAGAAATCAAAACTACTCACAGTAAAATTGATTCAGAAATCAAAGCTACTCACAGTAAAGTTGATGCAGAAATGAAAACTATTCACAGTAACATTGATGCAGAAATCAAAGTACTCACAGTAAAATTGATGCAGAAATCAAAACTGCTCACAGTAAAATTGATGCAGAAATCAAAACTACTCAGTAAAATTGATGCAGAAATCAAACTACTCACAGTAAAGTTGATGCAGAAATCAAAACTACTCACAAAAAATTGATGCAGAAATCAATACTACTCACAGTAAAATTGATCCAGAAATCAAAACTATTCACAGTAAAATTGATGCAGAAATCAAAGTACTCACAGTAAAATTGATGCAGAAATCAAACTACTCACAGTAAAGTTGATGCAGAAATCAAAACTACTCACAATAAAATTGATGCAGAAATCAAAACTACTCACAGTAAAATTGATGCAGAAATCAAAACTACTCACAGTAAAATTAATGCAGAAATCAAAACTGCTCACAGTAAAATTGATGCAGAAATCAAACTACTTACAGTAAAATTGATGCAGAAATCAAACTATTCACAGTAAATTTGATGCAGAAATCAAACTATTCACAGTAAAATTGATGCAGAAATCAAACTACTCACAGTAAAATTGATGCAGAAATCAAACTATTCACAGTAAAATTGATGCAGAAATCAAAATTACTCACAGTAAAATTGATGCAGAAATGAAAACTATTCACAGTAACATTGATGCAGAAATCAAAGTACTCACAGTAAAATTGATGCAGAAATCAAAACTGCTCACAGTAAAATTGATGCAGAAATCAAACTACTCACAGTAAAGTTGATGCAGAAATCAAAACTACTCACAATAAAATTGATGCAGAAATCAAACTACTCACAGTAAAATTGATGCAGAAATCAAAACTATTCACAGTAAATTGATGCAGAAATCAAACTATTCACAGTAAAATTGATGCAGAAATCAAAACTATTCACAGTAAAATTGATGCAGAAATCAAACTATTCACAGTAAAATTGATGCAGAAATCAAACTATTCACAGTAAAATTGATGCAGAAATCAAAACTACTCACAGTAAAGTTGATGCAGAAATCAAAACTACTCACAATAAAATTGATGCAGAAATCAAAACTACTCACAATAAATTGATGCAGAAATCAAACTATTCTCAGTAAAATTGATGCAGAAATCAAACTATTCACAGTAAAATTGATGCAGAAATCAAAACTACTCACAGTAAAATTGATGCAGAAATCAAACTATTCACAGTAAAATTGATGCAGAAATCAAAACTATTCACAGTAAAATTGATGCAGAAATCAAAACTACTCATAGTAAAATTGATGCAGAAATCAAAACTGCTCACAGTAAAATTGATGCAGAAATCAAAACTTCTCACAGTAAAATTTATGCAGAAATCAAAACTACTCACAGTAAAAATTGATGCAGAAACCAAACTACTCACAGTAAAATTGATGCAGAAATCAAACTACTCACAGTAAAATTGATACAGAAATCAAAACTACTCACAATAAAATTGATGCAGAAATGAAAGTACTCACAGTAAAATTGATGCAGAAATCAAACTACTCACAGTAAAATTGATGCAGAAATCAAAACTATTACAGTAAAGTTGGTGCAGAAATCAAACTTTTCGCAGTAAAATTGATACAGAAATCAAAACTACTCACAGTAAAATCGATGCAGAAATCAAAACTACTCACAGTAAAATTGATGCAGAAATCAAAACTACTCACAGAAAATCGATGCAGAAATCAAAACTACTCACGGTAAAATTGATGCAGAAATCAAACTATTCACAGTAAAATTGATGCAGAAATCAAACTATTCACAGTAAAATTGATGCAGAAATCAAAACTACTCACAGTAAAATTGATGCAGAAATTAAAGTACTCACAGTAAAATTGATGCAGAAATCAAAACTACTCACAGTAAAATTGATGCAGAAATCAAAACTACTCACAATAAAATTGATGCAGAAATCAAAACTACTCACAGGAAAATCGATGCAGAAATCAAAACTACTCACAAAATTGATGCAGAAATCAAACTACTCACAGTAAAATTGATGCAGAAATCAAAACTATTCACAGTAAAATTGATGCAGAAATCAAAGTACTCACAGTAAAATTGATGAGAAATCAAACTACTCACAGTAAATTGATGCAGAAATCAAAACTACTCACAAGTAAAATTGATGCAGAAATCAAAACTATCACAGTAAAATTGATGCAGAAATCAAACTATTCACAGTAAAATTGATGCAGAAATCAAAACTAGCTCACAGTAAAATTGATGCAGAAATCAAACTACTTCACAGTAAAATTGATGCAGAAATCAAACTATTCACAGTAAATTGATGCAGAAATCAAAACTATTCACAGTAAAATTGATGCAGAAATCAAAATTATTCACAGTAAAAATTGATGCAGAAATCAAAACTTATTCACAGTAAAATTGATGCAGAAATCAAAATACTCACAGTAAAATTGATGCAGAAATCAAAACTACTCACAGTAAATTGATGCAGAAATCAAAACTACTCACAATAAATTGATGCAGAAATCAAAACTACTCAGTGTAAAATTGATGCAGAAATCAAAACTATCACAGTAAAATTGATGCAGAAATCAAACTATTCACAGTAAAATTGATGCAGAAATCAAACTATTCACAGTAAAATTGATGCAGAAATCAAAATGCTCACAGTAAAATTGATGCAGAAATCAAAACACTACTCACAGTAAAATTGATGCAGAAATCAAAACTACTCACAATAAAATTGATGCAGAAATCAAAATACTCACAGTAAATCGATGCAGAAATCAAAACTATTCACAGTAAAATTGATGCAGAAATCATACTATTCACAGTAAAATTTATGCAGAAATCAAAACTACTTTCGGTAAAATTGATGCAGAAATCAAACTATTCACAGTAAAATTGATGCAGAAATCAAACTATTCACAGTAAAATTGATGCAGAAATCAAAACTACTCACAGTAAAATTGATGCAGAAATCAAAACTGCTCACAGTAAAATTGATGCAGAAATCAACAACTTCTCACAGTAAATTGATGCAGAAATCAAAACTACTCACATTAAAAATTGATGCAGAAACCAAAACTACTCACAGTAAAATTGATGCAGAAATCAAACTACTCACAGTAAAATTGATGCAGAAATCAAAACTACTACAACAAAATTGATGCAGAAATCAAAACTATCACAGTATAAATCGATGCAGAAATCAAAACTACTCACAGTAAATTGATCAGAAATCAAAAGCTACTCACAGTAAAGTTGATGCAGAAATGAAAACTATTCACAGAACATTGATGCAGAAATCAAAGTACTCACAGTAAAATTGATGCAGAAATCAAAACTGATCACAGTAAAATTGATGCAGAAATCAAACTACTCAGTAAAATTGATGCAGAAATCAAACTACTCACAGTAAAGTTGATGCAGAAATTCAAAATACTCACATAAAAATTGATGCAGAAATCAATACTACTCACAGTAAAATTGATCCAGAAATCAAAACTATTCACAGTAAAATTGATGCAGAAATCAAATACTCACAGTAAAATTGATGCAGAAATCAAACTACTCACAGTAAATTGATGCAGAAATCAAAACTACTCACATAAAATTGATGCAGAAATCAAAACTATTCACAGTAAAATTGATGCAGAAATCAAAACTACTCACAGTAAAATTAATGCAGAAATCAAACTGCTCACAGTAAAATTGATGCAGAAATCAAAACTACTTACAGTAAAATTGATGCAGAAATCAAAACTACTCACAGATAATAATAATTGATGCAGAAATCAAAATTACTCACAGTAAAATCGATGCAGAAATCAAAACTATTCACAGTAAAATTGATGCAGAAATCAAACTATTCACAGTAAAATTGATGCAGAAATCAAAACTGCTCACAGTAAAATCGATGCAGAAATCAAAACTATTCACAGTAAAATTGATGCAGAAATCAAAACTACTCAGTAAAATTGATGCAGAAATCAAAACTACTCACAGTAAAATTGATGCAGAAGTCAAAACTGCTCACAGTAAAATTGATGCAGAAATCAAAACTTCTCACAGTAAAATCGATGCAGAAATCAAAACTACTCACAGTAAAAATTGATGCAGAAACCAAACTACTCACAGTAAAATTGATGCAGAAATCAAACTACTCACAGTAAAATTGATACAGAAATCAAAACTACTCACAATAAAATTGATGCAGAAATTAAAGTACTCACAGTAAAATTGATGCAGAAATCAAACTACTCACAGTAAAATTGATGCAGAAATCAAACTACTCACAATAACATTGATGCAGAAATCAAACTACTCACAGTAAAATCGATGCAGAAATCAAAACTACTCATAGTAAAATTGATGCAGAAATCAAAACTGCTCACAATAAAATTGATGCAGAAATCAAAACTACTCACAATAAAATTGATGCAGAAATCAAAACTACTCACAGTAAAATTGATGCAGAAATCAAAACTACTCACAGTAAAGTTGATGCAGAAATCAAAACTACTCAAGGTAAATTTGATGCAGAAATCAAAACTACTCACAATAACATTGATGCAGAAATCAAAACTACTCACAATAACATTGATGCAGAAATCAAAACTACTCACAATAACATTGATGCAGAAATCAAAACTACTCACAATAAACATTGATGCAGAAATCAAAACTACTCACAATAACATTGATGCAGAAATCAAAAACTGCTCACAGTAAAGTTGATGCAGAAATCAAACTACTCACAATAACATTGATGCAGAAATCAAAACTGCTCACAGTAAAGTTGATGCAGAAATCAAAACTGCTCACAGTAAAGTTGATGCAGAAATCAAACTACTCAAGGTAAACTTGATGTAATGTCAAAGAGTTCAAGGTAAACCTGACGCAATATTAAAGTACGCATTGAGTATCAACTAAGTAACATAACTCTTGAGAGTCACGGAGTTATCTCCCATGTAGAATTTCTCAAACCCAACACAGTTTGCGCTACCCATTCAGCTGGCATAGACGCAGCCACAAAGCATAAAAGGAATGTTCTGAGCTTACCACTTTATGCTTTGTGGCTGCGTCTATGCTAGCTGAATGGGTAGCGCAAACTGCGTTGGGTTTGTTCTGAGCTTACCACTTTATGCTTTGTGGCTGCGTCTATGCTAGCGCAAACTGTGTTGGGCTTGAGAAATTCTACATGGGAGATAACTCCGTGACTCACAAGAGTTATGTTACTTAGTTGATATTTAAAATTCTCCCTGCTTCCCTCTTATTTCCTTTTGGTATTAAGCATTGAGTAGATAAACAACAACAACAAAGATGTGATCATATCCACGGATGGCTCAGTCACCAATAACAATTTGGAAGAGGCTTCACTGTCAAACAGTACAGAACAACTATACACACAAGAAAATCGCTACATGTGGTATCACAACCTCCAATCTAACAATGGAGAGACTGGCAGTCATTTAGTCAGTCATGCATGTTGTAAAATGGTTTTAACGTCACTGTAGGATCAAATACAAGAAAGCCAAGCCTTCATCCTGACTGACTCGATGTGTATGTGTGTGTGTGCGGTGTGTGCTGTGTATGTGTGTGTGCGCCCGCGCGCGCGTGCGTGCGCATGTGCGTGTGTGTGTGTGTGTTTTATCAAGGATGGAGGCTGGCCCGGAAAAATTGCGATAATAAAGACGCTAATTTAATCATAATGGTGGTCAGATGAGCGATGTGTCATATTGACTGGGGGTGATTTCTATGTTACCATCAAACAGGACGGTGGTGAGGTAAGTGTGCACTAAATGGCTGGTACTGTTTTCATCCATTTTCTCCTTTTTTTACCATACGACCCAACAGATGGAGATACACATATTATTATAATGTAGCCGACATTTTTCCAGTGACAGTGATACAGACACAAGATATGAAATCCATAAGCTAGGTAGGGATCTAAAGACTTTGCTAGCTCATAGGTTTTATGCGAAGGCTTGAGGCTTGTACCATGATTAATTTGAATCTTCTCCATTACATGGCACTGGAGGTGTCACTGCTTGTGAGATTCGATCTGAGCCCGGGGATGTTGTCTTTAAAATAAATGAAACTGACACTGTGATAAGGTTTTGTCTTCATCGACTGTGCACATCAACCCCCCACCCACCCACCCACCCCCCCCCCACGTATTGGACAAGATACAGAGTGTAATATACACTAAAGTGTCACACATAATAATGACGATTTTGTTGTTGTCTTTTTCCCCTTCATGATCTTGCTGACGCATGAAGCATTATATGCAGGCTTAAAGCTTGTGCCATGATAATTTTGGATCTTTTCCGTCATAAGGCATGAGTGTTTCTAGTTTCAGTTTCTCAAGATGGCGTTTTCCGCGGTTGGAACGAATTCCATATGGACTAATGTCACAGGTGCCATGTGCATGGTAATCATGGCACAAGTCTTAAGTCTGCACATAAACCCATGAGCTGGCCAAGTCTTGAAGTCCTACCTGGCCTGTGTTTTACCTGATCTACATGTTTGTTGTACTAGTATTGTATCAGTCTATTATTGGAACAATATTATGTGAATGTGTGTGTGTGTATGAGTGTGTGGAGGTGTGTGCGACTCTGTGTGCGTGTGGTGTGTGTGTGTGTGTGTGTGTGTGTGTGTGTGTGTGTGTGTGTGTGTGTGTGTGTGTGTGAGTGGTGAGTGTGTGTGTGTGTGTGTGTATGTGTGTGTGTATGTGTGTGTATCCATATGTGTGTGTTTGAGTATGTGTGTGGTGTGAGTGTGTGGATGTGTGTGCGACTGTGTGTGCGACTGTGTGTGTGTGTGTGTGTGTGTGTGTGTGTGTGTGTGTGTGTGTGTGTGTGTGTGTGTGTGTGTGTGTGTGTGTGTGTGTATGCAGCGGCCTAAACATGTATGTTAGAAAAAATCATGAAAAATGTGAACATGTTGGATTGAGACAGGCAAGAGACATGTAGATTTAACACTAATCATTTTATTGAGACAGGCAAGAGACATGTAGATTTAACACTAATCACTTTATCACTTTTATCATGGATATGAACTTTAATCACAAATTCTATGTTTTAAATAGCTATGCTTTGTTGTCAGTGGACATTCTGATTTTACTTGAGAAAGACATTAAAGTCGAAAATTTGACCCCTCTACAACAAGTTGTTCGGCTGTTGTGCACAGTAAGAATTATGATTGGAACAATCCTGGTTCCATGTAAATGACAGGTATATCTGTATATCTTATGATGTCTTGAGAAACCTGAAACTGGAACAGTCTTAACTCTTAGCAGGCAATTCATAGAGAATAACATGCGTCTTTCTTCAAAATCCTTCGATATACATTTTGATTTTTGATTTTAATGTGCATATCGTATTGCATCTTTAATCAAATTGTTCTATACCTACCAATGTTGTTTGTCAATGAGTATTGCCCTTTTTGTCCATTGTTAAAAGTCCTAACCAAGGCATCTGACTCTTATGATGTGCTTTTTTAACAGTACATTTTTTGAATTAGTCATAATCTTTGATATTGTGTTCGACAAAGAAGGAGGGGGAGAGAGATGAGGGGAGGGAGAGGGTGAGAGAGGGGTGAAAGAGAGAGTGAGAGAGAGAGAGTAAGAGCATGTGTGTGTACATTTGTTTATGCGTTCTTGTTCCTGTATGTATTTTAATGCGAATGCCAAAACAATTTCCCATTGTGATGTTCTGGGCTAAATAAAATCTTGTATCTTGTATCTTGTATTTGTGTCAGTTTTATTCAGTAAGGGATACAGTTAATAACAGAATTTACAGATGTCGCATTCGTCTCTATTTCTCATTTAACATTAATCATTCGGTGTTTGCATATTTACGACCAGAATTTTTTTCAGTACAAAAAGATAATCTGTTTTGTAT
The DNA here is from genome assembly GCA_030674185.1 of Monoplex corrugatus. Classification (NCBI taxonomy): domain Eukaryota; kingdom Metazoa; phylum Mollusca; class Gastropoda; order Littorinimorpha; family Ranellidae; genus Monoplex; species Monoplex corrugatus. The sequence goes on from CM060308.1 coordinate 99,722,597, forward strand.
ATTTACGACCAGAATTTTTTTCAGTACAAAAAAAGATGATCTTTTCACAATATTCAACTGCTGTATCAAATCCACATAATTCACAATTCTATTGCACAATGGGCTACACTTGTGCATCAAACAACTTTTTTTTCAAACACAATTTAACAGAATGACTGTCAAATTCACTTAGTCTCTGTATCATCATTACTAAAACCTTTGTCGCTGGACTTCTCAAGCCCCTCATCATCATCATCAGGTGCCCTGCCGCATGGCGTTGGCGATCATGGACTTCCAACCATCTCTATCTCTCGTTGCCCCCAGCATCTCCCCACCCTCCTCCTCCCTAGCCACTCTGCAAGTCCGTCCAGCATTCTCTCCCTGGGTCTACCTGGTGCTCTCTTTCCCTCCAGCTTTCCCGTTGTGACCAGGTGCTCCAAATCCCCCTTCCTCATAAAATGGCCTATAAATGTTGCTTGTCTTTTCCTAATCTTCCTTATGAGTGATCTACTTGTGTCTGCCTCCATCAAGACTGTCTCGTTTGTTTTCTTTGCTGTCCATGGAACTCTCAACATTCTTCTTAGAAACCACATCTCGGCTGCCTCGATCCTGCTCTGGCTTTGCTTGCTGACTGTCCACGCCTCGCAACCGTACAACAGTATTGGTTCTATATAACATTCAAGGACTCTCTTCCTGATGTTAATTGACAGGCACTTTTTGGTAAGAATGCTTGTCATCTTCTTGAATGCTGTTTTCGCTTGGCCGATTCTGCCAGCTATTTCCGATGTGCATCTGCCGTCTGATGAAATGACCGTTCCCAGGTATTTGAACTTATTAACCCCTGCTCAAGCCACTGCTTGCAATAATTGACGTTTTAAATCCAAAGGTAGTTTTGAACTTGAAGCATATGCAAAGTCTCTTCATCACAACTATACCCACCGTTCTCTTGCACTCACATACCCACTCTTTGTGAACACAGTAATATTGTTATTGAGAGACAGACACACAGACAGAGAAGAAGAAGAAAAGAGAGGGAAGAGAGACAGGAAGAAAGAGAGAGAGAGAGAGGAAGACGAAGAGTGAGACAGAGAGAGAAAGGAAGAGAGAGAGAGAAAGGAAGAGAGAGAGAATGGAAGAAATAGAGAAAGAGAAAGAGTGAGAGAGAAGAAGACAGAGAGAGGAAGAGAAGAGGGAGAGAGAAGAAGACAGAGAGAGGAAGAGACAGAGGGAGAGAGAAGAGGAAGAGAGGGGGGAGAGAGAGGAAGAAAGAGAGAGAGGAAAGAGAGAGGAAGAAAGAGAGAGGGAGAGGAAGAGAGAGAGAGGAAGAGAAAGAGAGAGAGAAGAAGAAGAAAAGAAAAAGAGGCAGAAGAGAGAGGAAGACAGAGAGGGGGTGATAGAGAGGAAGAGAGAGGGAGAGGAAGGGAGAGAGGAGAAAGAGAGAGGGAGAAAGAGAGAGGGAGAGGAAGGGAGAGAGGAGAAAGAGAGAGGGAGAAAGAGAGAGGGAGAGGAAGGGAGAGAGGAGAAAGAGAGAGGGAGAAAGAGAGAGGGAGAGGAAGGGAGAGAGGAGAAAGAGAGAGGGAGAGGAAGGGAGAGAGGAGAAAGAGAGAGAGTAAGAGAGAGACAGGAAGAAAGAGAGAGAGAGGAGGAAAGAGAGGGGAAGAGAGAGAGACAGAGAGAGAGAGAGAGCGAGAGAGAGAGAGCGAGAGAGAGAGAAGACAGACAGAGATAGAGACAGACAGAGAGAGAGACAGACAGACAGACAGAAAAACAGAGAGACAGAGACGAGAGAGAGACAGAGACAGACAGACAGACAGAGAAACAGAGAGAAGAGAGACAGACAGACAGACAGAGAGACAGACAGAGAGAGAGACAGACAGACAGACAGAGACAGACAGACAGACAGACAGAGACAGAGAAAGAGAGACAGAGAGACAAAGAGACAAACACAGAGAGAGAGACAGACAGAGAGAGAGAGAGAGAGAGAAAGAGCGAGAGAGCGAGCGAGAGAGAGAGTTCATAACAATTACGATGATAGCTGTATAAGCCATAGTTTAGAGATGATTCCATTTGATCAAAACAATTGGAAACAGACAATGCACTGCTTTCTGAAGCGCTTAATGCTTTAAAAAAGCTTTTGAGGAATATGACAAGGAAATGTCAAAGCTAAATGAAGTTTCTGTATGTTTGCTTGTGTATTTGTTGTTATCGTGTTTTTTGTTTGTTTGTTTGTTTGTTTGTTTGTTTGTTTGTTTGTTTGTTGTTGTTGTTGTTTTCTTACATCAGATGATGTAATTGTATTCAGAAAATGATTTTCCACCTTTGTTTTGTTCGTTGGCTCATTCTTGTTAACGACATTTTGACATTGTTCCATCTTATTACAATGTATCAATATGCAAATCCCTCCTCCATTCCCTAGAGAACTCTTGTGTATTAATACCTGGCTATATGTTGCTGTTCTTGTTTCATTATTGTCGCATTCTAAACAAGACATTCAATGCTTGTTTTGTTTCGTCTTGTTATTTCACATTTGTTTCTTTGTTTGTTCGTTCGTTCCTTCGTTCATTCATTCGTTCGTTCGTGTTTGTTTTTTGTTTGCTTTTTCTGTTTTGTTCGTTTTTTGTTGATGTTGTTGTTGTTGTTGTTTTGTTTGTTTTTCTTCGGTTTTTTTGTTTGTTTCTATTGTTGTTTGTTCGTCTGTTCGTTTGTTCGTTCGTTTGTTTGTTTGTTGTTTGTTTGTTTGTTTGTTCGTTCGTTCGTTTGTTTGTTCGTTCATTTGTTTGTTCGTTCGTTTGTTTGTTCGTTCGTTTGTTCGTTCGTTCGTTTGTTCGTTCGTTGTTTGTTCGTTCGTTTGTTTGTTCGTTCGTTTGTTTGTCGTTCGTTTGTTCGTTCGTTTGTTTGTTCGTTCGTTTGTTTGTTCGTTCGTTTGTTTGTCGTTCGTTTGTTTGTTTGTTTGTTCGTTCGTTCGTTTGTTCGTTCGTTTGTTCTTTCGTTCGTTCGTTCGTTCGTTCGTTCGTTGTTTGTTTGTTTGTTTGTTTGTTCTTTGTTCTTTTGTTTTAAGATCATGGCGTTTGTGGATGTTTTCTTTGAGGTGACTTTTCCCCCCATTTTCTACACCACCTTAAAGGCCACGGAAGCTGACACAGTTTTTACAATGTGGTGATGATTATCACGATACGGATGATAATCATGATGCTATGGAGTTCCATCTGGGATTGACCACTGCCCACTCATGCAGGCGGCTTTCATGATCCAGGCTACAGACTGTGACTGCAGACAAGTTGTATTCTTGTCTGACGCCCTCTCCGTGCTGCAGGCATGCCAGAACAACACGCTTCCCCTCCTGTCTAGAGCTCTGCACCAGGTTGCCACAACCAGAAGAGCAGTTCTGCAGTGGATTCCAACCCACTGCGGAGTCTCCGGGAATGAGCGAGCTGATATCCTTGCTAAGGAGGGAGCCAGAGAAGAACAACCTAACAACAGCGTCAGCTACATTGAGAAGAGGGGCATCATCAGGGCGCTTTCCATGCCGAGACGACACAGGGATGACTACCACCTGTTGTCTAGAGAGCAGCAAGTTGTCCTGGTGAGGTTGCGCACTGGTCACAATAGGCTGAACAGCCATTTGTACCGCAAACTGAAGCTGGCGCCTTCCCCAACCTGTTCCTTGCGGTCAAGAAGACCAAACCAAGGAGCATATACTCCAAAGATGTCCCCTTCACCAGGTGGCAAGACAGGACGTGTGGCCGACAGACACTCCGCTGACAACCAAACTCCATGGCTGCAGACAGGAGCTGGAAAAGACGGCTGCATTCATCGCCCGGACTCAGATGATTGTTTAGCAGCGTACGCCAAGAAGAAGGGAAGAAGAAGAAGACCACTACCTGACAGGGCTGTACTCTATCCTTGTTATCGCAATATATCCCGACATTAACCAGGCCCGAGAGATACAGATACCAGCGGTGTTGGTCAGAAGATTTGAGCAACACCCTCAGTGACGCATCCGTGAAGTGGATGAGACTCGACTGTGTGGTTCCAGTCTTCCCAGTGAGCCCATACACGCTCAGCTCTAGGTAGGAGCCGGTTAGAGCCAAAAAAATCCCACAATTTTTCAAGGGACTGATGGGGATTCGAACCCACAACCTTCCAGTCGTTAGTCCGTTATGCATACCACTACACCACGGCGAATGGTTGTCCATGTATGTATATATTTGTCAACATGCTTAGTGGCCGTTAGCACAGCCAGTCAAAGCGTGATGCTGATTATGCAGGGGTGGTCGGTTCCATACTCAAGCAGATCGCATATAGTTTTTAGTGGACTGATATGTTTTTGTTTGTTTGTTTGTTTGTTTGTTTGTTCGTTCGTTCGTTTGTTTGTTTGTTTGTTTGTTTGTTTGTTTGTTTGTTTGTTTGTTTGTTTGTTGCTTTCTTTCTTTCTTTCTTTCTTTCGTAATGACTGCTGAGTGACTTGATAGTTTTTTTTTCTTACTGACTACGTTAACGCAGTCTTAGCTCTTTTGGTTTCCTTTCTGATGACTGTGATGCAGTGTGAATCAACGGTACAGACGTCCATCTGGTACACGGACTGCTACAATGTCAATGCACACGACAAACAATCAACATACAATTCATAACTATATAATCATATCAAAGACAATCAACATATAATTCATAACTATATAATCATATCAAAGACAACCTACAATTCATAACTATATAATCATATCAAAGACAATCAACATATAATTCATAACTATATAATCATATCAAAAACAATCAACATACAATTCATAACTATATAATCATATCAAAGACAATCAACATACAATTCATAACTATATAATCATATCAAAGATAATCAACTTACAATTCATAACTATATAATCGTATCAAAGATAATCAACATATAATTCATAACTATATAATCGTATCAAAGACAATCAACATACAATTCATAACTATATAATTGTATCAAAGATAATCAAGATACAACTGACAACTATCAAAGATAATCAAGATACAACTGATAACTGTCAAAGGTAATCAAAATACAACTGATAACTATCAAAGATAATCAAGATACAACTGATAACTATCAAAGATAATCAAGATACAACTGATAACTATCAAAGATAATCAAGATACAACTGATAACTATCAAAGATAATCAAGATACAACTGACAACTATCAAAGATAATCAAGATACAACTGATAACTATCAAAGATAATCAAGATACAACTGACAACTATCAAAGATAATGAAGATACAACTGATAACTACCAAAGATAATCAAGATACAACTGATAACTATCAAAGATAATCAAGATACAACTTATAACTATCAAAGACAATCAAGATACAACTGATAACTATCAAAGATAATCAAGATACAACTGATAACTATCAAAGACAAGATACAACTGATAACTATCAAAGATAATCAAGATACACTGATAAATATCAAAGATAATCGAGATACAACTGACAACTATCAAAGATAATCAAGATACAACTGATAACTATCAAAGATAATCAAGATACAACTGATAACTATCAAAGACAATCAAGATACAACTGATAACTATCAAAGATAATCAAGATACAACTGATAACTATCAAAGATAATCAAGATACAACTGATAACTATCAAAGATAATCAAGATACAACTGATAACTATCAAAGACAATCAAGATACAACTGATAACTATCAAAGACAATCAAGATAATAATAATTACAATATTTATATAGCGCAAAATCTTGATAAAATCAAATCTAAGCGCTGAAGCAGACACACACGCAAGCACGCACGCACGCACGCACGCACACACACGCACGCACACACACACACACACACACACATACACACACACACACACACGCATGGCTATAAATGGGGAGAAAGAATAAAAGCAATAAAAGCAAGAATAAAAGCAATGGAAAATTATAGAGAGCATAGCATATACAATTATATATTATAACCATGTGATTCCCTCCGAGCGGAGACAGGCTGCAGAGGGGGGGGGGGGGGGGTTGAGTGAAGTTAGGATTTTATGCGGAGGAGAAAAGGTGAGTTTTGAGAGCGGACTTGAAGGAGACAAAAGTAGGTTGCTGACGGATTGAGAGAGGAAGTTTGTTCCAGGAGAGTGGACCAGAAACAGAGAAGGCTCGTGGACCATAGGTATTGAGCTTAGTGCGTGGAAAGCGAAAAGTCAGAGGATCGGAGGCAGAGCGGAGGGTACGTGAGGGAACATAGATCTCAAGTAGGCTTGACAGGTAATCGGGGGCTGCGTTATTGAGGCTTTTGTAGCACATGGTGTCTAGTTTGTACTGTATGCGCTTTGATACAGGGAGCCAGTGAAGTTGTGCCAGGAGAGGAGATATGTGGTCAGCTTTTTTCTTTTTGAGTACAAGGCGTACAGCATTGTTTTGAATGCGCTGTAGGATGTGAATGGTGGAGGCAGGAAGACCAGACAGGAGTGAATTGCAATAGTCAATGCGAGACATTATGAAGGAGAGAACGAGTTTTGCAGTTGTTTCGACAGAGAGATACTTCCTGATCAGCCTTATACGATGGAGATGATAACTACTGCAACTATCAAAGACAATCAAGATACAACTGACAGCTATCAAAGACAATCAAGATACAACTGACAGCTATCAAAGATAATCAAGATACAACTGACAGCTATCAAAGATAATCAAGATATAACTGATAATTATATAATCGTATCAAAGACAACGAGGACACACACACACACACACACACACACACACACACACACACACACACACACACACACACAACACACACACACACACACACACACACACACACACAGACACACACACACACACACACACAACACACACACACACACACACACACACACACAACACACACACACAGACACACACACACACACACACACACACACACACACACACACACACACACACACACAACACACACACACATTACATCGCAGAAAGCGGACCAAGTGGTTTGACCACCTGACCAGAATGCCAGTCAACCAGTCAGCCCTTCCAGCTTACAACACCAGTCAACCAGTAAGCCCTTCCAGCTTACAACACCAGTCAATGGCCTATAAATGTTGCCTGTCTTTTCCTAATCTTCCTTATGAGTGATCTACTTGTGTCTGCCTCCATCAAGACTGTCTCGTTTGTTTTCTTTGCTGTCCATGGAACATTCTTCTGAGAAACCACATCTCGGCTGCCTCAATCCTGCTCTGGCTTTGCTTGCTGATTGTCCACGCCTCGCATCCGTACAACAGTATTGGTTCTATATAACATTCAAGGACTCTCTTTCTGATGT
>CM060308.1:99739909-99744909 GCA_030674185.1 Monoplex corrugatus
TTGTGACTTTGTGTGTTGTGTTAACACTGACGTTGTGACTTTGTCGTTGTGTTAACACTGACGTTGTGACTTTGTGTGTTGTGTTAACACTGACGTTGTGACTATGTGTGTTGTGTTAACACTGACGTTGTGACTTTGTGTGTTGTGTTAACACTGACGTTGTGACTTTGTGTGTTGTGTTAACACTGACGTAGTGACTATGTGTGTTGTGTTAACACTGACGTTGTGACTTTGTGTGTTGTGTTAACACTGACGTTGTGACTTTGTGTGTTTGTTAACACTGACGTAGTGACAATTGTGTGTTGTGTTAACACTGACGTTGTGACTATGTGTGTTGTGTTAACACTGACGTTGTGACTTTGTGTGTTGTGTTAACACTGACGTTGTGACTTTGTGTGTTGTGTTAACACTGACGTTGTGACTTTGTGTGTTGTGTTAACACTGACGTTGTGACTTTGTGTGTTGTGTTAACACTGACGTTGTGACTTTGTGTGTTGTGTTAACACTGACGTTGTGACTATGTGTGTTATGTTAACACTGACGTTGTGACTTTGTGTGTTGTGTTAACACTGACGTTGTGACTATGTGTGTTGTGTTAACTCTGACGTTGTGATTTTGCGTGTTGTGTTAACACTGACGTTGTGACTTTGTGTGTTATGTTAACACTGACGATGTGACTTTGTGTGTTGTGTTAACACTGACGTTGTGACTATGTGTGTTGTGTTAACACTGACGTTGTGATTTTGCGTGTTGTGTTAACACTGACGTTGTGACTTTGTGTGTTGTGTTAACACTGACGTTGTGACTTTGTGTGTTGTGTTAACACTGACGTTGTGACTTTGCGGTGTGTTAACACTGACGTTGTGACTTTGCGTGTTGTGTTAACACTGACGTTGTGACTATGTGTGTTATGTTAACACTGACGTTGTGACTTTGTGTGTTGTGTTAACACTGACGTTGTGACTTTGTATGTTGTGTTAACACTGACGTTGTGACTTTGTGTATTGTGTTAACACTGACGTTGTGACTTTGTGTGTTATGTTAACACTGACGCTGTGACTTTGTGTGTTATGTTAACACTGAGTTGTGACTTTGTGGTTGTGTTAACACTGATGTTGTGACTTTGTGTGTTGTGTTAACACTGATGTTGTGACTTTGTGTGTTGTGTTAACACTGACGTTGTGACTTGTGTGTTATGTTAACACTGACGTTGTGACTTTGTGTGTACTGACGTTGTGATTTGTGTGTTGTGTTAACACTGACGTTGTGACTTTGTGTGTTATGTTAACACTGACGTTGTGACTTTGTGTGTACTGACGTTGTGACCTTGTGTGTTGTGTTAACACTGACGTTGTGACTTTGTGTTACTGACGTTGTGACTTTGTGTGTTGTATTAACACTGACGTTGTGACTTTGTGTGTTATGTTAACACTGACGTTGTGACTTGTGTGTACTGACGTTGTGACTTTGTGTGTTGTATTAACACTGACGTTGTGACTTTGTGTGTTGTGTTAACACTGACGTTGTGACCTTGTGTGTTATGTTAACACTGACGTTGTGACTTTGTGTGTTATGTTAATACTGACGTTATGACTTTGTGTGTTATGTTAACACTGACGTTGTGACTTGTGTGTTAACACTGACGTTGTGACCTTGTGTGTTATGTTAACACTGACGTTGTGACTTTGTGTGTTATGTTACCTCTGACGTTGTGACTTTGTGTGTTGTGTTAACACTGACGTTGTGACTTTGTGTGTTGTGTTAACACTGACGTTGTGACTTTGTGTGTTATGTTAACACTGACGTTGTGACTTTGTGTGTTATGTTACCTCTGACGTTGTGACTTTGTGTGTTGTGTTAACACTGACGTTGTGACTTTGTGTGTTGTGTTAACACTGACGTTGTGACTTTGTGTGTTATGTTAACACTGACGTTGTGACTTTGTGTGTTATGTTAACACTGACGTTGTGACTTTGTCGTTGTGTTAACACTGATGTTGTGACTTTGTGTGTTGTGTTAACACTGATGTTGTGACTTTGTGTGTTGTGTTACACTGACGTTGTGACTTTGTGTGTTATGTTAACACTGACGTTGTGACTTTGTGTGTACTGACGTTGTGACTTTGTGTGTTGTGTTAACACTGACGTTGTGACTTTGTGTGTTATGTTAACACTGACGTTGTGACTTTGTGTGTACTGACTTGTGACCTTGTGTGTTGTGTTAACACTGACGTTGTGACTTTGTGTGTACTGACTTGTGACTTTGTGTGTTGTATTAACACTGACGTTGTGACTTTGTGTGTTATGTTAACACTGACGTTGTGACTTTGTGTTACTGACGTTGTGACTTTGTGTGTTGTATTAACACTGACGTTGTGACTTTGTGTGTTGTGTTAACACTGACGTTGTGACTTTGTGTGTTATGTTAACACTGACGTTGTGACTTTGTGTGTTATGTTAATACTGACGTTGTGACTTTGTGTGTTATGTTAACACTGACGTTGTGACTTGTGTGTTAACACTGCGTTGTGACTTGTGTGTTTGTTAACACTGACGTTGTGACTTTGTGTGTTATGTTACTCTGACGTTGTGACTTTGTGTGTTGTGTTAACACTGACGTTGTGACTTTGTGTGTTGTGTTAACACTGACGTTGTGACTTTGTGTGTTATGTTAACATGACGTTGTGACTTTGTGTGTTATGTTAACACTGACGTTGTGACTTTGTGTGTTGGTTAACACTGACGTTGTGACTTTGTGTGTTATGTTAACACTGACGTTGTGACTTGTGTGTTATGTTAACACTGACGTTGTGACTTTGTGTGTTATGTTAACATGACGTTGTGACTTTGTGTGTTGTGTTAACACTGACGTTGTGACTGTGTGTGTTGTGTTAACACTGACGTTGTGACTTTGTGTGTTATGTTAACATGACGTTGTGACTTTGTTGTTTGTTCACTGACGTTGTGACTTTGTGTGTTGTGTTACTGACGTTGTGCTTTGTTTTATGTTACACTGAGTTGTTCGTTCGTTTGTTCTTGTTCGTTCGTTCATCGTTGTTCGTTTGTTTGTTGTTTTGTTTGTTTGTTTGTTTGTTTGTTTTGTTTTTTGTTTGTTTCTTTGTTTGTTTGTTTGTTCGTTTGTTCGTTCGTTGTTTGTTCGTTTTGTTTGTTTGTTTGTTTGTTGTTTGTGTTTGTTTGTTTTTTTTTTTGTTTGCTTGTTTTGCTTGCTTTGTTTGTTTGTTTTGTTGTTATTTGGTTTAGTTTGTTTGTTTGTTTCTTGTTTTTTTGTTTGTTTGTTTGTTTGTTTGTTGTTTGTTGTTTGTTTGTTTGTTTGCTTTGCTTCGTTTGTTTGCTTTGTTTGTTTCTTTGTTTCTGTTCCTATCCCATCTTGTGCACCTGTCCATGCCACTAACCCCACATGCTCATTTCACTTCTCTATCACACCTCCACACCTGACAAAACCAATGAGGGCCACACAATCCGGGATAGTTTTTCCACCATACTGTGATGATGAACAAGAGGACATGATCAGGGATTTTGTCATCGCCATGGACTGGCCGGGATACATGTCAGTGTGTGTTGAATGGTCTGTGACAGGCAGACTGTTCCATGGAATTTGCTGACTATTACGTGTTTCTGACAGACCTTTCACTTGGTAGACGCCGCACCATAATGTTCTTGTCCTGTGCTGTCAGGTCCAATTGCAGGGCTTCGGCAGGTTAAAGATCCAGCCTCCTTCTTTCCATTTTTCTGGTTGTTTCTTTCTTTCTTTTTTTTAAAGGAGTTTTTTTTTTTCTTTCAGTGATGTCTGTTTGCTTGTTTGTTTGTTCGTTCGTTTGTTCTTTCGTTCGTTCGCTAGCTCGTTTGTTTGTTTGGTTGGTTGATTGGTTGGTTGGTGGTTGCTTGCTAGCTTGCTTGCTTGCTTGTTTGTTGTCACAATAGATTTACCATGTTAAATTCAAGCTGATCATCCCAGGAAGAACACGTAGCCACAATCAGCGCCACCTGTCTTCTGTACGCATGTTTTTTGTTTACCAGTGAAAGCAGATTTCGCTACAGAATTTTTGCCAGGGATAACTTTTTGTTTGTCGTGGGATCTGTAAGTGTGCAGTGCATCGTCTGGTCTGAAAGATCTGTCAAATAGACTCCCATTTAAGATTCAGGAGGAGATAGAAGGGGGAGGATAAAAATCCCTATCCAATTCATAGCTTTAACCCTTGACTCCCGCACCCTATCCCCCGTCTGCACAAACCTAACCATTTGATTGATTCACTGACCCTATCCACCAGCATCCAGCAGGAAGGTAGTGGATAGGGTGAGGAAATCAAAGGGTTAAGATTTTGCTTTGCTAGCATTGGCAGGATGCTGAAAGACAGGGTATGGCAGTCAAATGGTTAAACCTGGGGGGTTTGGCGTCCTGGGCAAGTACGTCAACATCCTGATTCAATGAAGTGCTCCCTCTCTGTCTCTGTGACTTACCTTGCCGTGTTGATGGTGTCAGCTTTGTACAAGTGGCTTCTGACCAATCACCGTTTGTGTGCTAACACAAAGAACACAAACATCAAGAAGAACACGACACAAACAACACAAAGAACGCAAACATCAAGAAGAACACGACACAAACAACACAAAGAACACAAACATCAAGAAGAACATGACACAAACAACACAAAGAACACAAACATCAAGAAGAACATGACACAAACAACACAAAGAACACAAACATCAAGAACAACATGACACAAACAACACAAAGAACACAAACAACAAAAGAACATGACAAAACAAAGAACACAAACATCAAGAAGAACATGACACAAACAACACAAAGAACACAAACATCAACAAGAAACATGACACAAATACACAAAGAACACAAACACAAGAACAACATGACACAAACAACACAAAGAACACAAACAACAAGAACATGACACAAACAACACAAAAACACAACACAACAAGAACATGACACAAACAAACAACACAAAAACAAAACAT
>CM060308.1:99749909-99759909 GCA_030674185.1 Monoplex corrugatus
AGAAACTCTAAGCTAGAAATTTCCTTTTCTTTTTCTTTTTTTTTTTTTTTTTTTTTTTTTTTAAACTCTCTTCGCTTCTGCCTCGCCCATTCCTGTTAACTTGTTCTGTCAGTTTGGGCCTTGTTGGTCCGTTCACCTGTATGTTATCCATAATCCATTCATACTTTCTCTTAGGGTTGATAATTGGCTACACGTATCAGCTACGCTTTTGGCTCTAAGGAAATATAATGTGCAGAAGCAATTTGAAGTAATTTAGACCAGTTTTTCTGTGTATCATGGTGTACTTAATTGTGGGTATAGGTCTGTATTTAGGTCTGTTTTTATGAACGCCCTGGGGATCAATTTGACAGACATGGTCAACGCCAGATACATATTCTTAGATTATGTGCGCGTGTCATGGCAGTTTCGTTCATCTTTTTATTTTTCCCCCTTTTCTTCTCGTTTGGGGACAGGAGTGTTTTATCGGGTCAGCATGTCTGGTTTACCTGGGTCTGTGTGTGTGTGTTTTGCGTGCTTTTGCACGGTGATTGTGAACAGCTCTTTCAACTCGTGTTTGTGGCCTAAGACATGTTTTACGTGGGTCTGGTGTGTGTAAATTTTGTGTGTTTTTTTGGTGCTGTTTTTGTGAACAGTTTTTCTGTCAACTTGTGTTGGCGGGCTAAATCATGGATTACCTGGTGCCTGTGTGTATGATTTTTGTGTTTTTCTTCGCTGTATTTTTTTGAATAGTTGTTCTGCACTTGTGTTGGCTGTATAGGAAAAGAGTTGCAAGTGGGTGTCTGGCTCCCCTTCTGCAACAGTCGGTTAGCAGTTAAGGGGGGGGGGGGGGTCTGGCCAGTTTCTGGTCAGAAGAGTTTGTGTTTGTGGGGATGTAGGAGTTTTGTGTTGTAAAGAGGAGTCAGTTGGTGTTTGGTGCCCCTTGCTACAGACGGTTTGCAGTTGGGTGGATAGGGCCAGTTTCTGGTCAGAGGCACCACTCGTAGACGGATTTCATGTCCTAGAAGTGGGTAGAGGTCTATGTTTGTTGGCATGTGACCAGGAGTGAGTCGACGCCTGTTTTTCCTCTGCTACAGCGGTATGCGGTGGGTACAGTGGTCAGTCATTTCAATTTTTGTCAACGTTGTTATATGAAATCTAGAGTGGCTGTGTCTTTGTTGGCATGTAACCAGGAGTGAATTGACGCCTGTTTTCCTCTGCTACATCGGTATACGGTGGGTGCAGTGGTCAGTCATTTAATTTTTGTCAACATTTGTTATATGGCAGTCTAGAGTGTAGGTGTCGTTGTCAGGCATGTAACCAGCAGTGAATAGTTGTCTGCTCTCCTTTGCTGTAGTTGATGTGTGGTTTGGTGGCTAGGTTGGGTATTGGTAGCTTGGTTCGTCGTTATACTTACAAGTGAATAAGTTTTGCTGCCATGTCTAATCATAGCTGTTTATACACGTACGGGTCAGTAGGGGAGGTTGTGTTCTTAGTTTCGCCAGCGTCAGGGGAGAAGATCACCAGTGTCCTGCACCAGTCGTCGTTGCTGTCCATGTTAGTCCTGGCTCTACGATGAGGTGCACGTGTCCAAACTCCGGTAACGTTATGAGCATCCGAGGCAGGTGTGACTAGTGGGGCTTCTACGGCTGTGTCTTCCAGTAAGATCGGCGGTACTTCCACGCCACGAGCCTACGGCCCAGCCATTCTACTCGGCTCTTCTCCTTGGTGCCGCCCTTCGCAGGACACCACGTCTGCTGTAGTGAACATCTTCGCGTCGTTCGGTGGTTGTTTCAATTGGCGCCTGTTCGCCATGCCAAGCGTCGAGAGACTCATTAGAGATTGGAAACCCTAGCATCGGAACGTCGTTATGGACCGAAATCGTCACCCTTTGAGAAACTAAGTGTTGAAGGGACCGAGACAAGCGGAGTGCATGTACGTGGTTAACTTAGGGGTTTATTGCCGGCGTTTATCTTCTGTGAGTGTGTGCGTTTGCAGACGTTCTCTGTGAAATCAGGGGTTTTGAAGATTTAAAATGTATGCAATGTTGGTTTTGTGGTGCCCCCCCTAGTAATGCTATATCTACGTTTGTGATCTGTGCGAGCGATGCGTCATGTTGTCTCGTTTGTTCAGTAATAAAATTTGTGTAATTGTACTTTGTCCAGGTATTTTTCTCATTTAGATCTTGAAAGGGGGGTGTTATAGCTGATAGGTCTGTTTCTCTGTCTTTCCACTCCAGTTCAAGCCTTAGCCAGCTTGACAGCGCGAATACATTAATATTTGTACTTGATTTTTTTCTTTTCCTTTTTTTTCAAGTAAAACGAGGTATTGTGTATGTTTTAAGACAGCTATGGTCCTGATATGGCTCAACACAGTTGGTAAGCCTTTAAACAATAACAACAAAGATAATGATCGTTCTCTTTATAAAAAAATCTCTTATGTTTTGTTTTGTTTTGCTTTATTTCGTTTTGTTTGTTTTGTTTTCTTGTTTTGGTTTGGTTTGGTTTGGTTCGTTTGTTTTGTTTTGTTTCATTTGTTTTGCTTTGTTTTAATTTGTTTTATTTGTTTTGTTTTGTTTTGCTTTTCTACGCAGACCTGTTGGTTCTTTCATGGACTCAGATCTGATATCTTGAGTTCAATCCCAGCCCGTGACATAAAAACACTGGCCTGTTGGCTGCCCATCTTGATGTGTCCATCATTCTGGTGGTGTCAGCTTAATGTTTGATAGGTCCCTCGCCTCCCCTCTTCATTTCAAGACTTGCCAGCATAATTATTGTTTAGAAGCTGGGGGAATCTGCCAGATAACTGCTGGCATATTAGGATGGAGCGTGTGTTTTGTCCCCTTGAGGTTTTTTTCTGCCAGTGAAAGCTTTGGTCACTGGTGAAAGTGTGCACGTTGATTTAATTTACATGTCAAGATGTGATGTCGTATAAATGCCTTTAATACTACCACTACTGCTACCACTACTACTACCATACTACTACTACTACTACAACTACTACTACTACTACAACAACAACTACTACTACTACTCTACTACTACAAACTACTACTACTACTACTTCTTCTTCTTCTACTACTACTACTACTGCTGCTACTACTATTGTTGTTGTTGTTGTTGTTAGTATTATTAATATTATTATATTATTGTTAATCCTTTGACTCACGCACCTGTCCACCAGCATCCTGCATTGTCAACCATACTAGTAAAACAAAAACAACCCCTTGACTCCATATTCACAGGAAGCTGGTGGACAGGGTGAGGGAGTCAAAACGTGAAGTGTTTGCATTTTGTGCATACGGTGCGGGACTCAAAAGAGTTAATTGTCGGAGTGTGATGAATAACTCTTTAACAAACTCCAAGTTTGAAGACAGGGGAGACAAATCAATACTCTGTGACATTAGAAATTTGAAGTGCAGACGACAAAAGGATGCTGGCTCATATTTGTAACGATTTTTTTTTTCCTTTTCCTTTTAGTTTTTCTCTTATGCTCAAATATCATCCACAGGTACTTACATTGAATTATTTAACAGAATTTCACGTCTATGGCACAAACAGCCATTGCCAAAAGCTCGGTCGTTCCACTTCACAGGAATAGAACGAACTATGCACGTGCACACAACACACACACACACACACACACACACACACACACACACACACACACACACACACACTGAAACACATATACACACACACACACACACACACATAAACACACACACACACACACACACACACCACACACACACAAAGACACACACACAAAGAGGATGCTGAGCTAGGGTACACTACCTTCTAGGTGTGTGATCCTTGATCCAAGTTATCGTTCTATATATCTCTCTCTCCTTCCCTCTCTTTCTATCTTTCACCACACACACACACACACACACACACACACACACACACACACACACACACACACACACACACACACATATATATATATATATATATACACATACATACATACACACACAGATACACACACATACACACACAGAGATACACTACTCTTACACACACAATATCACCACATACTTACACACATACACACACACATCATACTATATACATACATACACACACACACGCGCATGCACACACACACAGCACACACACACACTCAACATACATACATACATACATATATACACACACGCATGCACACACACACACACACAAAACACACACACAACACATAAACACACACACAACACATACACACACAAATACACACACAACACACACACCCCCACACTACACACACACACACACACACATACACACACACAGCACACACACACACAACACACACACACACACATACACACACACAGACACACACACACAGAATGCTGGGTCGGAATACACTCAGTGTGAAGCTTTGATCCAAGTCATCCTCTCTCTCACCTACACACACATACACACGCATACTCTCTCTCTCTCTCTCTCTCTCCACACACACACACACACACACACACACACACACACAAACACACATACACCACACACACACACATACACACGCATACTCTCTCTCTCTCTCTCTCCTTCCCTCTCTCACCACACACACACACACACACACACACACACACACACATACACCACACACACACACACATACACACGCATATTCTCTCTCTCTCTCTCTTCTCCTCTCTCTCTCCCACACACACACACAAACACACATACACCACACACACACACACATACACACGCATACTCTCTCTCTCTCTCATCTCCCTCTCTCCTTCTCTCTCTCATACACATACACCAACACACATACACCAACACACACACCACACACAACAACACACACACAGCACACCAACACACACACATCACCACACAACACACAACCACACACACACACAACACACAACACCAACATACACACACATCCACACACATACACAACACATACACAACACACACATAACACACACATCACACACACAACAAACACACACAAATCGCCACAACACACATACAACAAACACACAACAATACACACAGCACACAACAACAATAAACATAACATACAGAAGACAAGAATGTAGAGATGGAAAAGCATCTTTAATGAACATACAGAAACACAGACAATGACACAGATGGACAGAAATAACACAGCCATGAACAGAGAAAACAAACAGACAAAGACACAGAGACAGAAATAACACAGCCATCAACAGACAACAACAACAGACAAAGACACAGACAGAAATAACACAGCCATCAACAGACAACAACAAAAAGACAAAGACACAGAGACAGAAATAACACAGCCATCAACAGACAACAACAAACAGCAAAGACACAGACGACAGAAATAACACAGCCATAAACAGAAACAACAAACAGACAAAGACACAGACACAGAAATAACACAGCCATCAACAGACAACAACAACAGACAAAGACACAGATGACAGAAATAACACAGCCATCAACAGACAACAACAAACAGACAAAGACACAACGACAGAAATAACACAGCCATCAACAGACAACAACAAACGACAAGCACAACACAGAAATAACACAGCCATCAACAGACAACAACAACAGACAAAGACACAGACAGAAATAACACAGCCATCAACAGACAACAACAAAAAGACAAAGACACAGACGACAGAAATAACACAGCCATCAACAGACATCAACAAAACACAGAGACAGAATAACACAGCCATCAACAGACATCAACAAACAGACACAGACACAGAAATAACACAGCCATCAACAGACAACAAACAGACAAAGACACAGACGACAGGAAATAACACAGCCATCAAAGACAACAACAAACAGACAAAGACACAGACGACAGAAATAACACAGCCATCAACAGACAACAACAAAGAGACACAAACGACAGAAAAAAACAGCCATCAACAGACAACAACAAACAGACAAAGACACAGACGACAGAAATAACACAGCCATCAACAACAACAACAAACAGACAAGACACAGAGGACAGAAATAACACAGCCATCAACAACAACAACAAACAGACAAAACACAACGACAACAATAACACAGCCTACAACAGCACAACAACAAACAGACAAAGACACAGACGAACAGAAATAACACAGCCATCAACAGACAACAACAAACAGACAAGACACGACGACAAATAACACAGCCATCAAAGACAACAACAACAACAAAGACACAGACGACAGATAACACGACACAGCCATCAACAGACAACACACAAACAGACAAAGACACAGACGACAGAAATAACACAGCCATCAACAGACAACAACAAACAGACAAGCACACAGACAGAAAATAACACAGCCATCAAAGACAACAACAAACAAGACAAAACACAGACGACAGAAATAACACAGCCATCAACAGACAACAACAAACAGACAAAGACACAGACGACAGAAATAACACAGCCATCAACAGACAACAACAAACAGACAAAGACACAGACAGAAATAACACAGCCATCAACAGACAACAACAAACAGACAAACACAGACGACAGAAATAACACACCACAAAACAACAAACAACAAAGACACAGACGACAGAAATAACACAGCCATCAACAGACAACAACAAACAGACACAACGACAGAATAACACAGCAACAGACAACAACAACAGACACACAGACAAAAACACAACAACAGACAAACAAACAGACAGACGACAGAAATAACACAGCCATCAACAACAACAACAAACAACAAAGACACAGACGACAGAAATAACACAGCCATCAACAGACAACAACAAACAGACAAAGACACAGACGACAGAAATACACACAGCCATCAACAGACAACAACAACAGACAACGACAAAAACAAACAGACACAGACGACAGAAATAACACAGCCATCAACAGACAACAACAAACAGACACAGACACAGACAGAAATAACACAGCCATCAACAGACAACAACAAACAGACAAAGACACAGACGACAGAAATAACACAGCCATAAACAGAGAACAACAAAAGACAAAGACACAGACGACAGAAATAACACAGCCATCAACAGACAACAACAAACAGACAAAGACACAGAGGACAGAAATAACACAGCCATCAACAGACAACAACAAACAGACAAGACACAGACGACAGAAATAACAGCCATCAACAGACAACAACAAACAGACAAAGACACAGCGACAGAAAAACACAGCCATCAACAGACAACAACAAACAGACAAAGACACAGACAGAAATAACACAGCCATCAACAGACAACAACAAAAAGACAAAGACACAGAGGACAGAAATAACACAGCCATCAACAGACAACAACAAACAGACAAAGACACAGACGACAGAAATAACACAGCCATCAACAGACAACAACAAACAGACAAAGACGACACGACAGAAATAACACAGCCATCAACAGACAACAACAAACAGACAAAGACAACAGACGACAGAAATAACACAGCCATCAACAGACAACAACAAACAGACAAAGACACAGACGACAGAATAACACAGCCATCAACAGACAACAACAAACAGACAAAGACACAGACGACAGAAATAACACAGCCATCAACAGACAACAACAAACAGACAAAGACACAGAGACAAATAACAAGCCATCAACAGACAACAACAAACAGACAAGACAGACGACAGAAATAACACAGCCATCAACAGACAACAACAAACAGACAAAGACACAGACGACAGAAATAACACAGCCATCAACAGACAACACAAACAGACAAAGACACAGACGACAGAAATAACACAGCCATCAACAGACAACAACAAACAGACACAGACACAGACGACAGAAATAACACAGCCATCACAGAAATAACACAGCATGCAACAGACAACAACAAACAGACACAGACGACAGAAATAACACAGCCATCAACAGACAACAACAAACAGACAAAGCACAGAGACAGAAATAACACAGCCATCAACAGCCAACAAACAACAGACAGACAGAAAAACAGATCACAGACACAAACAACAAAGCACAGACGACAGAATAACAAGCCATCAAAACACAAAAACAGACACAGAGACAGAATAACACAGCCATCAACAGACAACAACAAACAGACACAGATCGACAGAATAACACAGCCATCAACAGACAACAACAAACGACAAGACACAGGACAGAAATAACAGACAGCCATCAACAGACAACAACACACACAAAACAAAGAACAAGACGACAGAAATAACACATCAAGCAACAACAACAAAAACACAGACAAAACACAGACCCTCACAGCAACACAAACACAAGACACAGCGAAATACCAGACAAGACAACACAACAGACAAAGACACAGACAGAGGACAGAAATAACACAGCCATCAACAGACAACAACAAACAGACAAAGACACAGACAGGACAGAAATAACACAGCCATCAACAGACAACAACAACAGACAAAGACACAGACGACAGAAATAACACAGCCATCAACAGACAACAAACAAGACAAGACACAGAGACAGAAATAACACAGCCATCACAGACAACAACAAACAGACACAGACACGAGACAGAATAACACAGCCATCAACAGACAACAACAAACAGACAAAGACAGACGAGACAGAAATAACACAGCCATCAACAGACAACAACAAACAGACAAAGACACAGACGACAGAAATAAAACACAGCATCAACAGACAACAACAACAGACAAGACACAGACGACAGAAATAACACAGCCATCAACAGACAAAACACACAGAAAGCACAGACAGAGACAGAAATAACACAGCCATCAACAGACAACAACAAACAGACAAAGACACAGACGACAGAAATAACAACAGCCATCAACAGACAACAAACAGACAAAGACACACAGACGACAGAAATAACACAGCCATCAACAGACAACAACAAACAGACAAAGACACAGACGACAGAAATACACACAGCACATCAACAGACAACAACAAAGCACAGACAAAACACACACACAACAACAGACAAAGACAACACAAGACACATAACAGACACACAAGACAACAACAAAAAACAGACACAGAAGACAGAAATAACACAGCCATCAACAGACAACAACAAACAGACAAAGACACAGACGACAGAAATAACACAGCCATCAACAGACAACAACAAACAGACACAGACGACAGAAATAACACAGCCATCAACAGACAACAACAAACAGACACAGACACAGACGACAGAAATAACACAGCCATCAACAGACAACAACAACAACAGACAAAGACACAGACGACAGAAATAACACAGCCATCAACAGACAACAACAAACAGACAAAGACACAGACACAGAGGACAGAAATAACACAGCCATCAACAGACAACAACAAACAGACAAAGACACAGACGACAGAAATAACACAGCCATCAACAGACAACAACAAACAGACAAAGACAAAGACGACAGAAATAACACAGCCATCAACAGACAACAGGCACAGGACGAAGAAGGAGAACATTATAAAGGGAACATCAATCACTTGTATTTTCTTCAGTAATGTTCAGCTTTTAAGCTGCATGCAGGCATTTCTGCACTGATTTGTTTTTCTTTGTTTTGTTTTGTTTTTCTCTTTCGTTCTTTCTTTCTTTCTTTCTTTTCTTTTCTTTTCTTTTCTTTCTTTCTTTCCTTCCTTCATTCTTTCTTTCTTTCTTCTTTCTGTCTTTCTTTTCTTTCAGTCTTTCTTTTTCATTCTGTCTTTTTTGTGGCTGTCCCATTTTCTACGCCACCTTAAGGGTGGCACAGAAGCTGGCACAGTTTTAAAACTGTGATGATGATGATGATGATGATGATGATGATGATGATGATGATGATGATGATGATGATGATGATGATGATGATGATGATGATGATGATGATGATGTGATGATGATGATCTTTGAGCAATCATCTTTCGGTCCACCAACTGTTAATGGGCACCCGACTTTGGTGGAAATAAAGCAGCAAGAGAGAGAAAAGGCGACAACATCCTCTTGAATTTGGCTCAAAGAGAAA
>CM060308.1:99764909-99774909 GCA_030674185.1 Monoplex corrugatus
TTTTTAGCGTGCGCAGACCAGAAACATACAGGGGCCCTTTTTTTCTTTTTTTTTTTTTGTCCCCTTCCGAAGGATGAGACGTTCAGCTCGACTTTCCGGTCACACTGAGGAGAAAAGTCAAGGCCTCATCAGGCAACGAACCCGGGAAAACTCGAGTTTGGTTTTTGCAGGCGATTGTCTGAACCATTCTGTCACGTTTCTCCCCACTTTTACATCAGCTACAGTAACAGACCACTCAACTGTCCTTCATTGCAAGAACTAGCTTCACTTCCTTTGAAACACTGTGTTTAATTTCAATGTTAAATTAACCTTTAACTGGGGCATGGAGGATAACAGCAAGCGAATGAAAATCCAACAGGATTTACATATAACATAACGCAGAAAGGATATGTAAGTCCAACTGACAACAATCTTACAATCAGATACTCAATTATTAAGAAGATATTTATAAATTTATAAAAATGTGATAGATTTTGCTAATTTGAGTTGGGATCTATTGATCTTTTGTCCCTCCAGAAATTAAGTTACACAATAAGAGAACATTGATTTAACTGACAGACATTTTTGTGGAATAAACTTCAATCAGTCGTTGTGGCATTTGGAATATTTGAAAAATGAAACGAAACTCATGGTCTAAGACATTGTCATCACAAACCTTACATATTCTGTTTGTCTGTCTACTCCTTTGTGTCTTCATGATTCAGCACCACACCTGTGACATCATTCAGCACCACACCTGTGAATCTTCAGCAACACTGTGCATCTTCAGCACCACACCTGTGACATCATTCAGCACCACACCTGTGACATCATTCAGCACCACACCTGTGACATCATTCAGCACCACACCTGTGACATATTCAGCACCACACCTGTGACATCATCAGCACCACACTGTGACATCATTCAGCACCACACCTGTGACATCATTCAGCACCACACCTGTGACATCATTCAGCACCACACCTGTGACATCATGCACACACTGTGACACATCAGCACCAACCTGTGACATCATTCAGCACCACACCTGTGACATCATTCAGCACCACACCTGTGACATCATTCAGCACCAACCTGTGACATCATTCAGCACCACACCTGTGACCACATTCGCACCACTGTGACAGTTACACCACATGTAGCCAAGGACAAAGGTAAATGTCTAGTTACTATGTGACATATGTCTCTATTCCATATTTCTTTTTTGAAATTTAACACACACACACACCACACACCACACACACACACACACACACACCACACACCACACACACACATACCCACACACACACACACACACACACACACATGTACACACACACACACACACACAACATGTACACACACACACACACACATACACAACACACACACACACAACAACACATACACACACACGCACACACACACACACACACACACACACACACACACGTACAACACACATGTACTCACACAAATACACACACACACACACAGCCACACACACACACCACGTACACACATACATGTACACACACAAATACACACAAACACGCACGCACGCAAGCACACAACACATACACACATGTATCTACACACACAAATACACCCCACACGCACGTACGCACACACATGCACGCTCGCACACACATTACACACACACAATACACACACACACATACACACACACACACACAAACATGTACACACACACACACACACAAACATGTACACCACACACAGTACACACACACACACAACACACACACACACAACAACACACACACACACACACACACACACACACACACACACACACACACACACACAACTAGATCTATTCAATTGCCACTTCCTCTCTCCCTCTGGGGGTTGGCAGTACTCTTGATGTCGGTAAATTGGCAGTATTGCGGTAAATAGACAGGCGCCGTCTGGTGGTGATAAATATGGCCGAACACCCACAATGCCCTTCACTGACGGCGACAGAAAGTAGTGCCGGGATTTGAGGGGATTAGTGACAGGATTTTCTGTCTGTCTGCTGACAAATGTGTTCAGCACTTTTCTTTTCTTCATTTTGAATTGATTTTTTTCTCTTTGATAAAGAAATTTATTCAGGTAAGTGGACAGATTTGTACAATAGTGAACATGATATAACGGCGATTTGAACTCTGTCAACTTGCTCTGCACACGACCCTGACGGAGCCATGATTGAAAGAAACAGGCCGTTGAGTGACGGACATCGCTGTGACACCATCCTCGTCTTGAAAAATGTATACTAGACATCAATATTGCAGTAACAGATATATATATATATATTGCTTTTTCGTGAGGGAAAAAAGATATAGATATGAGTTTTCTGTGGACGTAATTCAAGATGTATTCTCATAACTGAGGTAGGCCAGGTCACGTTGGCTGAATTGCTTTTTGTTGTTGTTTTGGTTTGTTTTCTTTTTTGTGTTGTTTTGTTTTCTTTTCTTTTTTCTTTCTTTTGTTTTCTTTTCGTTTTCGTTTTTTTTTTTCTTTTCTTTTTATTTTGTTTTGTTTTTCTTTTCGTTTTCTGTTTTCTTTTCTTTTCTTTATGACAGCTGGCTGGTTTTGTTGACAGAGCCCTGGATTCAAGATGTCATGTTTCTAGTTTACTCCCACCCCACAACTATAAGATTGGATTTGTTCACTGTCTGTTTTCATTGGAAACTTGTTCAAGTGGGATTCATCGCCTTCGGACAACTCCATACGCGCTTTGCCCAAGTTTGCCAGCGGTTATCTAGCAGACACCTTAAGCCTGCACAAAACATTATGCGCTGGTAGGGATCATGAAAAAAAAACTGACACCATCAGAATGGTTGGAGCGTTAAGATGGATATTGAAGAATGCAACTGTTATGTTGAGAAATGGGATTGAGAAGAATAGAAATTAGAGCACCTAGTCACAACAGGAAAGCTGGAAGGAAACAGAGCACCAGGTAGACCCAGGAAGAAAATATTGGACGAACTTGCAGGGTGGCTGAAGACAGAGAGGGTGGAAGATATACTTGCAGCGACAAGGGATAGATTCGTATGGAGGGCCATGATCGCCAACGCCATGCGGCAGGGCACATGATGATGATGATGATGATGATGATGATGATGATGATGATGATGGTGATGATGATGATTGATGATGATGATGATGATGATGATGATGATGATGGTGATGGTGATGGTGATGGTGATGATGATGATGATGATGGTGATGATGATGATGATGATGATGATGATGATGATGATGATGATGGTGATGATGGGGATGATGATGATGATGATGATGATGATAATGATGATGTCGAAACAACTGCAAAACTCGTTCTCTCCTTTATAATGTCTCGCATTGACAATTGCAATTCACTCCTGTCTGGTCTTCCTGCCTCCACCATTCACATCCTGCAGCGCATTCAAAACAATGCTGCACGCCTTGTACTCAAAAAGAAAAACGCTGACCACATATCTCCTCTCCTGGCACAACTTCACTGGCTCCCTGTATCAAAGCGCATACAGTACAAACTAGACACCATGTGCTACAAAAGCCTCAATAACGCAGCCCCCGATTACCTGTCAAGCCTACTTGAGATCTATCTTCCCTCACGTACCCTCCGCTCTGCCCCCGATCCTCTGACTTTTCGCTTTCCACGCACTAAGCTCAATACCTATGGTCCACGAGCCTTCTCTGTTTCTGGTCCACTTTCCTGGAACAAACTTCCTCTCTCAGTCCGTCAGCAACCTACTTTTGTTTCCTTCAAGTCCGCTCTCAAAACTCACCTTTTCTCCTCTGCATAAAATCCTGACCTCACTCAATCCCCTCTGCAGCCTGTCTCCACTCGGAGGGGAATCACATTGTAATATATAATTATATATAATATGCTCTCTATAATTTTCCATTGCTTTTATTCTTTCTCCCCATTTTAGCTGTGTGCGTGTGCGTGTGTGTGTGCGTGTGTGTGTGTGTGTGTGTGTGTGTGTGTGTGTGTGTGTGTGTGTGTGTGTGTGTGTGTCTGTTTTAGCGCTTAGATTTGATTTTATCAAGATTTTGCGTTATACAAATAAAGTATTGTATTGTATTGTATTGTATTGTATTGTATTGATGATGATGATGGTGGTGGTGGTGGTGGTGGTGGTGGTGGTGGTGGTGGTGATGGTGATGGTGATGGTGATGATGATGATGATGATGATGATGATGATGATGATGATGATGACGGGATTGAACACAAGACATGACCTCCAGATCCACTGCTCTGTCCAAAGATGACGTCAGCCCGCTGTAATCTTTGTGGTGGTGTCAGTGTTTGGTGGGTATGTCAAGACCTTGTCAACACATAGATGTCTGCCAGTTAACTGCTGCTAGACCTGGGTGGAACCCAAAAAGAATTGTCTCAGGTCACTGAATCCGTCTTAACCCTTTGACTCCTGCACCCTGTCCACCAACTGCAAAAACTTAACCCTTTGACTCCCTCGCTCTATCCACCGGCTTCCTGCAGGAAGCTGGAGGATAAAGTGAAGGAATCAAAAGAGTTAAGATCTTGCTTTGCTAGCATGGTTGACAATGCAGGATGCTGATGGATTGGGTCGGGAGTCAAAGGGTTAAACAAATTTCAAACTCCAGCCCACGGGTGGAATGAGGTTGTGACAGTGGACACACAAATATACAGACACAGTGGTACAGTGCGTGTCGACATGCACAAGTGATGGACAGTTTGATCTACTTGACGCTAGCGAGGCAAACATTTTAAAAAATAGCTTATCAGCATAAACCATACATGTACACACTTTGCCATAAAACCTTTCACCCTTTCATCACTCACCCTATTCACCAGCTGCAAAAGTTTGGCCATTTTATTCCCAACTGTCTATCTGCTTCCATCCAAGAGAGCAGACGTGTTAATCAACTCTCTGCTTTTGATGTGACAAACAGGAAATTAATTTAAAACTCTATTCCTACCAGGTAATTTATGTAAGAACCTATGCTGCTGCCCAAGTAAATTTTTCTTATTGACAGCTAAAACGGGTGGGGTTGGTTAAAAAATCATTAAAAATACATTTTTCGAGTGATTTTCATTCTGTTTTTTGCCCAATAAAGATCAATGATTGTTGGTTCATTTCCTTGTGTTTGAAAGTGTGTATATTTGGGGGGGGGGGGGGGATTTATTTCTTTACTGTTATTTTTGAAATTTAAAAAAAAATTACCACAGAAACACACACGACAGTGCACATGAAGTAGTTGCTATTGGTTCATACACCAAACTCATATCACTACTTGAATCACTGTCTGACACATTCTCCTCACCTTCTGTCACATTTTCCGGCTGAAAATTGTCCTCCGAATCCATTTCAGACTCTTCCCCCTCCTCCTCACTGTCCAAATCCATGAAAACTTCATGGCGACTTTCATCCATGTCAAACTTTTGTCCTTACAACACTAAACACGCTTGAAAATAGTTGCAAATGGCTGACATTGATAAACAGATGTATATAGAGTACTTTCCCTTGGGTACTTCCTTCAAGGGAGGCTACTGTTATGCATAGTAACCACGGAACCGAAAGTAACTGTGCGAACGTGGACTCCACGTTTGCGGGAGGAAATGTGTTTTAAAACACCTCAGCGACATAAAAATGACATCTCTGTATTTGTAACGTGACGTGGGTTTGAAACATATTTCTCAGTTGATGATTGCTACTTTGGTTTATGAGAAGTTGTGTGCCAAAGCGAGCAAAGCTATGTGATTGATTGTGCTAATGTTCAATGTGAGTGCCTACACACATGTTACGGCATGTTGTCGCAATATATCAGCATACCCCTACATTCAAAAACCCAAACCTGAACCACAGTATCTGCCAGCCATCAAGCAATAACAAACCAGACACACTGAAAAATAGAAGGAGAAGGCGTAATTAATTCACAAAAACACGACAGGCCGACAGTTTTGGCCAACTGGCTTTTGTCAAGTGTATCATCATCATCATCATCATCATCATCATCATGTGTCCTGCCCGCATGGCGTTGGCGATCATGGCCTTCCACACGAATCTATCCCCTGTCGCTGCAAGTACATCTCCAACTCCCTCTCTGTCCTCACCCACCCTGCAAGCCTGTCCAATATTTTCTCCCTGGGTCTACCTGATGTTCTCTTTCCCTCCAGCTTTCCTGTTGTGACCAGGTGCTCTAATTCCCCTTTCCTCGTAACATTTCCTATAGGTGTTGCTTGCCTTTTCCTCATCTTCTTTGTTAATGATCTTCACATCAGCACAAAGGTAATTTCCTTGATGGTGAGCACAAAGCTAATCTCCTTAAAGTGAGCACAAAGGTAATCTCCTTAAAGTGAGCACAAAGGCAATCCTCTTAAAGTGAGCACAAAGGCAATCTCCTTAAAGTGAGCACAGCGGTATAATCTCCTTAAAGTGAGCACAAAGGTAATCTCCTTAAAGTGAGCACAAAGCTAATCTCCTTAAAGTGAGCACAAAGGTAATCTCCTTAAAGGTGAGCACAAAGGTATAATCTCCTTAAAGGTGAGCACAAAGGTATAATCTCCTTAAAGTGAGCACAAAGGCAATCTCCTTAAAGTGAGCACAAAGGTAATCTCCTTAAAGTGAGCACAAAGGTAATCTCCTTAAAGTGAGCACAAAGGTATAATCTCCTTAAAGTGAGCACAAAGGTAATCTCCTTAAAGTGAGCACAAATGCAATCTCCTTAATGTGAGCACAAAGGCAATCTACTTAAAGTGAGCACAAAGGTATAATCTCCTTAAAGTGAGCACAAAGGTAATCTCCTTAAAGTGAGCACAAAGGCAATCTCCTTAAAGTGAGTACAAAGGTAATCTCCTTAAAGTGAGCACAAAGGTAATCTCCTTAAAGTGAGCACAAAGGCAATCTCCTTAAAGGTGAGCACAAAGGCAATTTCCTTAAAGTGAGCACAAAGGTAATCTCCTTAAAGTGAGCACAAAGGTATAATCTCCTTAAAGTGAGCACAAAGGTAATCTCCTTAAAGTGAGCACAAAGGTAATCTCCTTAAAGTGAGAACAAAGGTAATCTCCTTAAAGGTGAGCACAAAGGTAATCTCCTTAAAGTGAGCACAAAGGCAATCTCCTTAAAGTGAGCACAAAAGTGAGCACAAAGGTAATCTCCTTAAAGTGAGCACAAAGGTAATCTCCTTAAAGGTGAGCGCAAAGGTAATCTCCTTAAAGTGAGCACAAAGGTAATCTCCTTAAAGTGAGCACAAAGGTAATCTCCTTAAAGTGAGCACAAAGGTATAATCTCCTTAAAGTGAGCACAAAGGTAATCTCCTTAAAGTGAGCACAAAGGCAATCCTCTTAAAGTGAGCACAAAGGCAATCTCCTTAAAGTGAGCACAGCGGTATAATCTCCTTAAAGTGAGCACAAAGGCAATCTCCTTAAAGTGAGCACAAAAGTGAGCACAAAGGTAATCTCCTTAAAGTGAGCACAAAGGTAATCTCCTTAAAGGTAAGCGCAAAGGTAATCTCCTTAAAGTGAGCACAAAGGTAATCTCCTTAAAGGTGAGCACAAAAATAATCTCCTTAAAGTGAGCACAAAGGTAATCTCCTTAAAGTGAGCACAAAGGTAATCTCCTTAAAGTGAGCACAAAGGTAATCTCCTTAAAGTAAGCACAAAGGTAATCTCCTTAAAGTGAGCAGAAAGGTAATCTCCTTAAAGTGAGCACAAAGGCAATCTCCTTAAAGGTGAGCACAAAGGTATAATCTCCTTAAAGTGAGCACAAAGGTAATCTCCTTAAAGTGAGCACAAAGGCAATCTCCTTAAAGTGAGCACAAAGGTAATCTCCTTAAAGTGAGCACAAAGGTAATCTCCTTAAAGGTGAGCACAAAGGTAATCTCCTTAAAGTGAGCACAAAGGCAATCTCCTTAAAGTGAGCACAAAAGTGAGCACAAAGGCAATCTCCTTAAAGTGAGCACAAAGGTAATCTCCTTAAAGTGAGCACAAAGGCAATCTCCTTAAAGTGAGCACAAAGGCAATCTCCTTAAAGTGAGCACAAAGGTAATCTCCTTAAAGTGAGCACAAAGGCAATCTCCTTAAAGTGAGCACAAAGGTAATCTCCTTAAAGTGAGCACAAAGGCAATCTCCTTAAAGTGAGCACAAAGGCAATCTCCTTAAAGTGAGCACAAAGGTAATCTCCTTAAAGTGAGCACAAAGGCAATCTCCTTAAAGTGAGCACAAAGGTAATCTCCTTAAAGTGAGCACAAAGGCAATCTCCTTAAAGTGAGCACAAAGGCAATCTCCTTAAAGTGAGCACAAAGGCAATCTCCTTAAAGTGAGCACAAAGGTAATCTCCTTAAAGTGAGCACAAAGGCAATCTCCTTAAAGTGAGCACAAAGGTAATCTCCTTAAAGTGAGCACAAAGGCAATCTCCTTAAAGTGAGCACAAAGGCAATCTCCTTAAAGTGAGCACAAAGGCAATCTCCTTAAAGTGAGCACAAAGGCAATCTCCTTAAAGTGAGCACAAAGGCAATCTCCTTAAAGTGAGCACAAAGGCAATCTCCTTAAAGGTGAGCACAAAGTAATCTCCTTAAAGTGAGCACAAAGGTAATCTCCTTAAAGTGAGCACAAAAGTAATCTCCTTAAAGTGAGCACAAAGGTATAATCTCCTTAAAGTGAGCACAAAGGCAATCTCCTTAAAGTGAGCACAAAGGCAATCTCCTTAAAGTGAGCACAAAGGCAATCTCCTTAAAGGTGAGCACAAAGTAATCTCCTTAAAGTGAGCACAAAGTAATCTCCTTAAAGTGAGCACAAAGGTAATCTCCTTAAAGTGAGCACAAAGGTAATCTCCTTAAAGTGAGCACAAAGGTAATCTCCTTAAAGGTGAGCACAAAGGCAATCTCCTTAAAGTGAGCACAAAGGCAATCTCCTTAAAGTGAGCACAAAGGTAATCTTCTTAAAGTGAGCACAAAGGTATAATCTCCTTAAAGGTGAGCACAAAGGCAATCTCCTTAGTGCGATTATCCTTTAAAAAATGATCGAAGCATTAAAATTGGCAATGAACAGACCCACTTTTATGTGCCCTGTGGAATTAAACTCGAGATTATGATCTTGAATCCACAGTCCTGACAAGACAGCCAGCCAGCTGGTGTTAAACTGTTGTCTACTTGAGGATTGAACCCACAACCCCTACAGTATCAGCCTGGCACTCTGACCACGTGAGCTAACCAGCCAACTAAAAGCAAATCCCACAAAGAGAAGAAAGAATATGTGTATGTGACAGAGGAAATGACGTCTTGGGTCAAGGGCTGTTCGTCGTGCAGGCTTGAGTGTAAACTTGCTCAGCATCTTTTGTGTGTGTGTGTGTGTGTGTGTGTGTGTGTGTGTGTGTGTGTGTGTGTGTGTGTGTGTGTGTGTGTGTGTGTGTGTGTGTGTGTGGTGAGTGTGAGTGTGTGTGTGTGTGTGTGTGTGTGTGTGTGTGTGTGTGTGTGTGTGTGTGGTGTGTGTGTGTGTGTGACAGAGGGATTATGACAGCTTGGGTCTTGGCCCTACTCCCCTCCTGTCTTCCCCCTCCCACTTTACGTGTGCTTTGTGCCCTGGGGATTTGGACGTTGTTGGTGACTGCTTTGGTGAATGACGAGAGTGCGTGTCTTGGTTTGATTCTTGAATCGAGATTTGGCGCTCTGAGAATATCATCATCATCATCATCATCATCATTATCATCATCGTGATTATCATCATCATCATCATGAACTATAAAACTAGTTGTGGACGACACGGGAGTTGAACCCAGAACCTCCATGTTATCACTGCAGTGTTCTAACCAGCTGCGCTATCGGGCCACTCCTGGAGGTGATAAATATAGCCGAACACCCACAATGCCCTTTGGTGATGACGACAAAAAGTAATGGAGGGATTTTAAGGGATTTGTGGCCACGTTATTCTGTCTGTCTGCTGACAAAAAAGTTGTTCTGTATTTGTCTGGTCCTGTCTCTTTAACTGCTGCTTTCACTTTTAAAACTGAGCCAGGTGACTATTACT
>CM060308.1:99779909-99824909 GCA_030674185.1 Monoplex corrugatus
CATCAGGAGATCCATTGCTGCTTACTGCACTGCCCAAATACACACAATTTGTCTACAGTCTTGATGTCGTGTTGTTCTTCACCACTTTACGAGGCAAGGGGAATTAGAGCACCTGGTCACAACAGGAAAGCTGGAGGGAAAGAGAGCATCAGGTAAACCCAGGGAGAAAATACAGGACGGACTTGCAGGGTGGATGAGGACACAGAGAGAGGGTGGAAGATGTGACTTGCGGCAACAAGGGATAGATACACATGATCGCCAACGCCATGTGGCAAGGCACATGATAATGATGATGATGATGATGATGATGATGATGATGATGATGATGATGATGATGATGATGATGATGATGATGATGATGATGATGATGATGATGATGATGATGATGATGATGATGACGACGACGACGATGATGATGATGATGATGATGACGATGATGATGATGATGATGATTGTTCTTCAGTTACTTCAGACGTCATCCCCTTTCCCTCTCCCTCTTCCTGTCTCATTCCCCTCTCCCATCTGTCTGGTCCCTCAGCAGCAGAGGGAAGACAGAGAGGATGAAATCCTTACCGTCGTTGTCCACCACGTGTCAGTGTGTGTCCACTGACCTCTAATAGTCCTCATTGTCTGGGTCCTTGTGCTGGACACACACTGACCATCACATCCATCAACGTAACGACCGTCTGCACACCTGTCTGTCTACCTTCTGTCTGTGTCTGTCTGTCTGTACATCTGTCTGTCTGTCTATACTTCTGTCTGCCTGCAAGCCTGTTTGTCTGTCTGTCTGTCTCTCTCTCTCCGTCCGTCCGTCTGTCTGTCCGTGTGTCTATCTGTCCGTGCGTCTGTCTGTTTATCTGTCCGTCCGTCTACACACCTGTCTGTCTCCCTTCTGTCTGTATCTGTCTATACCTCTGTCTGTCTGTCTGTCTCTCCGTCCGTCCGTCCGTCTGCCTGTCTGTCTTTTCGTAGGTCTGTCCGTCTGTCCGTCCATCGTCCTTCTCTCTGTCCATCTGTCCGTGCGACTGTCTGTTTATCTGTCCGTCCGTCCGTCTGTCTGTCTATCTCTCTGTGTGTACGCCTGTAGGTCTGTCTGTTAGTGTGATTTCCTGGGGGGGGGGGGGGTAACTTGACTGCTCTCTCTCTGTCTGTCTCTCCCTCTCTCTCCCTCTCTCTCTCTCTCCCTCTCTCTCTGGTATTAAGTATTTTCCCTAGGCATATGTTAGATTTCATTTTCATTTCTATACATTTTGCATGTAGGTCTGTCCTTTGGGGGGGGGGGGGGTAACTTGACTGCTCGCTCACACACTCTCTCTCTCTCTCTCTCTCTCTCTCTCTCTCTCTCTCTCTCTCTGACATTAAGTATTTTCCCAAGACATCTGTTAGATTTCATTTTCATTTCTATACATTTTGCAGTTTATTCTCCACAGATGTTTACATCATTTCATTTCTATATTTTGGTGACTGATAGAGAGTGATATAGAGAAGTATGATATGAAGATCAGTATCAACAAAACAGAAGTTATGTCTGTCAGCAGAAATCCAGGAAAGCTGGACATCAACATCAACGGCACCCAGCTGAAACAGACCAAAGAATTTAAATACCTTGGCAGCCTCTTCACTGAAGATGGAAAATTGGACAGAGAGATAGAAACAAGATGCCAGAAAGCGAACGCAGTCAGTTACCAACTCGCCCCCCTTCTGAAACATCCCAGCATCCCAATGAGCACCAAGGCAAAACTCATCAACGCCATCTTCGTTCCAACACTCACATACCAGTGTCAGACATGGGCCCTAACAAAAGCCTTAGAGAGAAAATTGGTCACATGTGAAATGCGCTGCCTGAGAAAAGCTGTCAACAAGACCAGACGCGACAAGATCAAGAATGAGGTGATCAGAAACATGGTCGGACTAACACCAATTCTCCACCATGTCGAACAACAAAGGATCAGGTGGTTTGGTCACCTCACCAGAATGCCGCCCGACCAACCGGCCCTGCGGGCATACACCACCAGATACACTGGCTGGAAGGCCAGAGGTAGACCACGGAGACGATGGAGTGACTCCGTGGCTGACACCCTGCGAGCCCATGACCTGTCACTCTATCAAGCCTCCCGCCTTGCTGCAGACAGACGTCTGTGTCTCCCCGCGACGCCGAAGGGCACCAGCGGCAGATGAAAGAAGAAGAAAGAAAGAAGAAGAAGATAGAGAGTGAGAGACAAAGAGACGAAGACAGAGAGATGTGGTGTTCGTCTGTCGTCGTCGACAATGACCACGGCTTCATGAAGTTGCTTTGAGTCAGTGTGTCCGGAGGTGACTGATCAATCCGATCCGGGCACAGAAGTAACGTCCACATGTTGGACATCTATGGTCGGTTACTGTGGTTGAAGGGTTTGCAGCCCTAGCTTTCCGTGCAGCTCGTTTTTCTTGTGCAGATTGGATACGAGACACTTCTGAAGTGGTACATCCGGTTTTGATTCTTCTACGCCAGACTGTAAGGTCGAGGGCAAGGTTTTCCCAATTCTCCCAGTCTATGTTGAGGGACTTTAGCGATGCCTTCAAGCTGTCTTTAAACCGTTTTCTCTGGCCTCCAACTGTTCTCTTGCCAGACGCTAGTTCCCCGTAGAGGAGTTGCTTCGGAATTCTGGTGTCAGACATCCGGTACACATGGCCAGCCCAGCGAACTTGACTCTTTTGAAGTAAAGTGTGGATGGAGGGGAGATTGGCTCTCTCTAGTACTTCTGTATCAGGGATCTTCTCTTGCCATCGGATATTGAGAATCTTTCTGAGGCTTTTGGTGTGAAAATGATTCAATTTCCTTGCGTGTCTACTGTAAACAGTCCAGGTCTCACTGCCGTAGAGGAGATTGGTGAGGACCACCACTTTGTACACTTTGAGTTTAGTTGTGGCCGAGATACCTCTTCTGTCCCATACAGTAGGACGCAGCCTCCCAAATGCAGTGCTGGCCTTAGCTATGCGTTTGTTGACTTCGTCGTCGATATGCACACAACGTGATAGGGAACTGCCGAGATATGTGAAGTTGTCGACTGCATGTAGTTTTGTGCCCTTGACCTCGATATTTGGTTCAGTATATGGAACACCTGGAGGAGGCTGATACATGACTTCGGTTTTCTTGGTGCTTATTGTAAGACCGAAGTTGTCGCAAGCAGTTGAAAATTTGTCCATGCATTGTTGCATCTGTTCATCACTGTAAGCATTTAACGCACAATCGTCTGCGAAAAGGAGGTCACGAAGAGTGCTGTAACTGCATTTAGTGGTCGCCTTGAGGCGTCTTGTGTTGTACAACTTGCCGTCTGTGCGGTAGTGTATATCTATGCCAGGGTCTTCTGGAGAGAATGCATCTGATAACATTGCCGAGAACATCATAGAGAATAGTATAGGCGCAAGGACGCATCCTTGTTTCACGCCATTGCCGACTGGAAAGTCTCTGGACATTTCTCCGTCATCAAGGACCCGTGCCATCATACCATCGTGGAGTTGTCGCACCATATTTACGAAGGCTGGAGGGCAGCCGAACTTCGCCATTATCTTCCACAGCCCCTCGCGACTCACCGTGTCAAACACCTTTGTCAAGTCGACGAAGGTTGTGTACAGTGCTCGGTGTTGTTCCTGCGCCTTTTTTTGCAGTTGACGAGCAGCAAAGATCATGTCCACCGTACCTCTCCCAGCCCGAAATCCACATTGACTCTCTGGCAACAGACCCTGCTCAAGATGATTAGTGAGGCGGTTCAGCAGCACCCTTGCTAATATCTTGCCTGCAATGGACAGTAGTGATATTCCTCTGTGGTTGTCACATGATTGTTTGTTTCCCTTCCTCTTGTATAGGTGGACTATTAAGGCATCCTTGAAGTCTTGAGGGAGTGACTGACTGTTCCAGAGTGTTACAAACATCTCAGTTAATCTTTGTGTGAGCATTGGACCTCCCGCTTTGTAGATCTCAGCAGGTATGGCGTCAGCGCCAGGGGCCTTGCCACAGGAGAGTTGGCCAATGGCCTTTGTGACCTCTTGTATGTTAGGTGGTACATCAAGTTGGTTGTTCTTTTCTATTTGAGGGAGGCGATCAATGGCTGCTTCATTTATTGAGGAAGGGCGGTTCAAGACACTGTCGAAGTGATCCGCCCACCTTTCAAGAATTTCTGACCGCTCGGTGATCAACATTTCCCCATCCGCAGATAGCAATGGAGAGGTGCCAGATGACGTTGGCCCATAGATAGCCTTCAGGGCGTCATAAAACCTTTTCGAGTCGTGACGGTCTGCATATAGCTGGATTTCATCAGCCTTGTCACTTAGCCACTTGTCTTGCATGTTCCTAAGTTTTGCCTGGACTTGTCGGTCACACTGGTAGGCAAGATGGCGTCTGTGCTTCTCATCCAGAAGGGTTTGGATATGCTGGTCGTTTTCATCAAACCAGTCTTGATGTTTTCGTGTGACAGGTCCTATTTTCTCTAGGGCTGATGTATAGACATGGTCCCTGAAGACTGCCCACTCTTCTTCGACACAAGCATTACCAAAATGAAGGTCAGCCAGCTTGACGTTCAGGTCACTAATGAGGTTCTCTACAGTGGTTTCCTCTATTAGTTTTGAGGTATTTAGTCTCTTTGGTGGGAGTTTCTTGCCTTGAGGCCTGCGTTTTGGTTTGATGCGGATGTTAAGCTTTGAGATGACTAGCCGGTGGTCTGTCCAGCATTCAGCGCCACACATGGCTTTAGTTACTCGTACATCATCTTTGTCGGCCTTTCTGGTAATGACATAGCCCAACATGTGCCAGTGCCTGGACCTAGGGTGCATCCATGTTGTCTTCTTTCTGGTTGCCAACTGAAATAGCGTGTTAGTGACGACCAAGTTGTGTGAGCTGCATGTCCGAAGGAGGAGTTGTCCATTGCTGTTGCAATTCCCTATGCCATGTTTGCCAATGATGCCTTCCCATGCTTCATAGTCGGACCCAACTCTTGCATTGAAGTCCCCGAGGACCAGAAGTTTGTCAGCTCTGGGAACGCTTGTTAGTAGAGAATCAAGATCTTCATAGAACTTCTCTTTGGTCTCTTCAGAATTTGTCATTGTTGGGGCGTAGGCACTAATCAGTGTGGCTTGCTTTTTGTCTGTGAGGGGCAAGTGCATCACCATGAGTCTGTCTTTGTAACCTTAGGTTCTTAACTAGACTGGACTTGATCGCAAAGCCTACTCCAGCTTCACGGCGTTCTTCTTGTTTACGTCCACTTCAGAAGAATGTATAGCCAGCACCTGTCTCAGTGAGTTGACCTTCTTCAGTCAGTCTGGTCTCTGATAGAGCGGCAATATCAACCTTGTAACGAGCTCATTCTCTAGCAACCAGTGCAGTTCTTCTATCAGGTCGGTCAGCTTTGGCATTGTCTAGAAGTGTACGTACATTCCATGTACCTATGGTGAGTCTTGTCACCTTTCTTTCGTTTCTGTTTTTTCGACCGCTAAATGGGATCCCTACCAGCCGCGGTATGCTGGTCCGGGTAGGTTGAAGCAGGCAATGTTTAGGGCACCTTTTCTAGCCCCTTCCTCATTCTAGGAGGTGAGCAGTGTCGGGTCCTGAAGAGGGCTGCTCAGTCACTCAGGATGTTACCGGGTTCCTCTGCTGCTTCGTTCATGGAAGACGACCAGTGTCCTGAGCCGCCTGTGTGCAGGTTTGCGGCTGTAGCTGCCAGTGTATCCTCACCTACTACGTCGTCGCGCCCCATCGCCACAGGGCTTTACGGTTGAAACTTTCAACTGTGAGTATGAAGCCATGACATGCGTGATTTTGATTAAAGTGTAGATAACTTGCGCAGCATCATCCACACTCTCTCTCCAGGATCACCTGGATCCAGTGGCAAGACATGGTCAAGACGGCTGGAGATGATTCTGGGTGCAGGATTTTGCCGGAGACTTGACAGAGTTTGAACAAGAAACCGCCTAACGGGGCTCCGCTCCGAATTTTCTGTAAGGGGTTGTTTCCCTTAGCCTTTACTGATCCATCAGCTATCCACAAGGGACAGTGGAAACGGATGATATTAGTCTGGCAACTCACCAGTGACCTTTCCGCTAAACCGTCGGGAGTCTAGTACTCCTGGTAGGGTCTCCCAGACAGAGAGAGATAGACACAGATACACAGACACACAGACTGACAGAAGATAAAGAGAAAGACAGAGAGGAGAAAGAGGCAGAGAAAGAGTGGGAAATGAAAAACAGAGGAGCAGACAGACGACATATAGACAAACAGACAGACAATGGACAGACAGACAGACAAGAGAGAGGGAGAGAAAGGGGAGAGAGACAGAAGCATAGAAGAGAGACAGGACAGAGCGAGAAAAGGAGAGAGGAGAGAGAGACAGGGAGAGAGAGAGAGACAGAGACAGAGACAGACAGACAGACAGGACAGAGACAGAGGAAAGAGAGGAGACAGAGAAAGAAAGAGAGAGAGAGAGACAAAGAAAGAGAGAGAGAGAAAAAGAGAGAGAAGAAAGAGTGAGAGAGAGAGAAAGAAAAGAGAGAGAGAGAAAGAAAGAGAGAGAGAGAGAAAGAGAGAGAAAGGGAGAGAGGAGAAGGAGACATACAGACAGAACAGACAAAGACGAAAGCAAGAGGACAGGAGAGAAAAATAGCAGGGACATGGCAAAGAAGATAAACGAAGACGGTGAAAAGAAGTGCAAGAAAGAAAAGAGAGAAGAGAGAAAGAAAAAAAAAAGAAAAAGAAGAGAGACAAAGAAAGAAGAGAGAAAGAAAGAGAGAAAGAGAGAGAGACAGAAGAAGAGACAGAGAAAAAGAGAGACAGAAAGAAAGAAAGAGACAGACAGACAGAGAGAAGGGGGGAGAGAGAAACACCAAGAGCAATGAAACTCAACAAAGAAACAAAGCCCAAATGGATGGACGGAGGATATACAACATACTGTGCAATGGGGATCATCTCTTGCACAATGGCAGTTTGACATTACGAAAGTCCTTGGTGAAACAGAACACGTGGCTAAGCATACAAGAACAACAAGAACAAAAAACAAAAAGAAAAAAAATCAAAACAAAACGAAGCAAACAAACTAAACAGGTAGACAGATCAGCCAAAACGTTTTTCCCCTTTAATCTCATTGCAACAGTTCCGTGCACTAAAAACTCACTCCCTTATCACCACAACAACTTTCCATCAGCATACATGACTCAATCTGAAATGAGAAATAAATAATCAGATAGATAGATAGACAGACAGACATATAGGTAGATAGCTAGATAGATAGGTAGATAGGAAGATAGATAGATAGCCAGAACGTTTTCACCTTTAATCTACAATCAAACATGTATCATCTAATACATACCCCTTATCATACATACATACATACATCATGACAGACAGACATGTAGGTAGATAGATAGATAGTAGATAGATAGATAGATAGATAGATAGATAGATAGATAGATAGATAGATAGATAGATAGATAGATAGATGATAGATAAATAGATAGATAGATAGATAAGATAGATAGGTAGAGTAGATAGAAGAAGATAGATAGATAGATAGACAGATAGATAGAAAAGAGATAGATAGATAGATAGATAGATAGATAGATAGATAGATAGGATAGATAGGACATAGATAGATAGATAGATAGATAGACAGATAGATAGAAGATAGATAGATAGATAGATAGATAGATAGATAGATAGATCTAGATATCATAATCATACACATAAACCCCACACATTGCCCGGTATGGGATGTCATGTGGGATACAAGAGCGATCTTGGAGACACAGGTTCTTCCAAAGGTGTTGCATGGGAAGGGATTTTGCAGCCCTGGTTCTGCTTCTGCCAGTCCCTCTTCTGTTAAACAGCTGCTGTTTTGTCCTGTTCACATGTGATTGTGCCTGCGTGCACTGCTGTCGCCAGCTTGCTCTGTTTCCCGGCAGTGTCTTCCCAGTTGGTGGTGCTGACGTCACAGTTTGAGGTTGGCCTTCAGAGTATCCTTGTATATCTGAATGGTCTTCTTTGGTCTTGGCATCCTTGACTCAGCTCTCCATTCAGAAGCATTTTGGGTGTAGTTGTCTTCCGTATGGAAAAGTCTTCCCTCCAACCAAGCTGGCATTGTTTGGTAGAAACTCTATATTGGCAGCCAAGTTTTTCAGAACTGAAGGCTGTAACTTGATATTACCATGTATGCTGCAGATCTTGTGAGGACATCTATGCTGGAACCGTTCCAGCCGTAGAATGTCGGCAGGGTAGTCCAGGTGTTGTGGCAGTGCAGCAGGGCGCTCAGGACTACTGATCTGAACGTAGCAATCTTTGTGGCGAGCCTGATGCCACTGTTACAACCTCTTGGTCAGCTTTCCAAAGGCAGGGCTAGCCACGGAGATGGACGGCGTCACCTCAGCGTCAGATATCCATTACCGCTAGCTGTAGTGTCCGAGTAATACAATGTCTATATTCTTTATCCCCAGGAATGTTGTTGACAGTCGGAAGTGATGAAACACCACAAGTCTTAGATGATGTTGGCTAAAATACAGTCTCTGTCTTGCTGATATGTTATAAAGCCAAAGCATGTGCTGCCGCAGCAGACAGGTCAGTGATGTGCTGGATGTCCTCATGCAGCCAGTGCCCAGTCATCTGGGGAAAGAAATTCCCACAGGACGGCTTCCAGCACTGTGAATTTGGCTTGGAATCTGCGCACGTGGAGGAGTTTCCATCTGTGGAGAATTCAATGCACACACCATTGTCAAAACTGTGTATATGTCAATCAGCATTTCTACAGACAGGACAGTAAAGAGTGTGGACGCCAGAACGTCTCCCTACTTCATTCCATTCTTGACAAAGGTTCGGATACCTCCTATTCTCTTGTATCCTGGCCACCACGCCATTGCAGAAGGAAGAAGTCAGCGAGACAAGCTCCTGAGGGAAACCAAACTCTTGTAGTATGTTCTACTGGCCATTCTACATGCACTTACTGTCAAATGCTTTGGTCAGCTCTACAAACTCCATGTGGTACTCCAGTTTTGATCACAACACTTCTCTTGTAGCTTGCGTATGGCAAACATCATGTCACTTGTGCTTCTTCCACCACAAGAGGCACACGGAGACTGATCAGTGATGGGCTTGGCTTCATGTGGCTGGTTCTGTTTAGGATGATATACTGGCAAGGACTATCCCCTCAATGCACAGGAAGGATATCTCATCACAGTTATCTAACAAAGCCTTAACCCCCATCCCACCCACCCCCTTTCTTTTTTTAAATGTGGATGATGATTACAGCATCTATAAAGCCGTGATAAAGTTTTTCCTTCTGACAAAAATATAGATCGGTACAGTGGTGTTAACTTCTCCAGGAGCATCTCAATCCCCATTCCTGTAGATATCTTCAGGACCTGACTGCAAAAGACGAGGTCGTCTACAACTCCCCAAACCACCAAGCTCCATGACAGTCGGCAGAAATGATAAAAAAAAAAAGAAGAAGAAAGCAGCCACATTGATCGCCTTATACATGTATGGCTGACCATGGAGACAAAAGAAGTCAATGCTCTAATTGTCAGAATCCTAGATTAGATTTGTGACTTAGTTTGTGTTGCTGATGTCGGCATGGTGACATCTTGACAATATGGCTATAGGCCTGGGGTCACACGTCAGTCCGTTGTCTTACAGATCCCCAGGGGAACAATCCCCAGTGACACAACGCTGTCCGTTTAATTCTGACGTTCCTGATGTGGATAATGATCAGCGTTCAGCCATCAGACCCAGGGCACAGGCAGCTGCTGAAAGTCTGTAATGAAATAAAGAAACCACTGCCCTCACCTTCCTGCCCTTCACAGCGGGGGCGATGGTCGCCTCCCTTGGCAGTGTTCCAGTTAACAAGCATTGGAGGACAACTAGAATACAGCGTTTTCTGTGTCTCCCCCCACCGTGCTATCTCCTCCCTCCTTCCCTCGACCCCCCCCCCCCTCCCATCCCCTCCTTCTTTCAAAGTAATGATTAACGATTTCTAAGGGACAGATCGTTAGAGAACCAGATGGCGAGACGACCTAGACGAGTTCGACAAGCAATGGACCAGAACAGCAGTTAACGGGCAACAATGGCGTGCGATGAGGAAGGCTTACGTCCAACAACAGACCCAAACAAGCTGAAGTGAAGTATGTGCACAGTATGACCCATCTTGTGCGGGCATTATGTCGTTACACAGTCTGGATGTTTCATCGTCGGTGGATGTGCATCCTGGGTATTTTAGTGTTTCCTTAACCCTTTGACTTCCGCACACTGTCCACCAGCATCCTGTATTGTCAACCATGCTAGCAAAGCAAAAACTTAACCTTTGACTCCCTCACCCTATCCACCAGCTTCCTGCAGGAAGCTGGTGGATAGGGTGAGGAAGTCAAAGGGTTAAGTTTTTGGAATTGGTGGATAGGATGCGGGGAGTCAAAGGGTTAAACGATTAAACACTGACTGGGCTTACAGGGTCTGTAACATGCCGATGGAAGGCAACGAGAAACCTCCATCGCATACTCCTAAGATCGTCATGGCCAGCCAAAATACAAAAATTGAGGCAACTGAAATGTGGGTCTAAAAAGAAAGTTGAGAGTTCCATGGACAGCAAAGAAAACAAACGAGACAGTTTTGAAGGTGGCAGACACAATAAGAACATTAATAAAGAAAATCAGGAAAAGACAAGCAACAGTTACAGGACATTTTATGAGGAAAGAGAACATAGAGCACCTGGTCACAACAGGAAAGCTGGAGGGAAAGAGAACACCATG
This sequence comes from Monoplex corrugatus, assembly GCA_030674185.1. Taxonomy (NCBI): domain Eukaryota; kingdom Metazoa; phylum Mollusca; class Gastropoda; order Littorinimorpha; family Ranellidae; genus Monoplex; species Monoplex corrugatus. The sequence goes on from CM060308.1 coordinate 99,790,665, forward strand.
TAGACCCATGGAGAAAATATTGGACGGACTTGCAGGGTGGCTGGGGACAGAGAGGGTGGGAGATGCACTTGCAACGACAAGGGATAGATGCATATGAAGGCCATGATCGCCAACGCCATGCAGCAGGGCACTGATGATGATGATTTGATGTGCTGTGTGGGTATACACACACAAACCAGGTTCAGGCACAGACAGCTCTGCATATATGTTGACAGGAAATTTGAAAATGTCCATCCTTTATCCATCAGGAGAAATGAACTCAAACTTTCCGACTTTCTGATCGATTGGCTGTGACACCTGTCGTGTTCTCTGCTAATAACAGGTCTATGGAAGACTGTGGTTTGTTTGTTAAGAACTAGACCTTCATGGCTTGACTATAGACTACCGTGTTCTCTGCTAGTAACAGGTCTAGTGATGACTGTGGTCAGTTCGTCAAAACCTAGACCTTCATGGCTTGACTATAGACTATTGTGTTCTCTGCTAATAAGAGGTCTTTGAATGACTGTGGTTATCTTGTCATGTCAAGAACTAGACCTTCATGACATCTGTAGACTATTGTGTTCTCTGCTAACAACAGGTCTATGGATGACTGTGGTTAGTTTGTTCAGAACTAGACCTTCATGGCTTGATTAAAGACTAATAATAATAATAATAATAATAATTACAATATTTATATAGCGCAAAATCTTGATAAAATCGAATCTAAGCGCTGAATGCGACCGCTCCACCTGGAAATCTCTGTAGAACTATCGTGTTGTCTGCTAATAACAGGTCTATGGATGACTGTGGTTCGTTTGTCAAGAACTAGACCACCATGACTTGATTATAGACGGGGTCCTGACAGACAGAATAATTATGCTGTACTCTAACTGATTACAGATGGGTCCTGACAGACAGAATAATTATGCTGTACTCTAACTGATTATAGACAGGGTCCTGACAGACAGAATAATTATGCTGTACTCTAACTGATTATAGACGGGGTCCTGACAGACAGAATAATTATGCTGTACTCTAACTGATTACAGACGGGGTCCTGACAGACAGAATAATTATGCTGTACTCTAACTGATTACAGACGGGGTCCTGACAGACAGAATAATTATGCTGTACTCTAACTGATTATAGACGGGGTCCTGACAGACAGAATAATTATGCTGTACTCTAACTGATTACAGACGGGGTCCTGACAGACAGAATAATTATGCTGTACTCTAACTGATTAAAGACGGGGTCCTGACAGACAGAATAATTATGCTGTACTCTAACTGATTATAGACGGGGTCCTGACAGAATAATTATGTTGTACTCTAACTGATTATAGACGGGGTCCTGACAGACAGAATAATTATGCTGTACTCTAACTGATTATAGACGGGGTTCTGACAGACAGAATAATTATGCTGGACTCTAACTGATTATAGATGGGGTCTTGACAGACAGAATAATTATGCTGTACTCTAACTGATTATAGACGGGGTTCTGACAGACAGAATAATTATGCTGTACTCTAACTGATTATAGACGGGGTCTTGACAGACAGAATAATTATGCTGTACTCTAACTGATTATAGACGGGGTCCTGACAGACAGAATAATTATGCTGGACTCTAACTGATTATAGACGGGGTTCTGACAGACAGAATAATTATGCTGTACTCTAACTGATTATAGACGGGGTCTTGACAGACAGAATAATTATGCTATACTCTAACTGATTACAGACGGGGTCCTGACAGACAGAATAATTATGCTGTACTCTAACTGATTATAGACGGGGTCCTGACAGACAGAATAATTATGCTGTACTCTGATTATAGATGGGGTCTTGACAGACATAATAATTATGCTGTACTCTAACTGATTATAGACGGGGTCCTGACAGACAGAATAATTATGCTGTACTCTGATTATAGACGGGGTTCTGACAGACAGAATAATTATGCTGTACTCTAACTGATTATAGACGGGGTCCTGACAGACAGAATAATTATGCTGTACTCTGATTATAGACGGGGTCCTGACAGACAGAATAATTATGCTGTACTCTAACTGATTATAGACGGGGTTCTGACAGACAGAATAATTATGCTGTACTCTAACTGATTATAGACGGGGTCCTGACAGACAGAATAATTATGCTGTACTCTAACTAATTATAGACGGGGTCCTGACATACAGATTAATTATGCTGTACTCTGATTATAGACGGGGTTCTGACAGACAGAATAATTATGCTGTACTCTAACTGATTATAGACGGGGTCCTGACAGACAGAATAATTATGCAGTACTCTGATTATAGACGGGGTTCTGACAGACAGAATAATTATGCTGTACTCTAACTGATTATAGACGGGGTCCTGACAGACAGAATAATTATGCTGTACTCTGATTATAGACGGGGTTCTGACAGACAGAATAATTATGCTGTACTCTAACTGATTATAAACGGGGTCTTGACAGACAGAATAATTATGCTGTACTCTAACTGATTATAGACGGGGTCCTGACAGACAGAATAATTATGCTGTACTCTAACTGATTATAGACGGGGTCCTGACAGACAGAATAATTATGCTGTACTCTAACTGATTATAGACGGGGTCCTGACAGACAGAATAATTATGCTGCACTCTGATTATAGACGAGGTCTTGACAGACAGAATAATTATGCTGTACTCTAACTGATTATAGACGGGGTCCTGACAGACAGAATAATTATGCTGTACTCTAACTGATTATAGGCGGGGTTCTGACAGACAGAATAATTATGCTGTACTCTAACTGATTATAGACGGGGTCCTGACAGACAGAATAATTATGCTGGACTCTAACTGATTATAGACGGGGTTCTGACAGACAGAATAATTATGCTGTACTCTAACTGATTATAGACGGGGTCTTGACAGACAGAATAATTATGCTGTACTCTAACTGATTACAGACGGGGTCCTGACAGACAGAATAATTATGCTGTACTCTAACTGATTATAGACGGGGTCCTGACAGACAGAATAATTATGCTGTACTCTGATTATAGACGGGGTCTTGACAGACATAATAATTATGCTGTACTCTAACTGATTATAGACGGGGTCCTGACAGACAGAATAATTATGCTGTACTCTGATTATAGACGGGGTTCTGACAGACAGAATAATTATGCTGTACTCTAACTGATTATAGACGGGGTCCTGACAGACAGAATAATTATGCTGTACTCTAACTGATTATAGACGGGGTTCTGACAGACAGAATAATTATGCTGTACTCTAACTGATTATAGACGGGGTCTTGACAGACAGAATAATTATGCTGTACTCTAACTGATTATAGACGGGGTCCAGACAGACAGAATAATTATGCTGTACTCTAACTGATTATAGACGGGGTCCTGACAGACAGAATAATTATGCTGTACTCTAACTGATTATAGACGGGGTTCTGACAGACAGAATAATTATGCTGTACTCTAACTGATTACAGACGGGGTCCTGACAGACAGAATAATTATGCTGTACTCTAACTGATTACAGACGGGGTCCTGACAGACAGAATAATTATGCTGTACTCTAACTGATTAAGACGGGGTCCTGACAGAATAATTATGTTGTACTCTAACTGATTATAGACGGGGTCCTGACAGACAGAATAATTATGCTGTACTCTAACTGATTATAGACGGGGTTCTGACAGACAGAATAATTATGCTGGACTCTAACTGATAATAGATGGGTGTCTTGACACACAGAATATTATGCTGTACTCTAACTGATTATAGACGGGGTTCTGACAGACAGAATAATTATGCTGTACTCTAACTGATTATAGACGGGGTCCTTGACAGACAGAATAATTATGCTGTACTCTAACTGATTATAGACGGGGTCCTGACAGACAGAATAATTATGCTGGACTCTAACTGATTATAGACGGGGTTCTGACAGACAGAATAATTATGCTGTACTCTAACTGATTATAGACGGGGTCTTGACAGACAGAATAATTATGCTATACTCTAACTGATTACAGACGGGGTCCTGACAGACAGAATAATTATGCTGTACTCTAACTGATTATAGACGGGGTCCTGACAGACAGAATAATTATGCTGTACTTGATTATAGATGGGTCTTGACAGACAGAATAATTATACTGTACCTAACTGATTATAGACGGGGTCCTGACAGACAGAATAATTATGCTGTACTCTAATGATTATAGACGGGGTCTTGACAGACAGAAAATTATGCTGTACTCTAACTGATTATAGACGGGGTCCTGACAGACAGAATAATTATGCTGTACTCTAATTGATATAGACGGGGTTCTGACAGACAGAATAATTATGCTGGACTCTAACTGATTATAGACAGGGTCTTGACAGACAGAATAATATGCTGTACTCTAATGATTAAGACGGGTCCTGACAGACAGAATAATTATGCTGTACTCTAACTGATTATAGACCGGTCCTGACAGACAAAAATTATGCTGTACTCTAACTGATTATAGACGGGGTCCTGACAGACAGAATAATTATGCTGTACTCTGATTATAGACGAGGTCTTGACAGACAGAATAATTATGCTGTACTCTAACTGATTATAGACGGGGTTCGACAGACAGAATAATTATGCTGTACTCTAACTGATTATAGACGGGTCTTGACAGACAGAATAATTAGCTGTACCTAACTGATTATAGACGGGGTTCTGACAGACAGAATAATTATGCTGTACTCTAATGATTATAGACGGGGTCTTGACAGACAGAATAATTATGCTGTACTCTAACTGATTATAGACGGGGTCCTGACAGACAGAATAATTATGCTGTACTCTAACTGATTATAGACGGGGTTCTGACAGACAGAATAATTATGCTGTACTCTAACTGATTATAGACGGGTCTGACAGACAGAATAATTATGCTGTACTCTAACTGATTATAGACGGGGTCCTGACAGACAGAATAATTATGCTGGACTCTAACTGATTATAGACGGGTTCTGACAGACAGAATAATTATGCTGTACTCTAACTGATTATAGACGGGGTCTTGACAGACAGAATAATTATGCTATACTCTAACTGATTACAGACGGGGTCCTGACAGACAGAATAATTATGCTGTACTCTAACTGATTATAGACGGGGTCCTGACAGACAGAATAATTATGCTGTACTCTAACTGATTATAGACGGGGTCTGACAGACAGAATAATTATGCTGTACTCTAACTGATTATAGACGGGGTCCTGACAGACAGAATAATTATGCTGTACTCTACTGATTATAGACGGGTCTGACAGACAGAATAATTATGCTGTACTCTAACTGATTATAGACGGGGTCCTGACAGACAGAATAATTATGCTGTACTCTGATTATAGACGGGTTCTGACAGACAGAATAATTATGCTGTACTCTAACTGATTATAGACGGGGTCCTGACAGACAGAATAATTATGCTGTACTCTAACTGATTATAACGGGGTTCTGACAACAGAATAATTATGCTGTACTCTAACTGATTATAGACGGGTCTGACAGACAGAATAATTATGCTGTACTCTAACTGATTATAGACGGGGTCCGACAGACAGAATAATTATGCTGTACTCTAACTGATTATAGACGGGTCCTGACAGACAGAATAATTATGCTGTACTCTAACTGATTATAGACGGGTCTGACAGACAGAATAATTATGCTGTACTCTAACTGATTATAGACGGGTCCTGACAGACAGAATAATTATGCTGTACTCTAACTGATTATAGACGGGGTCCTGACAGACAGAATAATTAGCTGTACTCTAACTGATTATAACGGGGTCCTGACATACAGATTAATTATGCTGTACTCTAAGATTATAGACGGGTCTGACAGACAGAATAATTATGCTGTACTCTAACTGATTATAGACGGGTCTGACAGACAGAATAATTATGCTGTATCTAACTGATTATAGACGGGTCTGACAGACAGAATAATTATGACTACGTACTCTACAACAGATAATATAACGATTTGGGTCCTGACAGACAGAATAATTATGCTGTACTCTAACTGATTATAGACGGGTCTGACAGACAGAATAATTATGCTGTACTCTAACTGATTATAGACGGGTCCTGACAGACAGAATAATTATGCTGTACTCTAACTGATTATAGACGGGTCCTGACAGACAGAATAATTATGCTGTACTCTAACTGATTATAGACGGGGTCTGACAGACAATAATTTAGCTGTACTCTAACTGATTATAGACGTGGTCCTGACAGACAGAATAATTATACTGTACTCTAACTGATTATAGACGGGGTCCTGACAGACAGAATAATTATGCTGTACTCTAACTGATTATAGACGGGGTCTGACAGACAGAATAATTATACTGTACTCTAACTGATTATAGACGGGGTCCTGACAGACAAAATAATTATGCTGTACTCTAACTGATTATAGACGGGGTTCTGACAGACAGAATAATTATGCTGGACTCTAACTGATTATAGACGGGGTCTTGACAGACAGAATAATTATAGCTGTACTCTAACTGATTATAGACGGGGTCCTGACAGACAGAATAATTATGCTGTACTCTAACTGATTATAGACGGTCCTGACAACAAAAAAAAAAAAAAAAAAAAAAAAAAAAAAAATGTACTCTAACTGATTATAGACGGGGTCCTGACAGACAGAATAATTATGCTGTACTCTAACTGATTATAGACGGGGTCTGACAGACAGAATAATTATGCTGTACTCTAACTGATTATAGACGGGGTCCTGACAGACAGAATAATTATGCTGTACTCTAACTGATTATAGACGGGTCTGACAGACAGAATAATTATGCTGTACTCTAACTGATTATAGACGGGGTCTGACAGACAGAATAATTATGCTGTACTCTAACTGATTATAGACGGGGTCTGACAGACAGAATAATTATGCTGTACTCTAACTGATTATAGACGGGGTCTTGACAGACAGAATAATTATGCTGTACTCTAACTGATTATAGACGGGGTCCTGACAGACAGAATAATTATGCTGTACTCTAACTGATTATAGACGGGGTCTGACAGACAGAATAATTATGCTGTACTCTAATGATTATAGACGGGTTTGACAGACAGAATAATTATGCTGTACTCTAACGATTATAGACGGGTCCGACAGACAGAATAATTATGCTGTACTCTAACTGATTATAGACGGGTCCTGACAGACAGATAATTATGCTGTACTCTGATTATAGACGGGGTTCTGACAGACAGAATAATTATGCTGTACTACTGATTATAGACGGGGTCTGACAGACAGAATAATTATGCTGTACTCCTGATTATAGACGGGGTCTGACAGACAGAATAATTATGCTGTACTCTAACTGATTATAACGGGGTCCTGACAGACAGAATAATTATGCTGTACTCTGATTATAGACGGGGTCTGACAGACAGATAATTATGCTGTACTCTAACTGATTATAGACGGGGTCTGACAGACAGAATAATTATACTGTACTCTAACTGATTATAGACGGGTCCTGACAGACAGAATAATTATGCTGTACTCTAACTGATTATAGACGGGTCTGACAGACAGAATAATTATCTGTACTCTAACTGATTATAGACGGGGTCCTGACAGACAGAATAATTATGCTGTACTCTAACTGATTATAGACGGGGTCTGACAGACAGAATAATTATGCTGTACTCTAACTGATTATAGACGGGGTCTTGACAAACAAATAATTATGCTGTACTCTAACGATTATAGACGGGTCCTGACAGACAGATAATTATGCTGTACCTAACTGATTATAGACGGGGTCCTGACAGACAAATTAATTATGCTGTACTCTAACTGATTATAGACGGGGTCTGACAGACAGAATAATAATTATGCTGTACTCTAACTGATTATAGACGGGTCCTGACAGACAGAATAATTATGACTGTACTCTAACTGATTATAGACGGGGTCCTTGACAGACAGAATAATTATGCTGTACTCTAACTGATTATAGACGGGGTCCTGACAGACAGAATAATTATGCTGTACTCTGATTATAGACGGGGTTCTGACAGACAGAATAATTATGCTGTACTCTAACTGATTATAGACGGGGTCTGACAGACGAATAATTATGCTGTACTATGATTATAGACGGGGTCTTGACAGACAGAATAATTATGCTGTACTCTAACTGATTATAGACGGGTCCGACAGACAGAATAATTTGCTGTACTCTAACTGATTATAGACGGGGTCCTGACAGACAAATAATTATGCTGTACTCTAACTATTATAGACGGGGTTTGACAGACAGAATAATTATGCTGTATCTGATTATAGACGGGGTTCTGACAGACAGAATAATTATGCTGTACTCTAACTGATTATAGACGGGGTCCTGAAGACAGAATAATTATGCTGTATCTCTGATTATAACGGGGTCTGACAACAATAATTATGCTGTACTCTGTTATAGACGGGTCTGACAGACAGAATAATTATGCTGTACTCTAACTGATTATAGACGGGGTCTGACAGACAGAATAATTATGCTGTACTCTGATTATAGACGGGTTCTGACAGACAGAATAATTATGCTGTACTCTAACTGATTATAGACGGGTCTGACAGACAGAATAATTATGCTGTTACTAACTGATTATAGACGGGGTCCTGACAGACAGAATAATTATGCTGTACTCTAACTGATTATAGACGGGGTCTGACAGACAGAATAATTATGCTGTACTCTAACTGATTATAGACGGGGTCCTGACAGACAGAATAATTATGCTGTACTCTAACTGATTATAGACGGGGTCCTGACAGACAGAATAATTATGCTGTACTCTAACTGATTATAGACGGGGTCCTGACAGACAGAATAATTATGCTGTACTCTAACTGATTATAGACGGGTCCTGACAGACAGAATAATTATGCTGTACTCTGATTATAGACGGGGTCTTGACAGACAGAATAATTATGCTGTACTCTAACTGATTATAGACGGGGTCCTGACAGACAGAATAATTATGCTGTACTCTAACTGATTATAGACGGGGTCCTGACAGACAGAATAATTATGCTGTACTCTAACTGATTATAGACGGGGTCCTGACAGACAGAATAATTATGCTGACTCTAACTGATTATAGACGGGGTCTTGACAGACAGAATAATTATGCTGTACTCTAACTGATTATAGACGGGGTCCTGACAGACAGAATAATTATGCTGTACTCTAACTGATTATAGACGGGTCCTGACAGACAGAATAATTATGCTGTACTCTAACTGATTATAGACGGGGTCCTGACAGACAGAATAATTATGCTGTACTCTAACTGATTATAGACGGGGTCTTGACAGACAGAATAATTATGCTGTACTCTAACTGATTATAGACGGGTCCTGACAGACAGATAATTATGCTGTACTCTAACTGATTATAGACGGGGTCCTGACAGACAGAATAATTATGCTGTACTCTAACTGATTATAGACGGGGTCCTGACAGACAGAATAATTATGCTGTACTCTAACTGATTATAGACGGGGTCCTGACAGACAGAATAATTATGCTGTACTCTAACTGATTATAGACGGGGTCCTGACAGACAGAATAATTATGCTGTACTCTAACTGATTATAGACGGGGTTCCTGACAGACAGAATAATTATGCTGTACTCTAACTGATTATAGACGGGGTCTGACAGACAGAATAATTATGCTGTACTCTAACTGATTATAGACGGGTCCTGACAGACAGAATAATTATGCTGTACTCTAACTGATTATAGACGGGGTCCTGACAGACAGAATAATTATGCTGTACTCTAACTGATTATAGAACGGGTCCTGACAGACAGAATAATTATGCTGTACTCTAACTGATTATAGACGGGGTCTTGACAGACAGAATAATTATGCTGTACTCTAACTGATTATAGACGGGGTCCTGACAGACAGAATAATTATGCTGTACTCTAACTGATTATAGACGGGGTCCTGACAGACAGAATAATTATGCTGTACTCTAACTGATTATAGACAGGGTCTTGACAGACAGAATAATTATGCTGGACTCTAACTGATTATAGACGGGGTCCTGACAGACATAATAATTATGCTGTACTCTAACTGATTATAGACGGGGTCTTGACAGACAGAATAATTATGCTGGACTCTAACTGATTATAGACGGGGTTCTGACAGACAGAATAATTATGCTGTACTCTAACTGATTATAGACGGGGTCTTGACAGACAGAATAATTATACTGTACTCTAACTGATTATAGACGGGGTCCTGACAGACATAATAATTATGCTGTACTCTGATTATAGACGGGGTTCTGACAGAATAATTATGCTGTACTCTAACTGATTATAGACGGGGTCCTGACAGACAGAATAATTATGCTGTGACTCTAACTGATTATAGACGGGGTTCTGACAGACAGAATAATTATGCTGTACTTGATTATAGACGGGTCCTGACAGACAGAATAATTATGCTGTACTCTATCTGATTATAGACGGGGTCCAGACAGACAGAATAATTATGCTGTACTCTGATTATAGACGGGGTCTTGACAGACAGAATAATTATGCTGTACTCTAACTGATTATAGACGGGGTCCTGACAGACAGAATAATTATGCTGTACTCTGATTATAGACGGGGTTCTGACAGACAGAATAATTATGCTGTACTCTAACTGATTATAGACGGGGTCCTGACAGACAGAATAATTATGCTGTACTCTGACTGATTATAGACGGGGTTCTGACAGACAGAATAATTATGCTGTACTCTAACTGATTATAGACGGGGTCCTGACAGACAGAATAATTATGCTGTACTCTGATTATAGACGGGGTCCTGACAGACAGAATAATTATGCTGTACTCTAGCTGATTATAGACGGGGTCCTGACAGACAGAATAATTATGCTGTACTCCAACTGATTATAGACGGGGTTCTGACAGACAGAATAATTATGCTGTACTCTAACTGATTACAGACGGGGTCCTGACAGACAGAATAATTATGCTGTACTCTAACTGATTATAGACGGGTCCTGACAGACAGAATAATTATGCTGTACTCTGATTATAGACGGGGATCTGACAGACAGAATAATTATGCTGTACTCTGATTATAGACGGGGTCCTGACAGACAGAATAATTATGCTGTACTCTGATTATAGACGGGGTTCTGACAGACAGAATAATTATGCTGTACTCTAACTGATTATAAACGGGGTCTTGACAGACAGAATAATTATGCTGTACTCTAACTGATTATAGACGGGGTCCTGACAGACAGAATAATTATGCCGTACTCTAACTGATTATAGACGGGGTCTTGACAGACAGAATAATTATGCTGTACTCTGATTATAGACGGGGTTCTGACAGACAGAATAATTATGCTGTACTCTAACTGATTATAGACGGGGTCCTGACAGACAGAATAATTATGCTGTACTCTAACTGATTATAGACGGGGTTCTGACAGACAGAATAATTATGCTGTACTCTAACTGATTATAAACGGGGTCTTGACAGACAGAATAATTATGCTGTACTCTAACTGATTATAGACAGGGTCCTGACAGACAGAATAATTATGCTGTACTCTAACTGATTATAGACGGGGTCCTGACAGACAGAATAATTATGCTGTACTCTAACTGATTATAGACAGGGTCTTGACAGACAGAATAATTATGCTGTACTCTGATTATAGACGGGGTTCTGACAGAATAATTATGCTGTACTCTAACTGATTATAGACGGGGTCCTGACAGACAGAATAATTATGCTGGACTCTAACTGATTATAGACGGGGTTCTGACAGACAGAATAATTATGCTGTACTCTAACTGATTATAGACGGGGTCCTGACAGACAGAATAATTATGCTGTACTCTATCTGATTATAGACGGCGTCCTGACAGACAGAATAATTATGCTGTACTCTGATTATAGACGGGGTCTTGACAGACAGAATAATTATGCTGTACTCTAACTGATTATAGACGGGGTCCTGACAGACAGAATAATTATGCTGTACTCTGATTATAGACGGGGTTCTGAGAGACAGAATAATTATGCTGTACTCTAACTGATTAATAATATTTAATAATATATTTTATTTATATAGCGCAAAATCTTGACAAAATCAAATCTAAGCGCTGAGCGTATACATGCACACATACCTACATACATATGAGCGTATACATGGATACATACATGCTTACATACTTACATACATAAATCTAAGCTGAGCGTATACATGCACACACACATACATACATAAATCTAAGCGTATACATACATACATACATACATACATACGTACGCACATGCATACATAATAATTACAATATTTATATAGCGCAAATCTCGACAAAATCAAATCCAAGCGCCGAAAAGACACACACGCACACACGCACGCACGCACGCACGCACACACACACACACACACACACACACACACACACACACACACACACACACACACACACACGGCCACAAATGGGGAGAAAAGAATAAAAGCAATAAAAGCAAGAATAAAACCAATGGAAAACCACAGAGAGCACATCATATACAATTATATATTAAAACAAAGTGATTCCCCTCCGAGCGGAGACAGGCTGCAGAGGGGGTTGAGTGAGGTTAGGATTTTATGCAGAGGAGAAAAGGTGAGTTTTGAGAGCGGACTTGAAGGAGGCAAAAGTAGGTTGCTGACGGACTGAGAGAGGAAGTTTGTTCCAGGAGAGTGGACCAGAAACAGAGAAGGCTCGTGGACCATAGGTATTGAGCTTAGTGCGTGGAAAGCGAAAAGTCAGAGGATCGGAGGCAGAGCGGAGGGTACGTGAGGGAACATAGATCTCAAGTAGGCTTGACAGGTAATCGGGGGCTGCGTTATTGAGGCTTTTGTAGCACATGGTGTCTAGTTTGTACTGTATGCGCTTTGATACAGGGAGCCAGTGAAGTTGTGCCAGGAGAGGAGATATGTGGTCAGCTTTTTTCTTTTTGAGTACAAGGCGTACAGCATTGTTTTGAATGCGCTGTAGGATGTGAATGGTGGAGGCAGGAAGACCAGACAGGAGTGAATTGCAATAGTCAATGCGAGACATTATGAAGGAGAGAACGAGTTTTGCAGTTGTTTCGACAGAGAGATACTTCCTGATCAGGCTTATACGATGGAGATGATAGTAGCAAGATCTGGCAGTTTGAGAAACAAAGTTGTTCATGGAGAGGGTAGAGTCAATGCAGACACCAAGGTTTTTAGCTGAATCAGAAATTGGGACTGATGTGTTACATAATGGGAGAGAAAGAGGAGGCAGCTGAGAAAGTTTCTGACGGGTGCCAATGAGGATAGCTTCTGTCTTGTCGTCATTAAGCTGAAGTCTATTGTGTGTCATCCAGTTCTTAATGTCCGAGTAACACTCAGTGGTGCGAGTCAACAGGCGCTGTATATTATCAGGTGAGTCACTATCTTGAAGTTGGGTGTCATCAGCATAGAAGTGGTGTTTTATAGAGTGGGAGTTGATGATGGTGGACAGGGGGGAGGTATAAAGAGTGAAAAGAACAGGGCCAAGGACAGATCCTTGTGGAACACCACAGGTCAGGTATGCAGGTTGAGAGTAAGTGCCATTGATGAGAACAGTTTGTTTTCTGTTTGATAAATACGAAGTGAAAAAGGAGAGAGCAATGTCAGAGATGCCAAAAGTATGATGAAGTCTAGAAAGGAGAATACCATGGTCAATGGTATCGAAAGCTGCAGACAGATCAAGGAGTGTGAGGAGAGAGACTTTGCCAGTATCAGTTGCAAGGAGGAGATTGTTGAGAATGTGTAGTAGGGCAGTTTCAGTGCTATGGCACTGGCGGTAGGCTGACTGGAAAGGATTGAGGAGATTGTTGGCAGACAGGTGAGAGTTCAGCTGGTTGAGGACGACTTTTTCAAGGAGTTTTGACAAGAAAGAGAGATTAGAGATAGGCCTGTAATTTTTCAGTTCATTTGGGTCTAAATTGTGTTTCTTGAGGAGAGGGTGAACAATAGCAGACTTGAAAGAATCTGGGACAGTTCCAGTTTGAAGAGAAGTGTTGATGATGTCAGTGATGAATGGGAGGAGAGTAGGGAGACAATCGGAGTAGAGAGAACCTGGAAGAGGATCCAGTTCGCAGGTTTTGAACGACATGGATCTGATTGTGTTGAAAATTTCTTCTTGTGAGACTGGGGTAAAAGTAGTGAGAGGTGTGCCAGAGAAGGAAGGGTCAGGTGGGCATGGTTGACAGGGTGTCCTGTCAAGCCTGTCACGAAGAGTTTGTATTTTGGTGGTGAAATACTTAGAGAATACAGATGGGAGTTCTTCATTTGTATGTTTTGTTGGGAGAGGTAAGTCTTTTCGTGTGCCAAGGAGATGATTCATGGTTGTAAAGAGTTCTTTTGAAGAAGAGGCATTCAGGATTTTGGTTTGGAAATAGCTTGTTTTTGCAGATGCAATAAGGGTGGATACTTTTGTTTTAGAGGCTTGGAAAAGTTGCCTGTGTACAGTGAGTTTGGATTTGCGCCAGCGGCGCTCTGCTCTGCGGCGGGCACGTTTTGCACAGGCAATCTCATGAGTGAGCCAGGGGGTAGGGGGGCGGTCAGGTAAAAGACGGGTTGTGGCTGGAGCATGAGTGTCCAGAAGATGGTGGAGAGTAGTATAGAATTCATCGGCAAGGTTATGTGACTTTTCAGAAAGGAGACGGGAGGCATCAGATGAAAATGTGGAGAGGTCGATAGATTTGAGATTGCGTCAAGTCACTGTGCGCGTGGTACGGGAAGGAGGAGAAATGTCAAGAGAACAGAGAATTGCAGAGTGGTCAGATGGAAGGGCTGAAGTTAGACGGGTAGAAAGAACTAAGCAGTTGTTAGTAGCTGAATTGTGGTGATCACGAGAAATGATCCAGTCAAGAATGTGACCTTTTTGATGGGTTGGTTCAGAAATGTGTTGAGTCATATTGTGATTGGACAGAGAGTTGATGATATGTCTTGTGTCATAACGGTGAGTGTTGTCATAGTGGACATTGATGTCACCTAGAATGATGAGATTTCCAGGTAAGAGGCAGTAGTGGTCAAGCAGTTGGTCAAAGTCAGAGAGAAACGTGGATGTGGTGAGTTTGTTGGCAGAGCTAGGTGGAGGTCGATAGACACAGGAGAAGGTGATGGGGTGAGGGGTGGATTGGAAGGATACTTCAACGTGCTCGAAAGAAGGATGGGAGAAAGGCAGAGACTGCGAGAAAGATAGGCGGGAATGGAGTGAGTCGTTGTAGAGGATGGCGATACCGCCACCTCGAGATGAGCGATGGAAAGAAGCAAGCCTGTAACCACTCGGAGTGAGGCTAGCATGTATAGGTTCATGACCAAGGGGGTTAAGCCATGTCTCTGTAATAAAAGCAATGTCAACGTGCTCATCAGCGATAAAATCGGCAATGACCTCAGCTTTGCCATCTTTGCATATTGATTGAGCGTTAAAAAGGCATAGTTTAAGTTTATCATATGGCGGCGGCCGAGGTGGCGAAGAAGGCAGCACCGACGGGACAAAAGACGAAGGCGACACTAGCGGGGCAGAAGACGAAGGCAGCAACGACGGAACAGAAGAAGAAGACAAAGGTAGCACCGGCGGGACAGAAGACGAGGGCAGCGCCGGCGGGACAGAAGACGAAGGCAGCACCGGCGGGACAGAAGGCGAAGGCGGCACCACCAGGACAGAAGGCGAAGGCGAAGATGGCAGAGGAGGAGACAAAGCCCGCAGCAGCGAGGTCGAAGGCAGGGGCAGTGGAGGAGACGAGGAAGCAGAAAAAGAAAAGTGGCGTCGGGCTGGCACAGCAGGAGGCAGGTTGTGCCAAAGTCGGTGGAGACGTCCACCACGACAGGATCGCGCAGTGCGGGGCTTGCTACACAGCCCCAATGTACGTATGCGCTGGTAGACGCCTCCACCGAGGTAGCATTTGCTGTGTTTAAAAAGTGTCAGTCCAATTTGTTTAAGGACGGACGGATCCATAATTGAGAGCCAGTCAAGAGAGGATGATGCTTGCAGAGAACAACGAAGGTTTGGGAGCTGTAGCGTTGGGCGAACACAGTAGGCTAAAATGTTAACACAGTTCACAGGTTAAATGTCCGACCTAAACGGCAGAATTAAAATGACGAAAAGTAGGCATACGAAACTCTAAAATCAGATTATCAGGTAAAATATTCAAAATTTAAAAAAATATTTACATCACCATTTGTCGGGACCCAAGAGGAATAAACTGATATAAAATTCAATGTACAAAACAAATAGAACCACGATAAAATCACTGTAAAATACCACACACACGTTTGCTGCCTGCTGGCGCGACATCTACTCGACATCTATAGACGGGGTCCTGACAGACAGAATAATTATGCTGTACTCTAACTGATTATAGACGGGGTTCTGACAGACAGAATAATTATGCTGTACTCTAACTGATTATAGACAGGGTCTTGACAGACAGAATAATTATGCTGTATTCTAACTGATTATAGACGGGGTTCTGACAGACAGAATAATTATGCTGTACTCTGATTATAGACGAGGTCTGACAGACAGATAATTATACTGTACTCTAACTGATTATAGACGGGGTCCTGACAGACAGAATAATTATGCTGTACTCTAACTGATTATAGACGGGTCCTGACAGACAGAATAATTATGCTGGACTCTAACTGATTATAGACGGGGTCTTGACAGACAGAATAATTATGCTGTACTCTTACTGATTATAGACAGGGTCTTGACAGACAGAATAATTATGCTGTACTCTAACTGATTATAGACGGGTCCTGACAGACAGAATAATTATGCTGTACTCTAACTGATTATAGACGGGGTCCTGACAGACAGAATAATTATGCTGTACTCTAACTGATTATAGACAGGGTCTGACAGACAGAATAATTATACTGTACTCTAACTGATTATAGACAGGGTCCTGACAGACAGAATAATTATGCTGTACTCTAACTGATTATAGACAGGGTCTTGACAGACAGAATAATTATGCTGGACTCTAACTGATTATAGACGGGGGTCCTGACAGACATAATAATTATGCGTACTCTAACTGATTATAGACGGGGTCTTGACAGACAGAATAATTATGCTGGACTCTAACTGATTATAGACGGGTTCTGACAGACGAATAATTATGCTGTACTCTAACTGATTATAGACGGGGTCTTGACAGACAGAATAATTATACTGTACTCTAACTGATTATAGACGGGTCCTGACAGACATAATAATTATGCTGTACTCTGATTATAGACGGGGTTCTGACAGAAAATTATGCTGTACTCTAACTGATTATAGACGGGGTCTGACAGACAGAATAATTATGCTGGACTCTAACTGATTATAGACGGGGTTCTGACAGACAGAATAATTATGCTGTACTCTGATTATAGACGGGTCCTGACAGACAGAATAATTATGCTGTACTCTATCTGATTATAGACGGGTCCAGACAGACAGAATAATTATGCTGTACTCTGATTATAGACGGGGTCTTGACAGACAGAATAATTATGCTGTACTCTAACTGATTATAGACGGGGTCCTGACAGACAGAATAATTATGCTGTACTCTGATTATAGACGGGGTTCTGACAGACAGAATAATTATGCTGTACTCTAACTGATTATAGACGGGTCCTGACAGACAGAATAATTATGCTGTACTCTGACTGATTATAGACGGGGTTCTGACAGACAGAATAATTATGCTGTACTCTAACTGATTATAGACGGGTCCTGACAGACAGAATAATTATGCTGTACTCTGATTATAGACGGGGTCCTGACAGACAGAATAATTATGCTGTACTCTAGCTGATTATAGACGGGTCCTGACAGACAGAATAATTATGCTGTACTCCAACTGATTATAGACGGGGTTCTGACAGACAGAATAATTATGCTGTACTCTAACTGATTACAGACGGGTCCTGACAGACAGAATAATTATGCTGTACTCTAACTGATTATAGACGGGTCCTGACAGACAGAATAATTATGCTGTACTTGATTATAGACGGGATCTGACAGACAGAATAATTATGCGTACTCTGATTATAGACGGGTCCTGACAGACAGAATAATTATGCTGTACTCTGATTATAGACGGGTTCTGACAGACAGAATAATTATGCTGTACTCTAACTGATTATAAACGGGGTCTTGACAGACAGAATAATTATGCTGTACTCTAACTGATTATAGACGGGTCCTGACAGACAGAATAATTATGCCGTACTCTAACTGATTATAGACGGGGTCTTGACAGACAGAATAATTATGCTGTACTCTGATTATAGACGGGTTCTGACAGACAGAATAATTATGCTGTACTCTAACTGATTATAGACGGGGTCCTGACAGACAGAATAATTATGCTGTACTCTAACTGATTATAGACGGGGTTCTGACAGACAGAATAATTATGCTGTACTCAACTGATTATAACGGGGTCTTACAGACAGAATAATTATGCTGTACTCTAACTGATTATAAAGGGTCCTGACAGACAGAATAATTATGCTGTACTCTAACTGATTATAGACGGGGTCCTGACAGACAGAATAATTATGCTGTACTACTGATTATAGACAGGTCTTGACAGACAGAATAATTATCTGTACTCTAACTGATTATAGACGGGGTTCTGACAGACAGAATAATTATGCTGTACTCTAACTGATTTTAGACGGGGTCCTGACAGACAGAATAATTATGCTGGACTCTAACTGATTATAGACGGGGTCTGACAGACAGAATAATTATGCTGGACTCTACTGATTATAGACGGGTCTTGACAGACAGAATAATTATGCTGTACTCTAACTGATTATAGACAGGGTCTTGACAGACAGAATATTATGCTGTACTCTAACTGATTATAGACGGGGTCCTGACAGACAGAATAATTATGCTGTACTCTAACTGATTATAGACGGGTCCTGACAGACAGAATAATTATCTGTACTCTAACTGATTATAGACAGGGTCCTGACAGACAGAATAATTATACTGTACTCTAACTGATTATAGACAGGGTCTGACAGACAGAATAATTATGCTGACTCTAACTGATTATAGACGGGTCTTGACAGACAAATAATTATGCTGTACTCTAACTGATTATAGACGGGGTCTGACAGACAGAATAATTATGCTGTACTCTAACTGATTATAGACGGGTCTGACAGACAGAATAATTATGCTGACTCTAACTGATTATAGACGGGGTCCTGACAGACATAATAATTATCTGTACTCTAACTGATTATAGACGGGGCTTTACAGACAAATAATTATGCTGACTCTACTGATTATAGACGGGGTTCTCGACAGAATAATTATGCTGTACTCTAACTGATTAAGACGGGGTCTTGACAGACAGAATATTAATGTACTCTAACTGATTATAGACGGGTCTGACAGACAAATAATTATGCTGTACTCTGATTATAGACGGGGTTCTGACAGAATAATTATGCTGTACTCTACTGATTATAGACGGGGTCCGACAGACAGAATAATTATGCTGACTCTGATTATAGACGGGGTCTGACAGACAGAATAATTATGCTGTACTCTAACTGATTATAGACGGGGTCCTGACAGACAGAATAATTATGCTGTACTCTATTATAGACGGCGTCTGACAGACAGAATAATTATGCTGTACTCTAACTGATTATAGACGGGGTCCTGACAGACAGAATAATTATGCTGTACTCTAACTGATTATAGACGGGGTTCCTGACAGACAGAATAATTATGCTGTACTCTAACTGATTATAGACGGGGTCTGACAGACAGAATAATTATGCTGTACTAACTGATTATAGACGGGTCCTGACAGACAGAATAATTATGCTGTATTACTGATTATAGGAAGGTCTGACAGACAAATAATTATCTGTACTCAACTGAATTATAGACGGGTTCTGACAGACAGAATAATAATGCTGTACTCTAACGATTACAGACGGGGTCCTGACAGACAGAATAATTATGCTGTACTCTAACTGATTATAGACGGGGTCCTGACAGACAGAATAATTATGCTGTACTCTGATTATAGACGGGGATCTGACAGACAGAATAATTATGCTGTACTCTGATTATAGACGGGGTCCTGACAGACAGAATAATTATGCTGTACTCTGATATATAGACGGGGTTCTGACAGACAGAATAATTATGCTGTACTCTAACTGATTATAAACGGGGTCCTTGACAGACAGAATAATTATGCTGTACTCTAACTGATTATAGACGGGGTCCTGACAGACAGAATAATTATGCCGTACTCTAACTGATTATAGACGGGGTCTTGACAGACAGAATAATTATGCTGTACTACTGATTATAGACGGGGTTCTGACAGACAGAATAATTATGCTGTACTCTAACTGATTATAGACGGGGTCCTGACAGACAGAATAATTATGCTGTACTCTAACTGATTATAGACGGGGTTCTGACAGACAGAATAATTATGCTGTACTCTAACTGATTATAACGGGGTCTTGACAGACAGAATAATTATGCTGTACTCTAACTGATTATAGACAGGGTCCTGACAGACAGAATAATTATGCTGTACTCTAACTGATTATAGACGGGGTCCTGACAGACAGAATAATTATGCTGTACTCTAACTGATTATAGACAGGGTCTTGACAGACAGAATAATTATGCTGTACTCTAACTGATTATAGACGGGGTTCTGACAGACAGAATAATTATGCTGTACTCTAACTGATTTTAGACGGGGTCCTGACAGACAGAATAATTATGCTGTACTCTAACTGATTATAGACGGGGTCCTGACAGACATAATAATTATGCTGTACTCTGATTATAGACGGGGTTCTGACAGAATAATTATGCTGTACTCTAACTGATTATAGACGGGGTCCTGACAGACAGAATAATTATGCTGGACTCTAACTGATTATAGACGGGGTTCTGACAGACAGATAATATTATGCTGTACTCTAACTGATTATAGACGGGGTCCTGACAGACAGAATAATTATGCTGTACTCTATCTGATTATAGACGGCGTCCTGACAGACAGAATAATTATGCTGTACTCTGATTATAGACGGGGTCTTGACAGACAGAATAATTATGCTGTACTCTAACTGATTATAGACGGGGTCCTGACAGACAGAATAATTATGCTGTACTCTGATTATAGACGGGGTTCTGAGAGACAGAATAATTATGCTGTACTCTAACTGATTAATAATATTTAATAATATATTTTATTTATATAGCGCAAAATCTTGACAAAATCAAATCTAAGCGCTGAGCGTATACATGCACACATACCTACATACATATGAGCGTATACATGGATACATACATGCTTACATACTTACATACATAAATCTAAGCTGAGCGTATACATGCACACACACATACATACATAAATCTAAGCGTATACATACATACATACATACATACATACGTACGCACATGCATACATAATAATTACAATATTTATATAGCGCAAATCTCGACAAAATCAAATCCAAGCGCCGAAAAGACACACACGCACACACGCACGCACGCACGCACGCACACACACACACACACACACACACACACACACACACACACACACACACACACACACACACACACACACACACACACACGGCCACAAATGGGGAGAAAAGAATAAAAGCAATAAAAGCAAGAATAAAACCAATGGAAAACCACAGAGAGCACATCATATACAATTATATATTAAAACAAAGTGATTCCCCTCCGAGCGGAGACAGGCTGCAGAGGGGGGTTGAGTGAGGTTAGGATTTTATGCAGAGGAGAAAAGGTGAGTTTTGAGAGCGGACTTGAAGGAGGCAAAAGTAGGTTGCTGACGGACTGAGAGAGGAAGTTTGTTCCAGGAGAGTGGACCAGAAACAGAGAAGGCTCGTGGACCATAGGTATTGAGCTTAGTGCGTGGAAAGCGAAAAGTCAGAGGATCGGAGGCAGAGCGGAGGGTACGTGAGGGAACATAGATCTCAAGTAGGCTTGACAGGTAATCGGGGGCTGCGTTATTGAGGCTTTTGTAGCACATGGTGTCTAGTTTGTACTGTATGCGCTTTGATACAGGGAGCCAGTGAAGTTGTGCCAGGAGAGGAGATATGTGGTCAGCTTTTTTCTTTTTGAGTACAAGGCGTACAGCATTGTTTTGAATGCGCTGTAGGATGTGAATGGTGGAGGCAGGAAGACCAGACAGGAGTGAATTGCAATAGTCAATGCGAGACATTATGAAGGAGAGAACGAGTTTTGCAGTTGTTTCGACAGAGAGATACTTCCTGATCAGGCTTATACGATGGAGATGATAGTAGCAAGATCTGGAAGTTTGAGAAACAAAGTTGTTCATGGAGAGGGTAGAGTCAATGCAGACACCAAGGTTTTTAGCTGAATCAGAAATTGGGACTGATGTGTTACATAATGGGAGAGAAAGAGGAGGCAGCTGAGAAAGTTTCTGACGGGTGCCAATGAGGATAGCTTCTGTCTTGTCGTCATTAAGCTGAAGTCTATTGTGTGTCATCCAGTTCTTAATGTCCGAGTAACACTCAGTGGTGCGAGTCAACAGGCGCTGTATATTATCAGGTGAGTCACTATCTTGAAGTTGGGTGTCATCAGCATAGAAGTGGTGTTTTATAGAGTGGGAGTTGATGATGGTGGACAGGGGGGAGGTATAAAGAGTGAAAAGAACAGGGCCAAGGACAGATCCTTGTGGAACACCACAGGTCAGGTATGCAGGTTGAGAGTAAGTGCCATTGATGAGAACAGTTTGTTTTCTGTTTGATAAATACGAAGTGAAAAAGGAGAGAGCAATGTCAGAGATGCCAAAAGTATGATGAAGTCTAGAAAGGAGAATACCATGGTCAATGGTATCGAAAGCTGCAGACAGATCAAGGAGTGTGAGGAGAGAGACTTTGCCAGTATCAGTTGCAAGGAGGAGATTGTTGAGAATGTGTAGTAGGGCAGTTTCAGTGCTATGGCACTGGCGGTAGGCTGACTGGAAAGGATTGAGGAGATTGTTGGCAGACAGGTGAGAGTTCAGCTGGTTGAGGACGACTTTTTCAAGGAGTTTTGACAAGAAAGAGAGATTAGAGATAGGCCTGTAGTTTTTCAGTTCATTTGGGTCTAAATTGTGTTTCTTGAGGAGAGGGTGAACAATAGCAGACTTGAAAGAATCTGGGACAGTTCCAGTTTGAAGAGAAGTGTTGATGATGTCAGTGATGAATGGGAGGAGAGTAGGGAGACAATCGGAGTAGAGAGAACCTGGAAGAGGATCCAGTTCGCAGGTTTTGAACGACATGGATCTGATTGTGTTGAAAATTTCTTCTTGTGAGACTGGGGTAAAAGTAGTGAGAGGTGTGCCAGAGAAGGAAGGGTCAGGTGGGCATGGTTGACAGGGTGTCCTGTCAAGCCTGTCACGAAGAGTTTGTATTTTGGTGGTGAAATACTTAGAGAATACAGATGGGAGTTCTTCATTTGTATGTTTTGTTGGGAGAGGTAAGTCTTTTCGTGTGCCAAGGAGATGATTCATGGTTGTAAAGAGTTCTTTTGAAGAAGAGGCATTCAGGATTTTGGTTTGGAAATAGCTTGTTTTTGCAGATGCAATAAGGGTGGATACTTTTGTTTTAGAGGCTTGGAAAAGTTGCCTGTGTACAGTGAGTTTGGATTTGCGCCAGCGGCGCTCTGCTCTGCGGCGGGCACGTTTTGCACAGGCAATCTCATGAGTGAGCCAGGGGGTAGGGGGGCGGTCAGGTAAAAGACGGGTTGTGGCTGGAGCATGAGTGTCCAGAAGATGGTGGAGAGTAGTATAGAATTCATCGGCAAGGTTATGTGACTTTTCAGAAAGGAGACGGGAGGCATCAGATGAAAATGTGGAGAGGTCGATAGATTTGAGATTGCGTCAAGTCACTGTGCGCGTGGTACGGGAAGGAGGAGAAATGTCAAGAGAACAGAGAATTGCAGAGTGGTCAGATGGAAGGGCTGAAGTTAGACGGGTAGAAAGAACTAAGCAGTTGTTAGTAGCTGAATTGTGGTGATCACGAGAAATGATCCAGTCAAGAATGTGACCTTTTTGATGGGTTGGTTCAGAAATGTGTTGAGTCATATTGTGATTGGACAGAGAGTTGATGATATGTCTTGTGTCATAACGGTGAGTGTTGTCATAGTGGACATTGATGTCACCTAGAATGATGAGATTTCCAGGTAAGAGGCAGTAGTGGTCAAGCAGTTGGTCAAAGTCAGAGAGAAACGTGGATGTGGTGAGTTTGTTGGCAGAGCTAGGTGGAGGTCGATAGACACAGGAGAAGGTGATGGGGTGAGGGGTGGATTGGAAGGATACTTCAACGTGCTCGAAAGAAGGATGGGAGAAAGGCAGAGACTGCGAGAAAGATAGGCGGGAATGGAGTGAGTCGTTGTAGAGGATGGCGATACCGCCACCTCGAGATGAGCGATGGAAAGAAGCAAGCCTGTAACCACTCGGAGTGAGGCTAGCATGTATAGGTTCATGACCAAGGGGGTTAAGCCATGTCTCTGTAATAAAAGCAATGTCAACGTGCTCATCAGCGATAAAATCGGCAATGACCTCAGCTTTGCCATCTTTGCATATTGATTGAGCGTTAAAAAGGCATAGTTTAAGTTTATCATATGGCGGCGGCCGAGGTGGCGAAGAAGGCAGCACCGACGGGACAAAAGACGAAGGCGACACTAGCGGGGCAGAAGACGAAGGCAGCAACGACGGAACAGAAGAAGAAGACAAAGGTAGCACCGGCGGGACAGAAGACGAGGGCAGCGCCGGCGGGACAGAAGACGAAGGCAGCACCGGCGGGACAGAAGGCGAAGGCGGCACCACCAGGACAGAAGGCGAAGGCGAAGATGGCAGAGGAGGAGACAAAGCCCGCAGCAGCGAGGTCGAAGGCAGGGGCAGTGGAGGAGACGAGGAAGCAGAAAAAGAAAAGTGGCGTCGGGCTGGCACAGCAGGAGGCAGGTTGTGCCAAAGTCGGTGGAGACGTCCACCACGACAGGATCGCGCAGTGCGGGGCTTGCTACACAGCCCCAATGTACGTATGCGCTGGTAGACGCCTCCACCGAGGTAGCATTTGCTGTGTTTAAAAAGTGTCAGTCCAATTTGTTTAAGGACGGACGGATCCATAATTGAGAGCCAGTCAAGAGAGGATGATGCTTGCAGAGAACAACGAAGGTTTGGGAGCTGTAGCGTTGGGCGAACACAGTAGGCTAAAATGTTAACACAGTTCACAGGTTAAATGTCCGACCTAAACGGCAGAATTAAAATGACGAAAAGTAGGCATACGAAACTCTAAAATCAGATTATCAGGTAAAATATTCAAAATTTAAAAAAATATTTACATCACCATTTGTCGGGACCCAAGAGGAATAAACTGATATAAAATTCAATGTACAAAACAAATAGAACCACGATAAAATCACTGTAAAATACCACACACACGTTTGCTGCCTGCTGGCGCGACATCTACTCGACATCTATAGACGGGGTCCTGACAGACAGAATAATTATGCTGTACTCTAACTGATTATAGACGGGGTTCTGACAGACAGAATAATTATGCTGTACTCTAACTGATTATAGACGGGGTCCTGACAGACAGAATAATTATGCTGTACTCTAACTGATTATAGACGGGGTCCTGACAGACAGAATAATTATGCTCTACTCTAACTGATTATAGACGGGGTCCTGACAGACAGAATAATTATGCTGTACTCTAACTGATTATAGACGGGGTTCTGACAGACAGAATAATTATGCTGTACTCTAACTGATTATAGACGGGGTCCTGACAGACAGAATAATTATGCTGTACTCTAACTGATTATAGACGGGGTCCTGACAGACAGAATAATTATGCTGTACTCTGAATATAGACGGGGTTCTGACAGACAGAATAATTATGCTGTACTCTAACTGATTATAGACGGGGTCCTGACAGACAGAATAATTATGCTGTACTCTGATTATAGACGGGGATCTGACAGACAGAATAATTATGCTGTACTCTAACTGATTATAGACGGGGTCCTGACAGACAGAATAATTATGCTGTACTCTGATTATAGACGGGGTTCTGACAGACAGAATAATTATGCTGTACTCTAACTGATTATAAACGGGGTCTTGACAGACAGAATAATTATGCTGTACTCTAACTGATTATAGACGGGGTCCTGACAGACAGAATAATTATGCCGTACTCTAACTGATTATAGACGGGTCTTGACAGACAGAATAATTATGCTGTACTCTGATTATAGACGGGGTTCTGACAGACAGAATAATTATGCTGTACTCTAACTGATTATAGACGGGGTCCTGACAGACAGAATAATTATGCTGTACTCTAACTGATTATAGACGGGGTTCTGACAGACAGAATAATTATGCTGTACTCTAACTGATTATAAACGGGGTCTTGACAGACAGAATAATTATGCTGTACTCTAACTGATTATAGACAGGGTCCTGACAGACAGAATAATTATGCTGTACTCTAACTGATTATAGACGGGGTCCTGACAGACAGAATAATTATGCTGTACTCTAACTGATTATAGACAGGGTCTTGACAGACAGAATAATTATGCTGTACTCTGATTATAGACGGGGTTCTGACAGACATAATAATTATGCTGTACTCTAACTGATTATAGACGGGTCCTGACAGACATAATAATTATGCTGTACTCTGATTATAGACGGGATTCTGACAGACAGAATAATTATGCTGTACTCTAACTGATTATAGACGGGGTCCTGACAGACAGAATAATTATGCTGTACTCTAACTGACAAACACATATTGCAGAATACGTCTACCCATGCTTTGCTCGGATGTGGGAGAACTGCAAGTGTCTTTGTTACTCACACATTGATGTTGCCACTGATGTTGTTTATGTTAAGGTGAAATGTGAAACCGTTCACGGTTCTGTCAGCCTGGCACGACCAACCTGTGTCTTGAAAGTTACAGCCCTAGCTGGGGTTCCTGTCACAAATTCACACATGAGTTCTACACACACGCACAAACACACACACACGCACACACACACACACACCATGGGTGGTAACAGATTCTGACATGTTTTTCTTGAAGAATACGGTAAAACACGTTGCAGGGAATGGTTTATGAGAGAGAGAGAGAGAGAGAAAGAAAGAGACAGACAGACAGTCAGACAGGCAGAAAGACAGACAGGCAGATAGACAGGCAGAGACAGAGTCAGAGGCAGGCAGAGAGACAAGGAGAGAAAAAGGTAGTGAGCGAGACCGAGTGAGAGAGAGACAGGCAGACAGACAGACAGACGGGCAGACAGACAGACGGGCAGGCAGACAGAGAGACAGACAAAGAGAGAAAAAAATACTGATCGAGAGGGACAGAGTAAAAAAAGTGAGAGACCGAGTGAGAGAGACAGAGACAGGCAGACAGGCAGAAAGACAGACAAACAGACAGACAGACGTGCAGACAGCCAGACAGACGAACAAGTAAAGGAGCCGTACCCTCAGGCATACAAAAGGAGTTTTTTGGTCCTGATGATGTTGATCAAAACACGCCACAGACAACTCCTCAGCAGGAAGAATTTTAATGCACACACTCCATGCCACCAGATTCATTGAAATATGCCAGAAGCCCTCAGCTGGCAATACTAAGGCCTCAGAAGTCCGTGGTGTGATTCTCCCAATTATGTCCCCTGCCCTAGGGCCCATCGGGCGAAGGCGGCAAATGGAAGGGAGATAAGTGCGTACAGTTCAGAGAGTGGTATCGCGAGTTAGCTACACATGTAGAAGGATTTGAAAAGATTAATCCAAAGGTATCTTCCTGAATGGTGCAGTTCAGGTTTCTCATTATTATTATTATTATTATTATTATTATTTATTATATATTATTATTACTACTACTACTATTATTATAATTATTATTATCATTATTATTATATTATTATTATTATTATTATTATTATCATTATTTATTTGTTATTATTATCATTATCATTATTATTATCATCATCATTATTATTATTATTATGTTGTTGTTGTTGTTGTCATTATTATCATCATTATTAAACATAATCTAAACGCCCTGCTCTTCACGATTTTCAACTGCCTAGCTGCCCTGGTAGCAAACATTGGAGAGATAGGTTGATTTTCCCAAGTCTGTCTCCTTGAAAGTCAATTAGCCTTCTTGCCTTTCTGAAGTGTTGGTGAAAAATATCAGGTGGCGCTGCGCTAGGGCGACGTGTTCTGAAACAGTAGAGCATCCCGAGTTTCACATGATAAATTCACTGTGACAAAAGGAATGAATGTGAATATGAAAACAGCGGGAACAAAACCAGCAAGTCTTTTCTGCTGTTTCCATCAGCCTTTGTCAAACGTTCTCAAAAGGCAACACAGAATAAAACACTCACAATGCAGGGAGACAACCAGCAAGACGTCCTGACATTTCAGTGACAACAGAGAAAACTTGTTTGGTGTGTGTGAGTGTGTGTGTGTGTGTGTGTGTGCGTGTGTGTGTGTGTGTGTGTACGTGTGTGTGTGTGTGTGCGTGTGTGTGTGTGTGCGTGTGTGTGTGTACGTGTGTGTGTGTGCATGTGTGTGTGTGTGTGAAGACAACAGTTTCAAGAAAAACTAAAATAATGAATGAATCTTGACTGAAATGTGTGTGTGTGTGTGTGTGTGTGTGTGTGTGTGTGTGTGTGTGTGTGTGTGTGTGTGAAGACAACAGTTTCAAGAAAAACTATAATAATGAATAAATCTTGACTGAAATGTGCGTGTGTGTGTGTGTGTGTGTGTGTGTGTGTGTGTGCGTGTGTGTGTGTGTGTGCGTGCTTGCGTGTGTGTGTGTATGTGTGTGTGTGTGTGTGTGTGTGTGTGTGTGTGTGTGTGTGTGTCTGTGTAAAGACAACAGTTACAAGAAAAACTAAAGTAATGAATAAATCTTGACTGAAATGTGTGTGTGTGTGTGTGTGTGTGTGTGTGTGTGTGTGTGTGTGTGTGTGTGTGTGTGTGTGTGTGTGTGTGTGTGTGTGTGTGCGTGTGTGTGTGAAGACAACAGTTACAAGAAAAACTAAAATCGAATAAATCTTGACTGAAATGTATGTGTGTGTGTGTGTGTGTGTGTGTGTGTGTGTGTGTGTGTGTGTGTGTGTGTGTGTGTGCGTGCGTGCGTGCGTGCGTGCGTGTGTGTGTGTGTGTGTGTGTGTGTGTGTGTACGTGTGTGTGTGCGTGTATGTGTGTGAAGGCAACAGTTACAAGAAAACCTAAAATAATGAATAAATCTTGACTGAAATTGTTGTCTGCACAAATTTGCCTTTCCTTCTTCTTCTGCTCCCTTCCTTCTGTGAAGAGTCACTGAGATACCACACTAAAAAAAACTATATACCAGATTTCTTCAGCTCTTTCACTTGTGTGCCAAAGCCTGGGTCTCAGCAAATGATTTCTCTGTCCATTCCACAAGGTTGTCAGCCATCATTTCTTTGTTTTGTTTTCCCTTCCATCTTCCCCTTTCTTAACTATTCCTGGAGGATGAATCAAGTACACACATACCAGTGGCCAAGTACACTCATACCAGTGGTCAAGTATACACATACCAGTGGTCAAGTACACACATACCAGTGGTCAAGTACACACATACCAGTGGTCAAGTAAAACACATACCAGTGGCCAAGTACACTCATACCAGTGGTCAAGTACACACATACCAGTGGTCAAGTACACACATACCAGTGGTCAAGTACACAGATATCAGTGGCCAAGTACACAGGTATCAGTGGTCAAGTACACACATACCAGTGGTCAAGTACACACATACCAGTGGCCAAGTACACTCATACAAGTGGTCAAGTACACACATACCAGTGGTCAAGTACACACATACCAGTGGTCAAGTACACACATACCAGTTGCCAAGTACACACATACCAGTGGTCAAGTACACACATACCAGTGGTCAAGTACACACATACCAGTGGTCAAGTACACACATACCAGTAGTCAAGTACACATATATCAGTGGCCAATTACACACATACCAGTGGTCAAGTACACACATACAAGTGGTTAAGTACACTCATACCAGTAGTCAAGTACACACATACAAGTGGTTAAGTACACTCATACCAGTGGTCAAGTACACACATACAAGTGGTTAAGTACACTCATACCAGTAGTCAAGTACACACATACAAGTGGTTAAGTACACACATACCAGTAGTCAAGTACACACATACCAGTAGTCAAGTACACACATACCAGTGATCAAGTACACACACACCAGTGGTCAAGTACACTCATACCAGTGGTCAAGTAAACATACCAGTGGTCAAGTACACACATACCAGTGGCCAAGTACACACATACCAGTGGTCAAGTACACACATATCAGTGGCCAAGTACACACATACCAGTGGTCAAGTACACATATACCAGTGGTCAAGTACACACATACCAGTGGTCAAGTACACACATACCAGTGGTCAAGTACACACATACCAGTAGTCAAGTACACATATATCAGTGGCCAATTACACACATACCAGTGGTCAAGTACACACATACAAGTGGTTAAGTACACTCATACCAGTAGTCAAGTACACACATACAAGTGGTTAAGTACACTCATACCAGTAGTCAAGTACACACATACAAGTGGTTAAGTACACTCATACCAGTAGTCAAGTACACACATACCAGTAGTCAAGTACACACATACCAGTAGTCAAGTACACACATACAAGTGGTTAAGTACACTCATACCAGTGGTCAAGTACACACATACAAGTGGTTAAGTACACTCATACCAGTAGTCAAGTACACACATACAAGTGGTTAAGTACACACATACCAGTAGTCAAGTACACACATACCAGTAGTCAAGTACACACATACCAGTGATCAAGTACACACACACCAGTGGTCAAGTACACTCATACCAGTGGTCAAGTAAACATACCAGTGGTCAAGTACACACATACCAGTGGCCAAGTACACACATACCAGTGGCCAAGTACACACATACCAGTGGTCAAGTACACACATATCAGTGGCCAAGTACACACATACCAGTGGTCAAGTACACATATACCAGTGGTCAAGTACACACATACCAGTGGTCAAGTACACACATACCAGTGGCCAAGTACACATATATCAGTGGCCAAGTACACACATACCAGTGGTCAAGTACACACATACAAGTGGTTAAGTACACTCATACCAGTAGTCAAGTACACACATACCAGTGATCAAGTACACACACACCAGTGGTCAAGTACACTCATACCAGTGGTCAAGTACACACATACCAGTGGTCAAGTACACACATACCAGTGGCCAAGTACACACATACCAGTGGTCAAGTACACACATACCAGTGGCCAAGTACACACATACCAGTAGTCAAGTACACACATACCAGTGGTGAAGTACACACATACCAGTGGTCAAGTACACACATACCAGTTGCCAAGTACACACATACCAGTGGCCAAGTACACACATACCAGTGGTTAAGTACACTCATACCAGTGGCCAAGTACACACATACCAGTGGCCAAGTACACACATACCAGTGGTCAAGTACACACATACCAGTGGCCAAGTACACACATACCAGTGGTCAAGTACACATATATCAGTGGCCAATTACACACATACCAGTGGTCAAGTACACACATACAAGTGGTTAAGTACACTCATACCAGTAGTCAAGTACACACATACCAGTGATCAAGTACACACACCAGTGGTCAAGTGCACACACACCAGTGGTCAAGTACACTTATACCAGTGGTCAAGTACACACATACCAGTGGTCAAGTACACACATACCAGTGGCTAAGTACACACATACCAGTGGTCAACTACACACATACCAGTGGTCAAGTACACACATACCAGTAGTCAAGTACACACATACCAGTGGTCAAGTACACACATACCAGTGGTCAAGTACACACATACCAGTGGCCAAGTACACACATACCAGTGGCCAAGTACACACATACCAGTGGTCAAGTACACACATACCAGTGGCCAAGTACACACATACCAGTGGCCAAAATACAAAGAATGTTGCGGACACTTTCAAAAGTGGAACACCACAAGAGTTTGTGTTTAATTTATTTTGCTGCTGCTACTGTTATTACCGCTGTTGTCGCAGTTGTTATTGGTGGTGATGGTAGCGGTGGTAGTGCTGCTGTCGCTGCTGTTTCATCCCTGCCTGTAACTGGATAGAGGTCTAAGTGGCTTGATGATGAATGACTCACATTCCATTATTCCTTAGCTTCGGAAGACCTGGCACAAGGAATCAGTCTGCTCATCACCTGTAGAAACTGCTGTCTGAACCGCTTGCCAGTCAGACAGTAGAGATAAAAGTTCATGGAATAGTTGAAATATACCACACACACAGTGGTGCAATCTGCAAAGAAAATGATTGCTGCACGACGGTGATATTCTGCGACGTTTTCTTGAACCAAACGACGCACTGTGTACCATATGGCTCGGGGTAAGGTGAAGACGATGAAGGAGACAGACACAACGAGAGCTGTGAGAGTGATGGAGTTCACTTTTTTCTCTCTCTCACTCTGCTGTCTGTCTGTGGTAGCGAACTGGTCACCAGCTTCCTTCACTGACGTTTTTAATTTCACCACCAGCACGATGTTGCTGATCATCAGACAGATGAAAGGCAGTGCGGAAGAGAAAACGAGGTCGAACTTGTACCACACTTTGACCACAAAATTCAAGAAGTAGTCCGGCTTGGCCGTACACACTCCACCTGAAACTTCATATCCATAAAGAATGTGACTGCTAACCATAACGACGAAGATGACAATGCTGACAATGATGGTGCAGGATGTCTTTGCTGTACACATCACGTTCACACGATGTGGCCACACCACAGACATGGCCCTGTGTGTCACCATCAGCACTACCAGCCAACCAGAACAGAAGGCGGACACGGTTGACAGGAAGACACTAATCTTACACACAGCGCTATGAAGTGAATATACACCGAAATTCCACACTGAGAAAATCCAGGTCTGAAGTGGCCCCAGGATGACAAAACAGATATCAAAGACAGCCAGACACAGGAAATAGTGATCCAAGGAGGAACGTTTGTCTTGAAATCGATGGATGGTGATAACGGTCATAACGTTGCCAAACATACCCAGGATAGTAGTGACCAGACAACACAGAGAGAAGATCCTTTTCGCCACGACGACGCCGGGCAAATACAGAAAGGGAAAGAAGTGTCGTGGTGCCGGCATCGTCGTGACGTTGGACATCGTCGTGTTGTTGGACATCGTCGTGATGTCGGACAAAGTGGTGATGTTGGACATGATAATGATGTCTGTCACAATCATGGTAATCTGTGTTCCGTTTCCCTTTTCCATGGCGCGGCACAGACAGCAGCCGGGTCTTTGTGAAATCTGCGCTCAGTGGACACTTTGAAAATGTTGTTGTCACTGTGTTTTGATGTCAATGTAGGTCTGTGTAAAACAATCCAAAGGTCATATTACTGGAGTGATCAATATCAACACAGACACAGACAGTTAAGTATCAAATGGTCATATTACAGGTGTGATCAATGTCAACACAAACACAGACAGTTAAGTATCAAATGGTCATATTACTGGTGTGATCAATGTCAACACAGACACAGACAGTTAAGTATCAAATGGTCATATTACTGGTGTGATCAATGTCAACACAGACAGTTAAGTATCAAATGGTCATATTACTGGTGTGATCAATGTCAACACAGACAGTTAAGTATCAAATGGTCATATTACTGGAGTGATCAATGTCAACACAGACACAGACAGTTAAGTATCAAATGGTCATATTACTGGTGTGATCAATGTCAATACAGACACAGACAGTTAAGTATCAAATGGTCATATTACTGGTGTGATCAATGTCAACACAGACACAGACAGTTAAGTATCAAATGGTCATATTACTGGTGTGATCAATGTCAACACAGACACAAACAGTTAAGTATCAAATGGTCATATTACTGGTGTGATCAATGT
>CM060308.1:99829909-99872409 GCA_030674185.1 Monoplex corrugatus
AAGAGATAGAGACAGATGGAGGTCCATAATCGCCAACGCCATGCGGCAAAGCACCTGATGATGATGATGCTCTACCGACTGAGCTAACCGGGATCCCACATGTAACGTTAGTGCATATGGAATTCGTTCCTGTTAGTGCATATGGAATTCGTTCCTGTTAGTGCATATGGAATTCATTCCTGTTAGTGCATATGGAATTCGTTCCTGTTAGTGCATATGGAATTCTTCCTGTTAGTGCATATGGAATTCATTCCAGTTAGTGCATATGGAATTCATTCCTGTTAGTGCATATGGAATTCATTCCTGTTAGTGCATATGGAATTCATTCCTGTTAGTGCATATGGAATTCATTCCAGTTAGTGCATATGGAATTCGATTCCGGTTAGTGCATATGGAATTCATTCCTGTTAGTGCATATGGAATTCATTCCGTTAGTGCATATGGAATTCATTCCTGTTAGTGCATATGGAATTCATTCCTGTTAGTGCATATGGAATTCATTCCGGTTAGTGCATATGGAATTCATTCCGTTAGTGCATATGGAATTCATTCCGGTTAGTGCATATGGAATTCATTCCAGTTAGTGCGTAATTATTATGGAATTCATTGCGAGCGAGAAGACGTTATC
Source organism: Monoplex corrugatus (assembly GCA_030674185.1). Lineage (NCBI taxonomy): Eukaryota > Metazoa > Mollusca > Gastropoda > Littorinimorpha > Ranellidae > Monoplex > Monoplex corrugatus. The sequence continues at coordinate 99,830,538 of CM060308.1, forward strand.
TTGAGAAACTGAAACTATTTTTACAAGATCCAAAAAACAAGTGCGACTGCCCGCGCCCAAGCAAACAGGAACCAGAAGAACAACAAAACCAATGTAAGCGCGTATTTGACAAAACAAGCGCAAATTTTCGGCCAACCGGCCTTTGTCAAGCGCGAACGCACGGTCACAAACAGACCACAAACACCAAACAACGGATAATTAAAAAGAGGACTAAAAACTTCCCTGCCGCCTCGTCCAGTGGATAAAAAATGGGACCAAATGGACGAGGCGGCAGGGAAGTTTTTAGTCTTCTTTTTATTATCCATTGTTTGGTGTTTGTGGTCTGTTTGTGACCGTGCGTTCGCGCTTGACAAAGGCCAGTTGGCCGAAAATTTGCGCTTGTTTTGTCAAATACGCGCTTACATTGGTTTTCTTGTTCTTCTGGTTCCTATTTTTACAAGTCAAGATACCAATATTGTGTAGAGCACGCAGGGGCAGTTCCACACAGCGAATGTTCTGGTCACACTGATCTGTTGATACCTGTCTTCCACACTTTTCTGTCTTCCTCTTCTCACTTCTCCTTTCTCTTTATAACTACACAGAAAGACGGACAGGCCAACAGACATATTGATAAACAGACACACAGACACAGGAGTACATGCGAGCCGTTTGTTGCATTGTTTTCACTGCACTCCTGCAAGAGTTGTGAGCAAGTGTCATAAATCAAAGCAGTGTAGTTTCTGTATGGAGCAGTTGCTGTCAGCAGTGTTAATGTCAGGGTGATTTATCACTTGTTCCAGTTTGTGAATGAATCACTGACATAAATGATCATCGTAAATAAAATGCAAGACTGCTTGAGCGGGCACACAAACGCACACACATTCTGTCTGTCTGTCTGTCTGTCTGTCACTCTCTCTCTCTCTTTCTTTCTCTCTCTCTCTCTCTTTCTTTCTCTCTCTCTCTCTATACATATACATACATACGTATGTATGTATCATTGTATACACACACAACACACAAACACGCACGCACACACAAACACACACACACACACACACAATCACACACACACATATATATATATACATATATATATCTATATATATATATATATATATGTGTGTGTGTGTGTGTGTGTGTGTGTGTGTGTGTGTGTGTGTGTGTGTGTGTGTGTGTGTGTGTGTGTGTGTGTGTGTGTGTGTGTGTACGTACGGGATACAATTTTCTGAAATATAAATGTATGTCCCTGACTGAAAGTTTCCACACCTGGCCAGTCCTTCAACGTGTACCATGGGGTGTGAAAGCACAGTTCAACAGATCAACACATCACAGGTAAATATAAACCTGTAGACAACACCAGGTGTATTATGTACAAAATGGACAGTTCAACAGATCAACACAGGACAGGTAAATATACACCTGTAGACAACACGAGGTGTATTATGTACAAAATGGACAGTTCAACAGATCAACACATGACAGGTAAATATACACCTGTAGACAACACGAGGTGTATTATGTACAAAATGGACAGTTCAACAGATCAACACATCACAGGTAAATATAAACCCATAGACAACACAGTTCAACAGATCAACACATGACAGGTAAATATAAACCCGTAGACAACACGAGGTGTATTATGTATAAAATGGACAGTTCAACAGGTCAACACAGGACAGGTAAATATAAACCTGAAGACAGCTAAACATATGTGTCTGTCACACTAACCTGGAAGCTGCATATATATATAGTGAAGACCAGTTCACTTTACTGATGGAACAACTGTGATACGGCGTGAGACTGACATCCACATGACAAATGCCGAGTATAATTCTACAGACAGTGGTGGTATTGTGAGCTGAGGTTACAGTTCTGTTCCCTGCATCATGTTTCCAGGATTTTCCCACTGTTGTAAGTCCTGTGACTCTCTGTTCACTGCTCAGACACGAAGATGACATACACTAGTACATATTAAAAAGCTTGATGAACTAGACTGACGTAAGGGATGACATACACTAGTACATGTTAAAAAGCTTGATGAACCAGACTGACGTAAGTGATGACATACACTAGTACATGTTAAAAGTTTGATGAACCAGACTGACATAAGGGATGACATACACTAGTACATGTTAAAAAGTTTGATGAACCAGACTGACGTAAGGGATGACATACATTAATACATGTTAAAAAGTTTGATGAACCAGACTGACATAAGGGATGACATACATTAATACATGTTAAAAAGTTTGATGAACCAGACTGACATAAGGGATGACATACATTAATACATGTTAAAAAGTTTGATGAACCAGACTGACATAAGGGATGACATACATTAATACATGTTAAAAAGTTTGATGAACCAGACTGACATAAGGGATGACATACATTAATACATGTTAAAAAGTTTGATGAACCAGACTGACATAAGGGATGACATACATTAATACATGTTAAAAAGTTTGATGAACCAGACTGACATAAGGGATGACATACATTAATACATGTTAAAAAGTTTGATGAACCAGACTGACATAAGGGATGACATACATTAATACATGTTAAAAAGTTTGATGAACCAGACTGACATAAGGGATGACATACACTAGTACATGTTAAAAAGTTTGATGAACCAGACTGACATAAGGGATGACATACACTAGTACATGTTAAAAGGCTTCATAACCAGACTGACATAAGGGATGACAAATACTAGTACATGTTAAAAGTTTGATGAACCAGACTGACGTAAGGGATGACATACACTAGTACATGTTAAAAAGTTTGATGAACCAGACTGACGTAAGGGATGACATACACTAGTACATGTTAAAAGGCTTCATAACCAGACTGACATAAGGGATGACATACACTAGTACATGTTAAAAGGCTTCATAACCAGACTGACATAAGGGATGACAAACACAAATACATGTTAAAAGCTTGATGAACCAGACTGACATACGGGATGACATACACTAGTACATGTTAAAAAGTCTGATGAACCAGACTGACATACGGGATGACATACACTAGTACATGTTAAAAGGCTTCATAACCAGACTGACATAAGGGATGACATACACTAGTACATGTTAAAAAGGCTTGATGAACCAGACTGACGTAAGGTGTATTTGCTATGTCTTGCGTCCAGTGGTGGGAGAGGTCACTGCATCTCACTGGTCAGCCATCACCAGCCTCAATCCGGGCAGCCCATGGGGACAATAAGGTGCTGATATGGCGCTTGGCGTCAGCCTTACGGTCAAAAACAGCCTGGTGTCCATGGCAGTTCCTCCCAATGGTAGTTCAGAGACCATCCTTTCCGTTAGTCTGTCAACGTCATACAGCAAAGTGACACTATGTTAGTCTGTCAACGTCATACAGCAAGGTGACACTATGTTAGTCTGTCAACGTCATACAGCAAGGTGACACTATGTTAGTCTGTCAACGTCATACAGCAAGGTGACACTATGTTAGTCTGTCAACGTCATACAGCAAAGTGACACTATGTTAGTCTGTCAACGTCATACAGCAAAGTGACACTATGTCAGTCTGTCAACGTCATACAGCAAAGTGACACTATGTTAGTCTGTCAACGTCATACAGCAAAGTGACACAATGTAAGTCTGTCAACGTCATACAGCAAGGTGACACTATGTTAGTCTGTCAACGTCATACAGCAAAGTGACACTATGTCAGTCTGTCAACGTCATACAGCAAGGTGACACTATGTTAGTCTGTCAACGTCATACAGCAAAGTGACACTATGTCAGTCTGTCAACGTCATACAGCAAAGTGACACTATGTTAGTCTGTCAACGTCATACAGCAAAGTGACACTATGTTAGTCTGTCAACGTCATACAGCAAAGTGACACTATGTCAGTCTGTCAACGTCATACAGCAAAGTGACACTATGTTAGTCTGTCAACGTCATACAGCAAAGTGACACTATGTTAGTCTGTCAACGTCATACAGCAAAGTGACACTATGTTAGTCTGTCAACGTCATACAGCAAGGTGACACTATGTTAGTCTGTCAACGTCATACAGCAAAGTGATACTATGTTAGTCTGTCAACGTCATACAGCACAGTGACACTATGTTAATCTGTCAACGTCATACAGCAAAGTGACACTATGTTAGTCTGTCAACGTCATACAGCAAAGGGACACTACTGAGTGTCTACGCCCCGTCGTTGTGCTTTGTTCAGGAAACAAAAGAACAGTTCTGTAAGGATCTTGATGCTACCGTCAGCAAGGTTCCACAATCTGAGCACATGATTCTGTTTGGTGATTTCAATGCTAGGGTTAGATCGGACCACAGGTCATGGCCAGACTGCCTCAGACTCTTTAGCGTCGACAGAATGAACGACAATGGCAGAAACTGCTGGAGTTCTGCTCGTAGCGCAAGATGTGCATGTTCAACATGTTCTTCAAAACAACGCCTTGACTTAAAGTCTCCTGGAGACAACCCAAGATCTGGAACTGGCGTCAGTTGGACATGGTCATTACCAGAAGAGTTGTCCTTCTCACAGGTAGTGTCCACAGTGCTGACCGTGACGTGGACTTTGCCATGGTGTGCAGCAACAGACACCAAACAAGATTCACCACATCAAGGAAAGAGGTCAGCGTATCCACACCCACTAACACAGACAAGCCAGAGCTTGGCACAGAACTCAATGAACAAATGGAACAGGCTTTCAAAGTAAACATAGCCACAACCAGGAAGGGGAGGAGATACCATCCACAACACCACCATCATCCCTTGGGAAGAAAACGGAGGAAAACCGAGATTGAGGTTCACTTGTCGGAGATGGAACCTGTGGTCAATATGAGACAGAAGTTCTGATCAGCTGCTGAAGACAGCCGTCAGTAAAGAAACCTTTTTCTCCCCCATTTTCTACCCCGCTTTAATGGCGACGGAAGCTGGAACAGTTTTTACAATGCGATGATTATGATGTCGATGATGATGATAATCATGATGCTACGGAGTGCCGTCTAGGACTGAGACTACGTGACAGGGATGTACTCTACGCTTACTATCATAATATTTCCTGGCGTCAACCAGGCCCGAGAGATAAAGACACCTGCGGTCCTGGTCAGAAGATTTGAGCAACACCCTCAATGACGCATCCGCCAAGTGGATGAGATTCGACTGTGTGGTTCCAGTCTTCCCAATGAGCCCATAGCACGCCCAACTCTGGGTAGGAGCCGGTTAGAGCCGAAAAATCCCATAATGATTTTTGAAGGTACTGCTGGGGATTCGAACCCACAAGCTTCCAGTCGGCGGTTTGTTGCGCTAACCACTACACCACAGCGACCGGTGTTAGTAAAGAAACCTAGCTGCACTGATGACGGCCGGAAACGACGCCCAGAGTTGAGTAAGGTGTTGTGAAAACGGGTGGGTAGGCATATTGATCATCCGCGCCTGATGCGGGTCTTCATGCTGGATGATAGACCAATCCTGGAAGTAAGTACTCTTTCAAAACCACTGTAAGGGAAATAATCTTCCAGGTCTGGCTTCTGTTTCCGCTGTTCCTCCTTACGTTGAAGAGTGCTTACTCTGTGTTGTTCCAATGTGAGTGTGCCCTGTCCGCACTGTTCAGTGTCAGATTCTCAAGATGACGTGGCCACGGTCAGAATGAAATCTGTACGCACTGACACCACTGGTGCCAATGTGATGGAGAAGATCCAGAATCCAGAAGCCTTAAGCCTGCACATATACCTGTGAGCTGCCAGGTCCTGATGTCCTATCCAGCCTATGGGTTTTGTATCTCATACTAGTATTTGTGTTGAGAGTACCATGGACAGCAAAGAAAACAAAGGAGACAGTGATGGAGGCAGACACAAGTCGATCACTGATAAGGAAGATTAGGAAAAGACAAGCAACATTTATAGGCCATTTTATGAGGAAGGGGGATTTGGAGCACCTGGTCACAACGGGAAAGCTGGAGGGAAAGAGAGCACCGGGTAGACCCAGGGAGAGAATGCTGGATGGACTTGCAGAGTGGCTGGGGATGAAGAGGGTGGGGGAGATGCTGGGTGCAACGAGAGATAGAGATGGTTGGAAGTCCATGGTCGCCAACGCCATGCGGCAGGGCACCTGATGATGATGATGATGACTAGTATTTGTATCAGTCTATCATTGGAAAAAATCTTGGCCATGTTGTAATTACGTGTGTCTGTGTATCTCATCTTTAAAATACGAACTAAAGAAATAACTGAAATGGGACTGAGTGAAAACAATTAGCCACTAAGTATAAACTTGTCTCATCACAGAACGCCCCCAGTCAATACTTCACGTGGCCTCCACTTTCCATCAACATGAGGAAAATAATCTCTGCTTAGTCTTGATCTGCACTGACGTCACAAGCATGTTGTGTTGGAGGTGATGTCTTGTGTGGTCATGGTAACACAGCCAGTTTCCCTGAAAACATCACCAGTCTTGATCTGCACTGATGTCACAAGCATGTTGTGTTGGAGGTTATGTCTTCTGTTTGTGGTGACGATGTCAAAGTCAGTGTCTCTAAAAATACCACCAGTCTGGTCTGTAGTGTGTCCATGTAACACTGACATGTTTTGTTGTTGTTGTTGTTTGTTTGTTTGTTTGTTTTTTACATCTTTAGCCATAACTCCACCAGCAGCATTGTTCACAAGGACAATCGTCTTCCCACAGGCAAAGTAGTGATATTCTTACTTTCGATGTGCAATTGTATTTCGGCAGGAGTAGCCATGTCAGAGCAAGTGGATGGTTTCACTAGTTCACTAGCTCTGATCTGATCTTCCTGAATGCTACTTGCTGCTTTCGTTTGTTACATGTTGCCCACTACCTGTGAGACAAACAGTCAAGGCATTCCACCATGCTGGAAACTGTTTGTCACTCTTATTGGCGTGAGGCAGTCAAACGACGTCTGTCCCTCACCTCCCCACATTTGATCAATAGTTAATCTGGTTGATAGTGCTGCACATCACATTGCTGGAAGCTGGGGGTCACCTCCCCACATTTGATCAATAGTTAATCTGGCTGATAGTGCTGCACATCACATTGCTGGAAGCTGGGGGTCACCTCCCCACATTTGATCAATAGTTAATCTGGTTGATAGTGCTGCACATCACATTGCTGGAAGCTGGGGGTCACCTCCCCACATTTGATCAATAGTTAATCTGGTTGATAGTGCTGCACATCACATTGCTGGAAGCTGGGGGTCACCTCCCCACATTTGATCAATAGTTAATCTGGTTGATAGTGCTGCACATCACATTGCTGGAAGCTGGGGGTCACCTCCCCACATTTGATCAATAGTTAATCTGGTTGATAGTGCTGCACATCACATTGCTGGAAGCTGGGGGACCCTTAGCTGATCTTATTAGCACAAATAATATATCACGAGCCATCATATATCGTTCAATAGCGCTAGCATCGTCTTCTATCGCCTGCAGCTCTCGTGGAATGGCTTACGTGGATGTACAGCCATGTCTTTGTGACCAAAGTCGATGAACTGCTCTGTCACAATCAAACTGCTGGTCCATCAAAGTCACTTTCACTGTCCGGTAAATTCTGTCAGTCGTTGGAGGTAGGACTGGAGTCTGACCACAAACTGTTTTGAGACGTTTCCAGTGAGTCTGCAGTCTCACTCATGATGGCAGTAACCCGGTTTGTAAAGCTGAAGCGTTGGACCAACGTCCTCTTCACCTGATTGTTATTTAGAACCACGTCACGTGACAGTCTTGTGTACGCTGCCAACTGTATGGTTGACGTCTCCCTCACTTACCATGTACTGCTCACCGTGTCTCTTTCACCTGGCCACAGCCAGCACATGTCATCAGGTGTACACCCTACTTGTCCATCACGTAGTAACCTTAAGATAGCCCATACGTCATGAAAGCTGCTGGGAATAATAAGTAACCTTAAGATAGCCCACATGTCATGAAAGCTGCTGGGAATGATAAGTAACCTTAAGATAGCCCACACGTCATGAAAGCTGCTGGGAATAATAAGTAACCTTAAGATAGCCCACACGTCATGAAAGCTGCTGGGAATAATAAGTAACCTTAAGATAGCCCACACGTCATGAAAGCTGCTGGGAATAATAAGTAACCTTAAGATAGCCCACATGTCATGAAAGCTGCTGGGAATGATAAGTAACCTTAAGATAGCCCATACGTCGTGAAAGCTGCTGGGAATGATAAGTAACCTTAAGATAGCCCACATGTCATGAAAGCTGCTGGGAATGATAAGTAACCTTAAGATAGCCCATACGTCATGAAAGCTGCTGGGAATGATAAGTAACCTTAAGATAGCCCACACGTCGTGAAAGCTGCTGGGAATAATAAGTAACCTTAAGATAGCCCATACGTCGTGAAAGCTGCTGGGAATGATAAGTAACCTTAAGATAGCCCATACGTCATGAAAGCTGCTGGGAATAATAAGTAACCTTAAGATAGCCCATACGTCGTGAAAGCTGCTGGGAATGATAAGTAACCTTAAGATAGCCCACATGTCATGAAAGCTGCTGGGAATGATAAGTAACCTTAAGATAGCCCATACGTCATGAAAGCTGCTGGGAATGATAAGTAACCTTAAGATAGCCCACACGTCGTGAAAGCTGCTGGGAATAATAAGTAACCTTAAGATAGCCCATACGTCGTGAAAGCTGCTGGGAATGATAAGTAACCTTAAGATAGCCCATACGTCATGAAAGCTGCTGGGAATAATAAGTAACCTTAAGATAGCCCATACGTCGTGAAAGCTGCTGGGAATGATAAGTAACCTTAAGATAGCCCACATGTCATGAAAGCTGCTGGGAATGATAAGTAACCTTAAGATAGCCCATACGTCATGAAAGCTGCTGGGAATGATAAGTAACCTTAAGATAGCCCATACGTCGTGAAAGCTGCTGGGAATGATAAGTAACCTTAAGATAGCCCATACGTCATGAAAGCTGCTGGGAATGATAAGTAACCTTAAGATAGCCCATACATCATGAAAGCTGCTGGGAATGATAAGTAACCTTAAGATAGCCCATACGTCATGAAAGCTGCTGGGAATAATAAGTAACCTTAAGATAGCCCATACGTCATGAAAGCTGCTGGGAATGATAAGTAACCTTAAGATAGCCCATACGTCGTGAAAGCTGCTGGGAATGATAAGTAACCTTAAGATAGCCCATACGTCATGAAAGCTAAGATAGCCCACATGTCATGAAAGCTGCTGGGAATAATAAGTAACCTTAAGATAGCCCATACGTCGTGAAAGCTGCTGGGAATGATAAGTAACCTTAAGATAGCCCATACGTCATGAAAGCTGCTGGGAATGATAAGTAACATTAAGATAGCCCATACGTCATGAAAGCTGCTGGGAATAATAAGTAACCTTAAGATAGCCCACATGTCATGAAAGCTGCTGGGAATAATAAGTAACCTTAAGATAGCCCATACGTCGTGAAAGCTGCTGGGAATGATAAGTAACCTTAAGATAGCCCACATGTCATGAAAGCTGCTGGGAATGATAAGTAACCTTAAGATAGCCCATACGTCATGAAAGCTGCTGGGAATAATAAGTAACCTTAAGATAGCCCATACGTCGTGAAAGCTGCTGGGAATAATAAGTAACCTTAAGATAGCCCATACGTCGTGAAAGCTGCTGGGAATAATAAGTAACCTTAAGATAGCCCATACGTCGTGAAAGCTGCTGGGAATGATAAGTAACCTTAAGATAGCCCACATGTCATGAAAGCTGCTGGGAATAATAAGTAACCTTAAGATAGCCCATACGTCGTGAAAGCTGCTGGGAATAATAAGTAACCTTAAGATAGCCCATACGTCGTGAAAGCTGCTGGGAATGATAAGTAACCTTAAGATAGCCCATACATCATGAAAGCTGCTGGGAATAATAAGTAACCTTAAGATAGCCCATACGTCGTGAAAGCTAAGATAGCCCATACTCATGAAAGCTGCTGGGAATAATAAGTAACCTTAAGATAGCCCATACGTCATGAAAGCTAAGATAGCCCATACGTCATGAAAGCTAAGATAGCCCACACGTCATGACAGCTGCTGGGAAAGGCCAGGAGGAATCAATGAAATGACAATATCAATTAAAGACATCACTGTTTGCTTCATTCAAATGAGAGCTCGGAAAAGTCGCATTCCCCCATGCTCATGATTTTCTGAAAGAAAGAAATGATATGATAACGAAGCCTAAAAAACAGTGGGAGGAATATACAGAGAAGTTATTGTGACAGAATTGAACCAGAGTCAGAAAGAAAGATGGGAAATCAGATGTACAAGTCGATATCACTACAGGAGACAATGAGGGAGAGGGAGACAAGGAAGAAAGTGACCTTGACCGCCAGCAGAAGTGCAGACGACGTGGTGACGCGCTACAGTGGCGAGTTAGGTCAGTGAATTCCAACTCGAAACTGCATGGCCCTTCACACATGTTCTCTGTGAATGTCCAACCACAGAATTTTTGAAAACTTTTTACTGGAATCTTACTTTCAAATGGCCGTAGAGGAGATAAATAATGTACAGAAGGGATCGAGTGGCAGTGTTTGTTTGTACCACTGTCTTTGTTGTTTGGCAGAAAATAAATACACTTGGTGACACTGATCCAGTGACATTGTGACAGTTCACATGTGGGAGTAACGGGGCAGGCTTACGTAAAAGTCTGTAGTTTTTTTTTCTCCAACTGACAAACGCATGTATAGCACGTTACGCTGTGTACGTTTACTAACTGCATGATGTTACCATGAAACAACTTAAACATGTGACAATGAGACAGTGACATGACACGCACAATTGAGGCATACACATTGACATGCCAACGAGATTATGACTGATCAATACTTGTGCCAAAGGTCTTTGCTCTAACACAAATGACGGCTAAGTGGGGCTGACTAGTATACGATATGGGAACCATAGTTTCCTTGAACGATGCTGAAATAGCACGAATACTAGGGCTAAACTTCTCTGTAGAGTAAGAGCGTATATGGACCACCCACTTTGGATGCCTGGATGTTTCTCAGCCACCCAGCTACTGGTACTTCAGCAAAGCGCTCAAATCATCCTAGGTAATTGTCAGTGTTGTCGTTTTTATCCGTAAACGTATTGGTAGGTGGCTTTGGAGATTTTGCACTCTCAGTATTATTCAAGGGGAGGAATGTATAGAGAAGGAATTAGAAGTTATTTTGAGAGAACTGGATCACTTTCGACGAGACAGATAATGAATCAGACGTAGAAGTTGATGTTATTGAATGAGAGGATGATGAAGAGGAAGAAGAAAGCGATCCAACAGCCAATGTGTCACTTACTGTGTCACTTGACTCTACCCTCTCCGCCTTGACTCTGCCCTCTCCGCCTTGACCCTACCCTCTCCGCCTTGACTCTATCCTCTCCACTCTGCCCTCTCCGCCTTGACTCTACCCTCTCCACTCTGCCCTCTCCGCCTTGACTCTACCCTCTCCGCCTTGACTCTACCCTCTCCGCCTTGACTCTATCCTCTCCGCCTTGACTCTACCCTCTCCACTCTACCCTCTCCGCCTTGACTCTACCCTCTCCGCCTTGACTCTACCCTCTCCGCCTTGACTCTACCCTCTCCTCTCTACCCTCTCCGCCTTGACTCTACCCTCTCCGCCTTGACTCTACCCTCTCCGCCTTGACTCTATCCTCTCCGCCTTGACTCTACCCTCTCCACTCTACCCTCTCCGCCTTGACTCTACCCTCTCCGCCTTGACTCTACCCTCTCCGCCTTGACTCTACCCTCTCCGCCTTGACTCTACCCTCTCCGCCTTGACTCTACCCTCTCCATGAACAACTTTGTTTCTCAAACTGCCAGATCTTGCTACTATCACCTCCATCGTGTAAGCCTGATCAGGAAGTATCTCTCTGTTGAAACAACTGCAAAACTCGTTCTCTCCTTCATAATGTCTCGCATTGACTATTGCAATTCACACCTGTCTGGTCTTCCTGCCTCCACCATTCACATCCTACAGCGCATTCAAAACAATGCTGCACGCCTTGTACTCAAAAAGAAAAAAGCTGACCACATATCTCCTCTCCTGGCACAACTTCAATGGCTCCCTGTATCAAAGCGCATACAGTACAAACTAGACACCATGTGCTACAAAAGCCTCAATAACGCAGCCCCCGATTACCTGTCAAGCCTACTTGAGATCTATGTTCCCTCACGTACCCTCCGCTCTGTCTCCGATCCTCTGCCTTTTCGCTTTCCACGCACTAAGCTCAATACCTATGGTCCACGAGCCTTCTCTGTTTCTGGTCCACTTTCCTGGAACAAACTTCCTCTCTCAGTCCGTCAGCAACCTACTTTTGTCTCCTTCAAGTCCGCTCTCAAAACTCACCTTTTCTCCTCTGCATGAAATCCTGACCTCACTCATCCCCCTCTGTAGCCTGACTCCGCTCGGAGTGGAATCACATTGTAATATATATTCGTATATAATATGCTCTCTATAATTTTCCATTGCTTTTATTCTTTTCCCCCATTTATAGCCATGTGTGAGTGTGTGTGTGCGTGTGTGTGCGCGCGTGCGTATGTGTATGTTCAGCGCTTAGATTTGATTTCTATCAAGATTTTGCGCTATATAAATTGTAATTATTGTTATTATTATTATAACTGCAGACAACGTTGTGACGCGCTGCAGTGGCGAGTTAGGCGAGTGAATTCCAGCTCGTTACTACATGGCTCTTCACACAGTTGTCTGTGAATGTCGAATCACTGTATTACTTTTGGCTCTCTCTCTCTCTATACCTCGATGTATGTGAATGTCGAATCACTGTATTACTTTTGGCTCTCTCTCTGTCTCCCTCGATGTATGTAAATGTCCAATCACTGTATTACTTTTGTCTCCCTCTCTGTCTCCCTCGATGTATGTGAATGCCAAATCACTGTATTACTTTTGGCTCTCTCTCTATACCTCGATGTATGTGAATGTCGAATCACTGGATTTCTTTTGGCTCTCTCTCTCTATACCTCGATGTATGTGAATGTCGAATCACTGTATTACTTTTGTCTCCCTCTCTCTATGCCTCGATGTATGTGAATGTCGAATCACTGTATTACTTTTGGCTCTCTCTCTCTATACCTCGATGTATGTGAATGTCCAATCACTGTATTACTTTTGGCTCTCTCTCTATACCTCGATGTATGTGAATGTCGAATCACTGGATTTCTTTTGGCTCTCTCTCTATACCTCGATGTATGTAAATGTCGAATCACTGGATTTCTTTTGGCTCTCTCTCTCTATACCTCGATGTATGTAAATGTCGAATCACTGGATTTCTTTTGGCTCTCTCTCTCTATACCTCGATGTATGTGAATGTCGAATCACTGGATTTCTTTTGGCTCTCTCTCTCTATACCTCGATGTATGTAAATGTCGAATCACTGTATTACTTTTGTCTCTCTCTCTCTATACCTCGATGTATGTAAATGTCGAATCACTGTATTACTTTTGGCTCTCTCTCTATACCTCGATGTATGTGAATGCCAAATCACTGTATTACTTTTGGCTCTCTCTCTATACCTCGATGTATGTGAATGCCAAATCACTGGATTTCTTTTGGCTCTCTCTCTATACCTCGATGTATGTAAATGTCGAATCACTGGATTTCTTTTGGCTCTCTCTCTATACCTCGATGTATGTAAATGTCGAATCACTGTATTTCTTTTGGCTCTCTCTCTATACCTCGATGTATGTGAATGCCGAATCACTGTATTTCTTTTGGCTCTCTCTCTATACCTCGATGTATGTAAATGTCGAATCACTGTATTTCTTTTGGCTCTCTCTCTATACCTCGATGTATGTAAATGTCGAATCACTGTATTTCTTTGGCTCTCTCTCTATACCTCGATGTATGTAAATGTCGAATCACTGGATTTCTTTTGTCTCCCTCTCTCTATACATCCCCAAATATGGATTTAGCCAAGCCATTGGATCTTGTTACATGGCCATACCAACGTAGTTTTCTTCTCTTCGCTGAAGTCAGCAGATCTTCATATAGTCCAGTATGCTGCATGATGGTCTGGTGTAGGCTACCTGTTATTGGTGATATGATCAGTGTGTGTGTGTGATATTTAGTGTCTTGCCATAACACCTCGTTTCTGTGGCTTGGATTTGTCATTCAATTTGGCAGTGAGGGTCCTTGTGTGGGTTGCATACAGGAAGAGGGAATATGTCAATGTACGCAAGAGCTTTGTCTTGTGCTTCATGAAGATGTTCGTGTACTTCCATATAGACCTCTCACACGACCAGGTCTTCTCCCAACAACTACAAATGTCCCACTATGCCCCCACTCCAAAACCAACCATCACAGCACAAATTAATCCTTTCCCATCCCCTTCTAAAAGTACTCAATGACTTCACCATTCCACAACACCTCTGTTTCGTTCTTTCTACAGCCAACTCGGAAGACAGGGCAATGCTTCTTCGTCTTTACTCGTCGCTGTCTGATTCTCAACTGACTACAGTCTATATACATATCACAGTGAACAGCAATCAGTTATCATTTAAACGAATATCATGCCGTGCTGCTATCCGCACGCTGTTTACTATCAACACACGTCACATCTCCCTTTCTTTAAGGAAACAAAATCATTTAATCATTTTTCCTATCTTTCAGTCCATACGAAATAAATGTGTTTCCTACCTTTATCACAACATTAACTTAACAAAAACTCATTCTCACGCACAGGGCCCAATCATTCATTCACCTCATTTTATCTCTTATCATTATACTATCCATTATCATCATGTCCATATTTCGCAATGCTTTCAGTTTATCTGATTGTGGCAGAGTCTTCAGTTTCATTCATATTTCAGGAAATCTGGCCTTTTGCTTTGTCTTCCAGATCTTGTTCTGTAAGGAGAACTAACTGGTTCGGGTTGTCCTGTCCTTGTTTGTTTGATAACTTCATCTGGCTCCTTGATGCTGGTTGTCTCAGACATTTTGATGACTGATGACTGATCAGATGAGTTCTCACGGACAGACGATGCTGGCGTCCTGACATCTGTTCCAGTTCCAGTTTTCTTGTTATCTTCCAGCATCTGTTTTGATGGAATGATGATTTGCTGTTGCTTGCCTGATGTGTCACTTTCCTGATGTCTTCCAGAAATCATCCTTCTCTGGACAAGTCGTTGAGGGTTGATTGTCTGCTGAAGCTCTGTTTCTATTGTGTCTCGTAGCTGACGACGATTCCTTCTGTACTGACGTCCGTCCTCTGTGCGAATGTTGTATGACCGGATGTTCACCTGTTGGTCTACTTTGGCGCTGATCCACTTTTTGGATCCTGGAGGTTGGAATTTCACAATCTGTCCCGGACTCAGTTCTGTCAGCTCTACTGCGCTTCTGTTGTAGTAATGCGCTTGCTTCAGTTTCCTTTTCTCAAGTTCTTTCTTGATTGTTACAACTGTAGGTAGGAGTAATGTCTTTGACGTCGGCACTTGTGTTCGTGTTCTTCTGCCGAACAGTCTCTGAACAGGCGAACTGTTTACAGTCTCTGTCGGGATGTTTCTCAGCTCAAGTAAAGCGAGGAAGGGATCTTGATTGTTGTGTTCTGCTTTCTTCATGCACGTCTTTGCAGACTTCACCGCGCTCTCTGCTTTTCCATTGGACTGAGGGTAGTGTAGTGAGCTTGTTACGTGTTCAAACCCATATGTTTTTCTGAACTTTCCAAACTGGTTTGATGTGAATTGAGTTCCACAGTCTGTTGTCAGGCGTTCTGGTATTCCGTGTCTTGCCAAGTGTCTCTTCAGACAGATAATGACGTCTTTGGACTCTCTTGTTTGTAACCGATCAATCTCAAAGAAATCAGAGTAGTGATCGACCGTAACCAGGTATTCATTGCCATTATGTTCAAAGATGTCACAAGCGATGTGTTGCCTGGGCAGTTCAGGGATCTCTGTACTGATAAGTGGTTCTTTCTGCTGACCACGTTGGTATGTGTTACAGGCGCTGCATGTTTTGACAAAATCTTCAATGTCCGTGTTCATCCTGGGCCAGTAGACTACCTCACGTGCTCTTCTTATGCAGCTCTGAATTCCTGAGTGGCTTGCATGAAGTTTCTCAAGGATGTCTGCTCTTTCGCTTTCAGGTACAATTACTCTGTGGTTTTTGAAGACAAGTCCGTTGTGGACTGACAGTTCCTCCCTGAAAGAAAAGTATTGTTGCAACTGTAATGAAAGTTGTTGTTTCTCCTCTGGCCAGCCTTGTAGAATGACAGCTTTCAGGGTTTTCATGGTTGCATCTTCCTGAGTTGCTTGCTGCAGACTGTTCAGTCTCTCTTGGCTGATAGCCAGTTCTTGTAACGAGTCTGTTTTCTCCAGGTCTGTGAGGAAAACGGCTTCCTTGTGGGTGACTTGCTGTTCCGCTTTTCCACAGACTGCTCTGCTGAGGGTGTCAGCCAGGTGCATCTCAGATCCACGCTTGTACACTACCGTGTACCTGAACTTCTGAGTTCTGAGTAGCATCCTCTGAATCCTCTTAGGTGCTGAGAGCAGGCTCTTCTTGTGAATGATCTCTAGTGGTTTGTGGTCGGTCTCCACCACGTATCTCTCAAACCTTTCCAGACCGAAGAGTATTGCCAACATTTCCTTTTCTATTTGAGCATAGCTTTTTTCTGTCTCGGTCAAGGCTCGAGATGCGTACTGAATCGGTTGACCATCCTGCATGAGACAAGCTCCAAGTCCAAACTGTGAAGCATCACACTGAAGGGTGGTTGTACGCTTTCCTGAAGAGTCAAAGTAGCGAAGTACCGGTGGCTCAGAGAGTATCTTCTTCACTTTCTTCAGGGTTTCTCTGTGGACGTCTTCATCCCATCTGAAGTGGACGTCTTTTTTTACCAGTTCTCTGAGTGGTGCTGCTGCCTCAGACAGGTTCGGTGCAAATTTCTGAAGGTATCCGACTACACCGAGTAGTCTCTGCACAGCTGCTTTGTCTTCTGGCACTGGGAGTTGTTGGACAGCATCCAATTTCTTTGGGTCGGCTTTCAAGCCTTCTCTTGAGAAGATGTGTCCCAAATATGATATCTCTGTTCGTTTCATCTCAACCTTCTCCTTGTTGAGTTTGATTCCAGTCTCTCGGCATCGTTGTAGCAAACGGTTCAGGTTGGTATCATGAACTTGTGCTCCTGCTTCGTCGGTTGGTCCTCTGCCAAAAACAAAGATGTCATCATGAACCGCCACCACGCCTGGCAGTCCTGCCAGAGCGATGTCAATCCTCCTCTGGAATTCTTCTGTGGCTGGTGAAATACCAAAGGGCATTCGTTTCCATCGGTATTTGCCAAAAGGCGTCTCAAATGTTGTCAGGTAGCTGCTGTCTTCGTCCAGTTCAACGTGCCAAAACCCGTTTTTCGCGTCCAGGTGTGTGAAGTATTTTGCATCTTTGAGGAGAGGCAGTACGTCATCAATGGTTGGCATGGGGTACTCGTTTCTCCTGAGGGCTTTGTTCAGTGGCTTAGGGTCGATGCACAGTCTGACTTTCCCATTGGTCTTTGTTGTTACGACCAAACTGCTTATCCACTCTGTTGGCGTGTCTACTTTAGCGACCACGTCCAGTTTTTTCAACCTCTTCAGCTCGTCCTTCACTTTCTCTTGCACTGCTATCGGCCACTTTCTGCAAGGCATCTTCACTGGAGCCATACTGGGGTCTGTTTCTAGGTGTAATTTCCCTTCTAGTTTTCCTTCTCCTTCAAAGACATCGTTGTACTTTGTGAGCATATCTTTTGCATTTTCCTCCTCTTTCTGATTCGCCGCTATCGTTGCAATGTTCTCTTCCTTGATCGTCAACAATTGCATGTGCTGTACAGCTTTCAGTCCCAGTACTGGCTTACAATCCATTTTGGTGATCGCGAAGTTGACTTTGTATTTCCTTCTGTTCTTGGGGTTTTTCACTCGCAGCACTATCTCCCCTACAGGCTTCATTTCTGTTCCGTTGAACATCACCAGCTTCTTCTTCGTCTCTTGCAGGTCAGACTTTCTTTCATCTCCTGTGACTTCTCTGTACAGGCTCTCGGACATCACGTTTGTTGTTGCACCTGTGTCAAGAAGAAATGTTACCAGCATCTCATTTATCAGCATTTTTGCTCGTATATTTCTCTCCTTTTTTCTGGTTTTGTCTTCGATCCCGAGGATTTCATTATCGCTTTCAGTGTCAGTCTCTTCTTCTTCGAAGTGCCGAACTCTTGTTTTCTTTTGATTTTTCTTGGGTGTTCTGCAGCATGAAGCAAAGTGATTATTTCCTCCACAACCTTTGCATTTTCTTCCAAATGCTGGACATTTCTCTTTTGCTCTTGGGTGCTTTCCACCACAATATCCGCATTTCTCTCTGTACTCTGTTTTGTTTCCTTTGCTATACTGCTTTGCTGTCTTCTTTTCTTTGAAAACTTGGACTTCCTGCGTGTCCTGCGTTTTTCTCATCATTTGGACGGTTTGATGTTGACTTGATTCATGCGCTCTGCACATATCAATACATGCAGTCAATGTCAGCTGTCGCACTTCCAGTAATTTTGATCGCAGAGTCTCGTCATGTACACCCAGTACGATTTGATCTCTCAACAGTCTGTCTTCCAGTGTACCATAGTTACAGGTCTTGATCAGTCTCCGCAGTTCTGCTACAAACTGTTCGATAGATTCTCCTGCTGCTTGATGTCTGCAATTGAATCTGAATGCTTCATAAGTTTCATTGGTTGAACCCACACAGTATTCTTCGAATTTCTGGAGAACAGTGTCAATGTCATTTCTTTCAGCTTCATTAGCAAATGCCAATCCTTCATAGATGTCCATAACATCCAGCCCGATGCAAGAAAGAAAAACTGCTGTTCTGTATGTTGAGTCTTCTTCTGTCTGTGTTGTCACAATTTCATAGCTGTCCCAAAGCCTCTTGAATTTCCTCCAGCTGCTCTGCAGGTTTCCTCCATTCACTTCAAGTTTAGGAGGCAAGGGAATCTTGGCATGTCGTCGACTGGCTCTTCTCTCTTCTTGTTCATCTTCCATGGTTGAACTTTAGTCTTCAATATTCTGGATTTTTGTTGGAGTTCGTAATCACGATTCTGACACCATGTTTCGTTCTTTCTACAGCCAACTCGGAAGACAGGGCAATGCTTCTTCGTCTTTACTCGTCGCTGTCTGATTCTCAACTGACTACAGTATATATACATATCACAGTGAACAGCAATCAGTTATCATTTAAACGAATATCATGCCGTGCTGTTATCCGCACGCTGTTTACTATCAACACACGTCACAACCTCTTACTTTTCACCCTCTGATCCACTGACCTCAAGATCACATCCTCACTTGCCTCCTCACACAAAAAAAGTTAACAAAGCGATGCATGTTCTGAAAAGATCAAAAAAGAATCAGAATTGAAAACAGATACGATAATGCACATACACAACACAGTCATCAATTCAGTAAAACCATGGTGCTGAAATATGGTTCCCTTGTCAAACGTCCAACATAAAAAAATGCACAGCATGTAGACTGTTGTTCTTAGGTGTCCTGAATAATCTGCTATAGTGCTATATAGTGCTATCAGATCTCTGTGCAGCATTCGACATGCTGGATGCCCTATCGTCTTACAGAGAATGAAGATAAATATTGCATTCAGGACGTTGCGTATGATTGGTTTTCATTCTACTTGCGTTATCACTCTCAATCTTTTGTAATTCATAGTGTTCTGTGAGTTTGTTGTCCTGTGCATGGTGTATTCCAGGGCTCTGTTTTGTTTACTCTTGAATAGCTTTGAGCCAAACTGGTCTGACTAACACTGTAATGTTTGTATTAGATAGACCAGTATAGCTCTAAGACATTCTGTTTTTATCCCTTGGTGATGTAATAACACCGTAATGTTTGTATTAGATAGACCAGTACAGCTCTAAGACATAATAACATTGTAATGTTTGTATTAGATAGACCAGTACAGCTCTAAGACATAATAACACCGTAATGTTTGTATTAGATAGACCAGTACAGCTCTAAGACATAATAACACCGTAATGTTTGTATTAGATAGACCAGTACAGCTCTAAGACATAATAACACCGTAATGTTTGTATTAGATAGACCAGTACAGCTCTAAGACATAATAACACTGTAATGTTTGTATTAGATAGACCAGTACAGCTCTAAGACATAATAACATTGTAATGTTTGTATTAGATAGACCAGTACAGCTCTAAGACATAATAACACTGTAATGTTTGTATTAGATAGACCAGTACAGCTCTAAGACATAATAACACCGTAATGTTTGTATTAGATAGACCAGTACAGCTCTAAGACATAATACATTGTAATGTTTGTATTAGATAGACCAGTACAGCTCTAAGACATAATACACTGTAATGTTTGTATTAGATAGACCAGTACAGCTCTAAGACATAATAACATTGTAATGTTTGTATTAGATAGACCAGTACAGCTCTAAGACATAATAACACTGTAATGTTTGTATTAGATAGACCAGTACAGCTCTAAGACATAATAACACTGTAATGTTTGTATTAGATAGACCAGTACAGCTCTAAGACATAATAACATTGTAATGTTTGTATTAGATAGACCAGTACAGCTCTAAGACATTCTGTTTTATCCCTTGGTAATGTAGCCGCCATCTTTCTGATACTGCGATGTCTCTGTGATGGTTCCACACTTTCAGGACACTCCCCAGTTTGATAGGTGCTAGTGTGAACGTGTGAGCATGACAGGGAGATGATTTTACATTCTGCAAGACTGCAGTGTTACTATGATGATATAACTAGGCAGAGGGTGAGATAGTTTTACACATTGTGAAAGACTGCAGTGTTACTATGATGATATAACTAGGCAGAGGGTGAGATAGTTTTACACATTGTGAAAGACTGCAGTGTTACTATGATGATATAACTAGGCAGAGGGTGAGATAGTTTTACACATTGTGAAAGACTACAATGTTACTATGATGATATAACTAGGCAGAGGGTGAGATAGTTTTACACATTGTGAAAGACTACAATGTTACTATGATGATATAACTAGGCAGAGGGTGAGATAGTTTTACACATTGTGAAAGACTGCAGTGTTACTATGATGATATAACTAGGCAGAGGGTGAGATAGTTTTACACATTGTGAAAGACTGCAGTGTTACTATGATGATATAACTAGGCAGAGGGTGAGATAGTTTTACACATTGTGAAAGACTGCAGTGTTACTATGATGATATAACTAGGCAGAGGGTGAGATAGTTTTACACATTGTGAAAGACTGCAGTGTTACTATGATGATATAACTAGACAGAGGGTGAGATAGCTTTACACATCCTGCAAGACTGCAGTGTTACTATGATGATATAACTATGGGGAGGGTGAGATAGTTTTACACATTCTGCAAGACTGCAGTGTTACTTTGATGATATAACTAGGCAGAGGGTGAGATAGTTTTACACATTGTGAAAGACTGCAGTGTTACTATGATGATATAACTAGGCAGAGGGTGAGATAGTTTTACACATTGTGAAAGACTACAGTGTTACTATGATGATATAACTAGGCAGAGGGTGAGATAGTTTTACACATTGTGAAAGACTACAGTGTTACTATGATGATATAACTAGGCAGAGGGTGAGATAGTTTTACACATTGTGAAAGACTGCAGTGTTACTATGATGATATAACTAGGCAGAGGGTGAGATAGTTTTACACATTGTGAAAGACTACAATGTTACTATGATGATATAACTAGGCAGAGGGTGAGATAGTTTTACACATTGTGAAAGACTGCAGTGTTACTATGATGATATAACTAGGCAGAGGGTGAGATAGTTTTACACATTCTGAAAGACTGCAGTGTTACTATGATGATATAACTAGGCAGAGGGTGAGATAGTTTTACACATTCTGAAAGACTGCAGTGTTACTATGATGATATAACTAGGCAGAGGGTGAGATAGTTTTACACATCCTGCAAGACTGCAGTGTTACTATGATGATATAACTAAGCAGAGGGTGAGATAGTTTTACACATCCTGCAAGACTGCAGTGTTACTATGATGACAGAACTATGTAGGCAACTGAAGGGAGATAACTGTACACATCATCATCATCACCACGTGCCTTGCTGCATGGCATTGGTGATCATGGCCCTCCATATGAATCTATCTTTTGTCGCTGCCATCCTCTCTGTCCTCATCCACTCCGCAAATCCGTCCAATATTTTCTCCATACCTCGTACTCTTTTTCCGTCCATACTTCCTGTTCTGACGAGGTGCTCAAATTTCTCTCGACTCATAAAATGTCCTATAATTATTGCTCGTCTTTTCCTAATCTTCTTCATCAATGTTCTTTTTTCTTTTTGTGTTTGCCTTTTTCAACACGGTCTCGTTTGTTTTCTTTTCTGCCCATGGAACTCTGAACAGTCTTCTAAAAAAACACGTTTCAGCTGCCTCAGTCTTGTTGATTGTGCATGTTGACTGTTCAGGCTTCGCACTCGCACAACAGTACTGGTTCTACATAACACTGAAGAACTCTTTCGTCCTCATTTGGTAAGAACGCTTTTCAATTTCTTAAATGCTGTTTTAGCTTGGCCGATTCTATTGGCTATTTCTGATGAGCATCTGCCGTCTGGTAGGATGATCGTTCCCAGATATTGAAACTTATCAACCTGTCTCAATGTGGTGCCATTTGCTGTTATTTTGCATCTGTACTGATCATTACTGGTACGTAAAATAGCCACGTGCAAGTATACAACGAGGTAACAGACAGTACTGTCATCAGACACTTTTCTGTCAATTTACAGGTTGTATTTGTTTGTTTGTTTGTTCGTCTGGTTGTTTGTTTGTTTGTTTGTTTGTCTGGTTGTTTGTTTTGTTTGTTTGTTTGTTCGTCTGGTTGTCTGGTTATTTGTTTGTTTATTCGTCTGTCTTGTCTGTCTGTTTAGTTGTCTATATGTTTATTTGTCTGTCTGTTTGTTTGTAATTGTTGTTTTGTTTGATTTTTGTTTCTTTTTTTAACTTTCCCGATTTCCTTTTCAGTTTCACTTTCTCAAGGTAACATCTCTGCATTTGGAATAAACTTTATATTCACGGATGCCACTGATACCATGTTCAACGTTGCAATAGTGGTCTTGATACCCCGCCACTCGTTCCGGCTCCGCAAGATACCACCAATGCCAAATACATTCAGTAGAAGTCCAAGTGCCAGGCAGCCCACGTGAGCCAGAGATCTCAAGCTGCCATCAGACCACCCACTAGGAGAGACCCTGCACTGCTGCTGGATCTCTTTGTTGGGATTTCTGATCCAGCTTACTAAAGACATTGCCTGTTAAGCCCCCTGCTAACGGCAGCTATCGTTCAGTCATGCAGCCAGACAGTGAACAACCCCAGGTAAGGGGCCACAACCTTCCAGTGACAGACAGTGAACAACCCCAGGTACGTGGCCACAACCTTCCTGTGACAGTCTCCTCGAATTGCTGACTCCAAAGACTCCAGTTTGAGTTCACCTCAAGCATGGACCTGGTGGAAGAAACCGAAACTGATGTCATGCTACTAGGAGATGAAGGACCACAGTATATGTGGCAATGGTGTCATGTCACCAGGAGTTCAGGAGATGAAGGACCACAGTATATGTGGCAATGGTGTCATGTCACCAGGAGTTCAGGACATGAAGGACCACAGTATATGTGGCAATGGTGTCATGTCACCAGGAGTTCAGGACATGAAGGACCACAGTATATGTGGCAATGGTGTCATGTCACCAGGAGTTCAGGACATGAAGGGCCACAGTATATGTGGCAATGGTGTCATGTCACCAGGAGTTCAGGACATGAAGGACCACAGTATATGTGGCAATGGTGTCATGTCACCAGGAGTTCAGGACATGAAGGACCACAGTATATGTGGCAATGGTGTCATGTCACCAGGAGTTCAGGACATGAAGGGTCACAGTATCTATGACAATGGGGTCATGTCACCAGGAGTTCAGGACATGAAGGGCCACAGTATATGTGGCAATGGTGTCATGTCACAGGACATGAAGGGTCACAGTATCTATGACGATGGGGTCACCAGGACATGAAGGGTCACAGTATCTATGACGATGGGGTCACCAGGACATCAGGACATGAAGGGTCACAGTATCTATGACGATGGGGTCACCAGGACATGAAGGGTCACAGTATCTATGACGATGGGTCACCAGGACATCAGGACATGAAGGGTCAGAGTATCTATGACGATGGGGTCACAAGGACATCAGGACATGAAGGGTCACAGTATCTATGACGATGGGGTCACCAGGACATCAGGACATGAAGGGTCACAGTATCTATGACAGTGGGGTCACCAGGACATCAGGACATGAAGGGTCACAGTATCTATGACATGGGGTCACCAGGATATCAGGACATGAAGGGTCACAGTATCTATGACAGTGGGGTCACCAGGACATCAGGACATGAAGGGTCACAGTATCTATGACAGTGGGGTCACCAGGACATGAAGGGTCACAGTATCTATGACAGTGGGGTCACCAGGACATGAAGGGTCACAGTATCTATGACAGTGGGGTCATGTCATCAGGACATGAAGGGTCACAGTATCTATGACAATGGGGTCATGTCACCAGGACATGAAGGGCCACAGTATCTATGACAGTGGGGTCATGTCACCAGGACATCAGGACATGAAGGGCCACAGTATCTATGACAGTGGGGTCACCAGGACATGAAGGGCCACAGTATCTATGACAGTGGGGTCATGTCACCAGGACATCAGGACATGAAGGGCCACAGTATCTATGACAGTGGGGTCACCAGGACATGAAGGGCCACAGTATCTATGACAATGGGGTCATGTCATCAGGACATGAAGGGTCACAGTATCTATGACAATGGGGTCATGTCACCAGGACATGAAGGGTCACAGTATCTATGACAATGGGGTCATGTCACCAGGACATGAAGGGTCACAGTATCTATGACAATGGGGTCATGTCACCAGGACATCAGGACATGAAGGGCCACAGTATCTATGACAATGGGGTCATGTCACCAGGACATCAGGACATGAAGGGCCACAGTATCTATGACAATGGGGTCATGTCATCAGGACATGAAGGTTCACAATGTCTATGACAATAATAATAATAAAATAATTACAATATTTATATAGCGCAAAATCTTGATAAAATCAAATCTAAGCGCTGAAGCAGACACACACGCAAGCACGCACGCACGCACGCACGCACACACACGCACGCACACACACACACACACATACACACACACACACACGCATGGCTATAAATGGGGAGAAAGAATAAAAGCAATAAAAGCAAGAATAAAAGCAATGGAAAATTATAGAGAGCATAGCATATACAATTATATATTATAACCATGTGATTCCCTCCGAGCGGAGACAGGCTGCAGAGGGGGGTTAGGATTTTATGCGGAGGAGAAAAGGTGAGTTTTGAGAGCGGACTTGAAGGAGACAAAAGTAGGTTGCTGACGGACTGAGAGAGGAAGTTTGTTCCAGGAGAGTGGACCAGAAACAGAGAAGGCTCGTGGACCATAGGTATTGAGCTTAGTGCGTGGAAAGCGAAAAGTCAGAGGATCGGAGGCAGAGCGGAGGGTACGTGAGGGAAGATAGATCTCAAGTAGGCTTGACAGGTAATCGGGGGCTGCGTTATTGAGGCTTTTGTAGCACATGGTGTCTAGTTTGTACTGTATGCGCTTTGATACAGGGAGCCAGTGAAGTTGTGCCAGGAGAGGAGATATGTGGTCAGCTTTTTTCTTTTTGAGTACAAGGCGTACAGCATTGTTTTGAATGCGCTGTAGGATGTGAATGGTGGAGGCAGGAAGACCAGACAGGAGTGAATTGCAATAGTCAATGCGAGACATTATGAAGGAGAGAACGAGTTTTGCAGTTGTTTCGACAGAGAGATACTTCCTGATCAGCCTTATACGATGGAGATGATAGTAGCAAGATCTGGCAGTTTGAGAAACAAAGTTGTTCATGGAGAGGGTAGAGTCAATGCAGACACCAAGGTTTTTAGCTGAATCAGAAATTGGGACTGATGTTTACATAATGGGAGAGAAAGAGGAGGCAGCTGAGAAAGTTTCTGACGGGTGCCAATGAGGATAGCTTCTGTTTTGTCGTCATTAAGCTGAAGTCTATTGTGTGTCATCCAGTTCTTAATGTCCGAGTAACACTCAGTGGTGCGAGTCAACAGGCGCTGTATATTATCAGGTGAGTCACTGTCTTGAAGTTGGGTGTCATCAGCATAGAAGTGGTGTTTTATAGAATGGGAGTTGATGATGGTGGACAGGGGGGAGGTGTCATGTCACCATGTCACCAGGACATCAGGACATGAAGGGTCACAGTATCTATGACAATGGGGTCATGTCACCAGGACATCAGGACATGAAGGGTCACAGTATCTATGACAATGGGGTCATGTCACCAGGACATCAGGACATGAAGGGTCACAGTATCTATGACAATGGGGTCATGTCACAGGACACCAGGACATGAAGGGTCACAGTATCTGACAATGGGGTCATGTCACAGGAAATGAAGGTTCACAATGTCTATGACAATGGGGTCATGTCACAGGACATCAGGACATGAAGGGCAGCAGTACCTTTGATAGTGGAGTCACCAGGAGATCAGGACATGTTGATGTTTGTACGTTTATGACCACAAATTAGTACCTGTATGTATGGTTAGACGTTTCTAGTGAGCATCCATCAATACACGTTTATTGGTGTGTATTTGTGGACCTGAAAAACATGAAAATAGAATCAGAACGCGCATTTGATATACCCAGAAAAGACAGGTGCAAATTTTGTTGTGTGATGTGCAGTGAATCAATTGTTATTATTGTTATTATCATCATCATCATCATCATCATTGTCATCACCATCATTATCATTATCATTATTATCGTTATTATTACTATCATTGTGTGAGCAGCGTGGTCCTGTCTTTCCATTCAACATGTAACATACACAGGGCTGTGTGGTCCTGTCTTTCCATTCAACATGTAACATATACAGGGCTGTGTGGTCCTGTCTTTCCATTCAACATGTAACATACACAGGGCTGTGTGGTCCTGTCTTTCCATTCAACATGTAACATACACAGGGCTGTGTGGTCCTGTCTTTCCATTCAACGTGTAACATACACAGGGCTGTGTGGTCCTGTCTTTCCATTCAGCATGTAACACACACAGGGCTGTGTGGTCCTGTCTTTCCATTCAACATGTAACACACACAGGGCTGTGTGGTCCTGTCTTTCCATTCAACGTGTAACACACACAGGGCTGTGTGGTCCTGTCTTTCCATTCAACGTGTAACACACACAGGGCTGTGTGGTCCTGTCTTTCCACTCAACATGTAACACACACAGGGCTGTGTGGTCCTGTCTTTCCATTCAACGTGTAACACACACAGGCTGTGTGGTCCTGTCTTTCCACTCAACATGTAACACACACAGGGCTGTGTGGTCCTGTCTTTCCATTCAACGTGTAACACACACAGGGCTGTGTGGTCCTGTCTTTCCACTCAACATGTAACACACACAGGGCTGTGTGGTCCTGTCTTTCCACTCAACATGTAACACACACAGGGCTGTGTGGTCCTGTCTTTCCACTCAACATGTAATACACACAGGGCTGTGTGGTCCTGTCTTTCCATTCAACGTGTAACACACACAGGGCTGTGTGGTCCTGTCTTTCCATTCAACGTGTAACACACACAGGGCTGTGTGGTCCTGTCTTTCCAGTAATGTGTGAATATGCTGAGTACATGAGAACTGACAGGATTGGGTGGAGCGCATGTGTAAATGTCCAACCATGATGAATCCCTCAAGAATGAATTCAAATTCAAACCACAGCTGAAATACACTGGACTGTTCAGTTGATCTTGATTTGAACCTTGATCTTTTGGTTTATGAACACTGAACAGACTACCATACCACAATAGTGCTTTTCTTTTCATGTGTGTGTATGTGTGTGTGTGAGAGAGACAGAGAGACAAAGACAGACACAGAGAGAGGACAATACCTGTGTAGAACAGAATCCCACAAAATCAACGAAATAAACACCTGGTTTCAGTTTCAATAGTTTATTAGTAAAAGTTGCATCATGGTAAAATTGATCAGATGATAAAAGTGCATAAGCTGCAGATTCATAATTCTGGAAATACAATTATGATAAAAACCATACTTCTGTGTGTATGATGATCAAAACCAACATAGAATATTTTACATTCTACGCTGCAATTCGGAAACTGATAGCAATGGAAAATTCACACTTCTGTTTGCTATTAGTTAAAGCAACATTTTGTCAGTAAACTGGAGGAGACTGTTTAATACTCCCACATAAACACAACCACCAACAAACATGAATGAACCTTTTCAATCCTTCACCCTATTCACCAGCTTACTGTTTACATAGGATTGCAGTGAACACGCCATAACCCTATACCCAAACATGAATAGTTCAACACACCACTTGCTCACAGGGCCTCTGATGCCTCTGTGTACTGACTTTCAGTGGGGTACACTGTTGACATGTCAATTACTGACCTGGTCTATTGACTTTTAGTGGGGTACACTGTCGACATGTCAGTTACTGACCTGGTCTATTGACTTTTAGTGGGGTACACTGTCGACATGTCAGTTACTGACCTGGTCTATTGACTTTTAGTGGGGTACACTGTCGACATGTCAGTTACTGGTCTATTGACTTTTAGTGGGGTACACTGTCGACATGTCAGTTACTGACCTGGTCTATTGACTTTTAGTGGGGTACACTGTCGACATGTCAATTACTGACCTGGTCTATTGACTTTTAGTGGGGTACACTGTCGACATGTCAGTTACTGGTCTATTGACTTTTAGTGGGGTACACTGTCGACATGTCAGTTACTGACCTGGTCTATTGACTTTTAGTGGGGTACACTGTCGACATGTCAATTACTGACCTGGTCTATTGACTTTTAGTGGGGTACACTGTCCACATGTCAGTTACTGGTCTATTGACTTTTAGTGGGGTACACTGTCCACATGTCAGTTACTGACCTGGTCTACTGACTTTTAGTGGGTACACTGTCGACATGTTTTAGTGGGGTACACTGTGACATGTCAGTTACTGACCTGGTCTATTGACTTTTAGTGGGGTACACTGTCCACATGTCAGTTACTGGTCTATTGACTTTTAGTGGGGTACACTGTCCACATATCAGTTACTGGTCTATTGACTTTTAGTGGGGTACACTGTCCACATGTCAGTTACTGACCTGGTCTATTCCTTTGTGTACAACCATGCCCTGGTATCTGACCAGCAGTACCCTGTCAAGCCACCATTATTTCTCAGGCAAAAACAGTCTGTAGCTGTTAGCGAATGGTCGTATTTCTGATCTGATCAAACAAACCAGAACTGACACTGCAGTCTTTATGAAAATGGTGCTCTAGACATCGATATGAAATATGATGATGTTTACTGGCAGTCTACAGACATATGAAGATGTCATTTACATGTAACTAAATTATTCAATGATATGCCGATAACAATACCAGCATAAAATATACACTAGGTAGGCATCTCAGGACCTGGCCAGCTCATGGGTTTATGTGCAGGCTTAAGGCTTGTGCCATGATCACCATACACATGGCACCTGTGACATTAGTGTGTACGGAATTCGTTCCAAGCGCAGACATGTTGTCTCGAGAAACCGAAGATGTCTAGAGCAGTACACCAAATCTGATCAATTATTTTTAACTCTTTATGACTGTGACAGGCAAGCGACATGAAAAAGTAAGACAACGACAGTAGCAGTCTTTATCAAAACGGTGTTTTAGACATCAGTATGGAACATGAAGATGTTTATGGCCAGTCTACAAAATCAGATCAACAATTATTTTCAGCTTTTTGTGATTGTGATGGACAAGTGATACGAAAAAATAAGACAACATAAATTCCTGTAATGCCAATGATACCATGTATTCTAAAAATAGTACAACTAAAATGATACCATGTCTTCTAAAAATAGTACAACTAAAATGATACCATGTCTTCTAAAAATAGTGCAACTAAAATGATACCATGTCTTCTAAAAATAGTACAACTAAAATGATACCATGTCTTCTAAAAATAGTACAACTAAAATGATACCATGTCTTCTAAAAATAGTACAACTAAAATGATACCATGTCTTCTAAAAATAGTACAACTAAAATGATGCCATGTCTTCTAAAAATAGTACAACTAAAATCTAAACCAACTTCTTGTCAAAAACTCAGATTTGTGTCCGGTTTTGAAATGGACACAGCAGACACTGAACTGTGAAATGTGAACAGCAGTCAAAGATGACAAAGTAGTGGGGAATCAAGGAAGTCAATACTGAGACAAAGGATACAGGAAGTCAATATTGAGACAAAGGATGAAGAAGTCAGTATTGACACAAAAGATGAAGTCAGTACTGAGACAAAGGATACAGGAAGTCAGTACTGAGACAAAGGATGAAGGAAGTCAATACTGAGACAAAGGATGAAGGAAGTCAATATTGAGACAAAGGATACAGGAAGTCAGTATTGAGACAAAAGATGAAGTCAGTATTGACACAAAAGATGAAGTCAGTATTGAGACAAAGGATGAAGGAAGTCAATATTGAGACAAAGGATGAAGTCAATATTGAGACAAAGGATGAAGGAAGTCAATATTGAGACAAAGAATGAAGGAAGTCAATATTGAGACAAAGAATGAAGGAAGTCAATATTGAGACAAAGGATGAAGGAAGTCAATATTGAGACAAAGGATGAAGTCAATATTGAGACAAAGGATGAAGGAAGTCAATATTGAGACAAAGGATGAAGGAAGTCAATATTGAGACAAAGGATGAAGTCAATATTGAGACAAAGGATGAAGGAAGTCAGTATTGAGACAAAGAATGAAGGAAGTCAATATTGAGACAAAGGATGAAGGAAGTCAATATTGAGACAAAGGATGAAGTCAATATTGAGACAAAGGATGAAGGAAGTCAGTATTGAGACAAAGAATGAAGGAAGTCAGTATTGAGACAAAGGATGAAGGAAGTCAATATTGAGACAAAGGATGAAGTCAATATTGAGACAAAGGATGAAGTCAATATTGAGACAAAGGATGAAGGAAGTCAGTATTGAGACAAAGAATGAAGGAAGTCAATATTGAGACAAAGGATGAAGGAAGTCAATATTGAGACAAAGGATGAAGTCAATATTGAGACAAAGGATGAAGGAAGTCAGTATTGAGACAAAGAATGAAGGAAGTCAATATTGAGACAAAGGATGAAGGAAGTCAGTATTGAGACAAAGGATACAGGAAGTCAATATTGACACAAAAGATGAAGAAGTCAGTATTGAGACAAAAGATGAAGAAGTCAGTATTGACACAAAAGATGAAGTCAGTATTGAGACAAAGAATGAAGGAAGTCAGTATTGAGACAAAGGATGAAGGAAGTCAATATTGAGACAAAGGATGAAGGAAGTCAATACTGAGACAAAGGATGAAGGAAGTCAATATTGAGACAAAGGATACAAGAAGTCAATATTGACACAAAAGATGAAGTCAGTATTGAGACAAAGGAAGCAGAAAGTCAGTACACCTGGAATGTAACACAACAAAACTCTGTAGGATTGACACAGAGCTGACCTTCACTGTCATGTTTCTAATCAGCAGGAGGCTTCATGCTTATTAAATTAAACTGCTGACAGACTTTGACAGTCAAAAACTGACACTTTAACAAGTGCATGCACACATGTATGGCACACAGACAAAGCAGGATTGGTGATCTCAAGGTATCATGACATCACGCACAGACAAAGCAGATCTCGCAATCTGAAGGTATCACGAAATTCACAAAGCAATTTGCTCCGCTCCCTTCTAACTTTACCTATAGACAAACATTGTCAAGCATGCAGGACATTAAAAAAATAACACAGATAAAGAAATACTAAACCAGGCCACTCCACAGGTCTGCATGAACTGAGGTCCAATAAACCAGTAAAAAGTCCAATTTTCCAGCAGGTGGACTGCACAAACAATGAAAGGCCATGCTTCACAACGCCAACTGTGTTTAACCAGGCAGCATTTACACCCAGCACGCAGACTGAAGGTCACACAGTTTTTCAGGTGCCAAGTCAAACCTTCACACAACCTCAAGCCTGGTGTCCGTGCCTTGCAGATCTCTATTTCATCTTAACCCTTCGACTCCCACACCCTGTCCACCAGCATCCTGCATTGTCGACTACATTAGCAAAGCAAAAACTTAACCCTTTGACTCCATCACCCTATCCACCAGCTTCCTACAGGAAGCTGGTGGATAGGGTGAGGGAGTCAAAGAGTTAAGTTTTTGCAGTTAGTGGATAGGATACAGGAGTCAAAGGGTTAAAAGAATTAGGGAAAAAACGAACAGAGCTGCGGCCCAGCAGAGAGCAGACCTCACGATCCTTGCTTTGTGAGTGCAGCGCTCTGACCAGCTCAACTAACAGGGCCACTGAAGTCTGCCACAAATCCACAAAGTGTGTACTGATACCATGTGACTGACCAACTGACCACTGAAGTCTGCCACAAATCCACAGTACACACAAAGTGTGTGCAGATACCATGTGACTGACCAACTGACCACTAAAGTCTGCCAGAAATCCACAGTACACACAAGTGTGCGCTGATACCATGTGACTGACCAACTGACCACTGAAGTCTGCCACAAATCCACAGTACACACAAGGTGTGCGCTGATACCATGTGACTGACCAACTGACCACTGAAGTCTGCCACAAATCCACAGTACACACAAGGTGTGCGCTGATACCATGTGACTGACCAACTGACCACTGAAGTCTGCCACAAATCCACAGTACACACAAGGTGTGCGCTGATACCATGTGACTGACCAACTGACCACTGAAGTCTGCCACAAATCCACAGTACACACAAGGTGTGCGCTGATACCATGTGACTGACCAACTGACCACTGAAGTCTGCCACAAATCCACAGTACACACAAGGTGTGCTGACACCATGTGACTGACCAACACAACTAACAGGACCACTAAAGTCTGCCACAAATCCACAGTACACACAAGGTGTGCGCTGATACCATGCGAACACACAGCACAACACAGGACACGTTCACACATTCAGACGTCACTGACGGTTAGCACACAGAATGAAATGTGGACTGATGCGCTTGTCAGGTCTTACTCTGGAAATACCAAGATTGTCTTGTGGGTGCCCACACACACACACACACACAAACACATATCAAACATTACATACATACATCACAAACACACACATGTGCACACATGACAAACGCATGCATGCACGCACACACATATACACACACTTACACACAAGCATCACACACACACACACACACACACACACACACACACACACACACACACAAGTGACAGCCCACACTGGATGATGGCTGTACAGTTTATGTAGTGTCACAGCATCACACACACCCTTAACAACAGAAGACATGTACAGCAGATTAAAATTATCACTGGAAAAAATTCCAACAACCAGACTTACTATCACTAACCCTTTCTCTCCCTCACAGTCATCTGACCCACCAGCTTCCTGCAGGACAGGGTGAGGGGTCTCACCTGTCTCACCTGTCGGCGTCACCGGGAACAGTGTTGGCCGCTGCACATGATGTCCTCACAAGTTGCCTCCAGGGTGAGGGGTCAAAGGGTTAAAAACATTAGGGGTCAAAGGATTAAAAACATTAAACAGCTTAAAGCCAACTTGACAATTTAACAATTTAGGGTTAAATACTGAACAGTTTAGAGCCTAACTAGTCTAACAAACGCTGAACAGTTTAGAGCCAAACTAGTCTAACAAACACTTAACACTTTAGAGCCAAACTAGTCTAACAAACACTTAACACTTTAGAGCCAAACTAGTCTAACAAAGACTGAACAGTATACAGCCAAACTAGTCTAACAAACACTGAACAGTTCAGAGCCAAACTAGTCTAACAAACACTGAACAGTATACAGCCAAACTAGTCTAACAAACACTGAACAGTATAGAGCCAAACTAGTCTAACAAACACTGAACAGTTCAGAGCCAAACTAGTCTAACAAACACTGAACAGTATAGAGCCAAACTAGTCTAACAAAGACTGAACAGTATAGAGCCAAACTAGTCTAACAAACACTAAATAGTTTGGAGCCAAACTAGTCTAACAAACACTGAACAGTATAGAGCCAAACTAGTCTAACAAACACTGAACAGTTTAGAGCCAAACTAGTCTAACAAACACTGAACAGTATAGAGCCAAACTAGTCTAACAAACACTGAACAGTATAGAGCCAAACTAGTCTAACAAACACTGAACAGTTCAGAGCCAAACTAGTCTAACAAACACTGAACAGTATAGAGCCAAACTAGTCTAACAAACACTGAACAGTATACAGCCAAACTAGTCTAACAAACACTGAACAGTATAGAGCCAAACTAGTCTAACAAACACTGAACAGTATAGAGCCAAACTAGTCTAACAAACACTGAACAGTTTAGAGCCTAACTAGTCTAACAAACACTGAACAGTTTAGAGCCAAACTAGTCTAACAAACACTGAACAGTTTAGAGCCAAACTAGTCTAACAAACACTGAACAGTATAGAGCCAAACTAGTCTAACAAACACTGAACAGTTCAGAGCCAAACTAGTCTAACAAACACTGAACAGTTTAGAGCCAAACTAGTCTAACAAACACTGAACAGTTCAGAGCCAAACTAGTCTAACAAACACTGAACAGTTTAGAGCCAAACTAGTCTAACAAACACTGAACAGTTTAGAGCCAAACTAGTCTAACAAACACTGAACAGTTTAGAGCCAAACTAGTCTAACAAACACTGAACAGTTTAGAGCCAAACTAGTCTAACAAACACTTAACACTTTAGAGCCAAACTAGTCTAACAAACACTTAACACTTTAGAGCCAAACTAGACTAACAAACACTAAATAGTTTGGAGCCAAACTAGTCTAACAAACACTGAACAGTTCAGAGCCAAACTAGTCTAACAAACACTGAACAGTTCAGAGCCAAACTAGTCTAACAAACACTGAACAGTTTAGAGCCTAACTAGTCTAACAAACACTGAACAGTTCAGAGCCAAACTAGTCTAACAAACGCTGAACAGTTTAGAGCCTAACTAGTCTAACAAACACTGAACAGTTCAGAGCCAAACTAGTCTAACAAACACTGAACAGTATAGAGCCAAACTAGTCTAACAAACACTGAACAGTATAGAGCCAAACTAGTCTAACAAACACTGAACAGTATAGAGCCAAACTAGTCTAACAAACACTGAACAGTATAGAGCCAAACTAGTCTAACAAACACTGAACAGTATAGAGCCAAACTAGTCTAACAAACACTGAACAGTATAGAGCCTAACTAGTCTAACAAACACTGAACAGTTCAGAGCCAAACTAGTCTAACAAACACTGAACAGTATAGAGCCAAACTAGTCTAACAAACACTGAACAGTATAGAGCCAAACTAGTCTAACAAACAATTAACAATTTATGGTTAAACACAGAGTCAAACTAGTCTAACAAGCAATTTAACAATTTACAGATAAAAATTGAACCGCTTTGAGTCAAACTACTCTTACAAATCGTTTAAGCATCTGAATTCTTCGCTCCTCTTCTGACTTAAGACTACTGTGCATTCCCAGAGTAAGAACTAAAACCTTCGGTCACTGCACCTTTTCATATTCAGCACCAACTTTTTGGAATTCTCTGCCCCGTGAAATTCACTACATTGAATCTATTACTTCTTTCAAGACTGCCCTCAAAACTTTCCAATTTAAATCCTATTTTCCCGACTAGGTAGTAACTGTGTGGACACTCTTTGTTCTCGTGCGCACGCGCGCGTGTGTGTGTGTGTGTGTGTGTGTGTGGGTCCGTGTGTGTGTGTGTGTGTGTGCGTGTCTGTGTGTGTGTGTGTGTGTGTGTGTGTGTGTGTGTGTGTGTGTGTGTGTGTGTGTGTTGTGTGCCTGCGTGTCTGTGTGTGTGTGATGTTATTAGTGTGCAGCGTCACGAGCTCCGGCCCCGTACTGGAGGTTTGCGCTTATAAATGTTCATTATTATTATTATTATTATTAATTCTTATTTCCATAACCCCTCCTGCAGAAAGCCCGAGTAAGATGGGCCGGACATGTGGTGAGAATGTCTGAAAATCCATTACCAAAATAACTTGTGTATGGAGAACTGAGCCAGGGGAAGAGCTCAGTTGGTGGCCAAAAGAAATGCTTTAAAGATAGCCTCAAAGTATCCATGGGCATCAATGCCTCAAAGTATCCATGGGCATCAATGCTTCAAAGTATCCATGGGCATCAACTCCAACGCCTGGGAGACGCTTGCATTAGATCAACCGAACTAAGGAGGCAAGCTGACCATTAGCGCATGAGCAGCAGAGAGAAGACGTACAGCAGAGGTTTGAAAAACTTACAATGCGTGCAAGGCACAAGCGATCTCCAGTTCTACAACTGCACCAAGCCACGTTTACCCTACGTGCGGGCAAGCCTTCCTGGCCTGGACTGGCCTCACCAGCCACTTGTGGACCCACAAACGCCAATCCCCCAGACGAAACTAAAGTCGTGGTCTTCTTCAACAATGAAGGACGAACAACAACAATTCGTTTTTCACACCAACTTCTGCACCACTTCAGTGGATTTGATCCCACACCGCTCAATCGAGACCACACCACCGCCCCAAATTCATTGTGTCCATGTCCCAAGGCCGGTAAGCCTGTTGGAACTACATGTACTATATCAGTCGCTGCAGGGCTACTCACTGGAGGAGACTGCACTTCTGCTGGGTGACTACACTCGAGTTTAAGTGTCTGTTCTGAACCAACTTAATCCTTTCACTCCCTCCTCACCCTGTCCACCAGCATCCTGCTTTGTCAACCATGCTAGCAAAGCAAAAGCTTAACCCTTTGCAGGAAGCTGGTGGATAGGGTGAGGGAGTCAAAGGGTTAAGTTTTTGAAGTTGGTGGATACAGTGCAGAAATCAAAAAGGGTTAATGAGGGCAATGCATATTTAGCCTCCTACCAACGACAGAAATCGCTCGGTTGCAAAGCCAGTTTGAGTGAGCACCCCCCCCCCCCCCCCCCCCCCAAAGAAGAATAGCATCATGGCGTCCCAACAGCAACAGTTCCCATATATCACTCACACCAAAGACCCAAAATGAAATCCTTTTTGTCTCAGGCACAAAAACAGTGTGAATAAAAAGAAAGAGAAAAACTTAATGCCTTCTGAGCTAAATCGGTTAATCAAGTTGTAAAATCTTAATGCCTTCTGAGCTAAATCGGTTAATCAAGTTGTAAAAACGTAATGCCTTCTGAGCTAAATCGGTTAATCAAGTTGTAAAATCTTAATGCCTTCTGAGCTAAATCGGTTAATCAAGTTGTAAAATCTTAATGCCTTCTGAGCTAAATCGGTTAATCAAGTTGTCAGCTATTCAAACTGACACACAAAGATTACAACAGTTAAAAAAATGACTTGACACAACTCATTCAAATAGTTCACAAATACAAACAGCATCACATCAGTTATTCCACGCTGGATACTTTTCTTCAAAAATATGTACAGCATTGATAAAATAGTTATTTCAATCACGAAATAAGTTGACAAAGTCAAAATGTTAAAGATAATCCGGAATTTATTTCAATCACGAAATAAGTTAACAAAGTCAAAATGTTGAAG
The DNA here is from genome assembly GCA_030674185.1 of Monoplex corrugatus. Lineage (NCBI taxonomy): Eukaryota > Metazoa > Mollusca > Gastropoda > Littorinimorpha > Ranellidae > Monoplex > Monoplex corrugatus. The sequence continues at coordinate 99,868,290 of CM060308.1, forward strand.
ATAATCTGGAACAAATCAAACAATTTGCATCACTGACCCTGTTCAAATATTTTTTTTCAAACGCAAGTCAAACCAGACAAATCTGCGTCAGTACTGGAGAAAAGACACTACTTTGTGTGCACTGTGAATGTTGCTATTTCTTTTCCTCCCCCCCCCTCCCTCCCCAAGAGAAAAGAGACAACTTCAGACTCTGTCAGTCTGTAGACCTACAGGAATACAACCATACATACACAATACTCAAAAATACACAAATACATGGGTAAAACGGGCGAATACCTGAGAGGTTTCCATCTTGTCCGATGTGTCTGATGAAGGCACTTCTTGTTTCTTTCATTCCATCAACTTGTATTCTTAATCACATGGAGGGGAGGAAGGTGAGAAGAAAGATAGAAGATGCATCAGTGGTGAAATGTTATTGTAACATTCATGACCTATCTACAAGAAAAGAGAGAGCCTCCACCATTCACATCCTACAGCGCATTCAAAACAATGCTGTACGCCTTGTACTCAAAAAGAAAAAAGCTGACCACATATCTCCTCTCCTGGCACAACTTCACTGGCTCCCTGTATCAAAGCGCATACAGTACAAACTAGACACCATGTGCTACAAAAGCCTCAATAACGCAGCCCCCGATTACCTGTCAAGCCTACTTGAGATCTATGTTCCCTCACGTACCCTCCGCTCTGCCTCCGATCCTCTGACTTTTCGCTTTCCACGCACTAAGCTCAATACCTATGGTCCACGAGCCTTCTCTGTTTCTGGTCCACTCTCCTGGAACAAACTTCCTCTCTCAGTCCGTCAGCAACCTACTTTTGTCTCCTTCAAGTCCGCTCTCAAAACTCACCTTTTCTCCTCCGCATAAAATCCTAACCCCCCTCTGCAGCCTGTCTCCGCTCGGAGGGAATCACATGGTTATAATATATAATTGTATATGCTATGCTCTCTATAATTTTCCATTGCTTTTATTCTTGCTTTTATTGCTTTTATTCTTTCTCCCCATTTATAGCCATGCGTGTGTGTGTGTGTGTATGTGTGTGTGTGTGTGTGCGTGCGTGTGTGTGCGTGCGTGCGTGCGTGCGTGCTTGCGTGTGTGTCTGCTTCAGCGCTTAGATTTGATTTTATCAAGATTTTGCGCTATATAAATAAATATTGTAATTATTATTAAAAGAAAGGGAGAGAGAGAGAGAGGGAGAAAGAAAGACAGAGAATGAGAGAGTGAGAGAAAGGGAGAGGGAGAGAGAGAGAGAAAGAAAGAGAAAAGAAGAGGGGGAGAGAGAAAAAAAGAAAGGGAGAGGGAGAGAGAGAGGGAGAAAGAAAGAGAATGAGAGAGTGAGAGATAGGGAGAGGGAGAGAGAAAGAGAAAGGGAGAGGGGGAGGGGAGAGAGAGAGACAGAGACATAGAAAGTGACAGAGAGAGAGAGAGAGAGAGAGAGAGAGTTTCAAAGATGAACTAAATGCATTTGATACTTTCATATCAAATACAACCTGTAGTAAAACCTTTCCCAAATGTTCAAAGACCTATTCTGTGTGTCTGATAGCTACACTGCAAATACATACTGAAACGTTTTGATAGTTTCCACTTCAAATACAGACTACAACACATACAGGCTGGAAAAACTCAAAAATTATGTAAAGTTATACAAAAACAGGAAAGTGAAAGAGGAAAAGCAACGATACCATATGACTAAAACCATCCATGACTGTCACAGAGACTGCCAGCCCAAGACACCATGTTCACTGTTATTTCGCGTTAGTCACAATCACATGAAATCACAGCCATCCTATCATCAACCCCGTCATCTCCCATCTCATCATCGTCATCTCACATATCATCTCCAGCTACGTTAAACACACGGTAACCCTTTTCCTTGGGTAGCTGGTCAAAACGGTCTGTGTCGGAGACAGGCCACTTTCTCTCAGGGGCAAACCACTCTTGGTCAAGGACAGACGACTCTCTGCGGGGGTAGGATCCGTGTTTCTCTTTGATCAGCAACATACGGTCCAGAATCTTGCCGCCCTGAAAATACAGAGCACTTGTAGAAATTTTCTAAAACTAGTTTTCAGCATTTTTCTCTGATGCATGTATGCACGCTGTTTTGCTCACACTGCGCAGGGAGTATGTTGCTGCACAGTCTGCACACACCATCTTTGGAAGGCGTGCACGCTGGGTGTTTTCGTGCTTTATAAGCCATAGACACTGACATGACTTACAGGACCTCAGACGCTCTGCCTGCGTACATGTATACACACAAAGACAGTTTAGGCATGAACAGGTCTACACAGATTTTAAAACTGTGAAATCAGTAAAACTGAAGAATGTTTCAAGTAAATTCCTGTTTTGCTAGTTATACACTTACCATATCCAACTAATACACAAGGTCCACTGACACCTGTTCCATCAACATACCTGGTCAACTGACTCCTGTTCCATCAACATACCTGATCATCTGACACCTGTTCCATCAACATACCTGGTCAACTGACACCTGTTCCATCAACATACCTGGTCATCTGACCCCTGTTCCATGTACAGGTGTGTCTTGTTGTGGATGGTCAATGTGTCAACATACCTGGTCATCTGACACCTGTTCCATCAACATACCTGGTCCACTGACACCTGTTCCATCAACATACCTGGTCCACTGACACCTGTTCCATCAACATACCTGGTCATCTGACACCTGTTCCATCAACATACCTGGTCAACTAACACCTGTTCCATCAACATACCTGGTCAACTAACACCTGTTCTATCAACATACCTGGTCAACTGACACCTGTTCCATCAACATACCTGGTCAACTGACACCTGTTCCATCAACATACCTGGTCAATTGACACCTGTTCCATCAACATACCTGGTCATTTGACATCTGTTCCATCAACATACCTGGTCATCTGACACCTGTTCCATCAACATACCTGGTCATTGACACTTGTTCCATCAACATACCTGGTCATTGACACCTGTTCCATCAACATACCTGGTCATCTGACACCTGTTCCATCAACATACCTGGTCATTTGACACCTGTTCCATCAACATACCTGGTCAACTGACACCTGTTCCATCAACATACCTGGTCATTGACACCTGTTCCATCAACATACCTGGTCAACTGACACCTGTTCCATCAACATACCTGGTCATCTGACACCTGTTCCATCAACATACCTGGTCAACTGACACCTGTTCCATCAACATACCTGGTCATCTGACACCTGTTCCATCAACATACCTGGTCATCTGACACCTGTTCCATTACAGGTTGTCTGTATTTGGAGGTCATGCGTGTGTACCATAATCGTCAGTGCGGAAGCCTGACCAGGACGTGGCTTTAGTTTTGATTGGTCATGCGTTTCCTTGATCAGCCTGTGTATGCACACCAGGACCCCACAACACAACCTCACACCACACACAACACACACACACACAACACACACACACACACACACCACCACACAACACACGCACACACATATCACACACGCATGCACACGCACGCACGCACACGAAACACACACACACATATCACACACACACACACACGCACACACACACACACACATATCACACACACACACACACACACACGCACACACACACACACACACATATCACACACACACAGACACACCATTCCTGTATATCATAATGTTATTTTTCAAACAAAATCTTCACAAAGTTCACTGATAGTTTTGATCTCCTCACCCTGTCCACCAGCCACAAAAACTTAACCCTTTATCTCCCTTATTCTATCTACTAACTTCCTGCACACAGATGACATCTGTTACCATTCAGACTGAATATGGATCTTGAAACTTGTTCAAGTGTGAGTCATCCCGCTTGGATAACTCTATATGTGCTCTACTCAGTTCCAACAGTATGCATCCTTAACTCAATGCCGTCTTGACGGCAGTCGGCTGGCACACGTTTGTTCGTTGTCGTAATCGTGACGGCATGCGGGTGCCGTCGGAAAATGCCACTTTTTTATTTTTAACATGAGCAGTATTCGAGGGAGAAAACTCCTGAAAGTCAAAGTATAATCATCTATGCATCGATTGCTTCCCTTAGACCGTATCTAATCATCATACAGTCTGTTTTCACGAAGTTTCTAG
>CM060308.1:99877409-99924909 GCA_030674185.1 Monoplex corrugatus
TTTATGCATACATTTTGCACATTGTTTTGTTATTTTGGGCTACAGGTAAAGGTAGGTGATGGGCACAGCCTTCATAATGCTGGCCACAAGAGAAGTTTGAGGTCTCTACCACCTCACGCTCTGACAACTTCAGCATTATGGGACAACCTTTAACCTTTCTTGTTTCTATTCATTCATTTATTCATCTGGCATACACACAGCTACAATGTGCATGTGCTTCATTCACTGTTTTAACCCTTTGACTCCATCACCCTGTCCACTAGCGTCCTGCATTGCCAACCATGCTAGCAGAGCAAAAACTTTAAAAAAACCTTTGACTCCATCACCCTGTCCACTAGTGTCCTGCATTGTCAACCATGCTAGCATAGCAAAAACTTAACCCTTTGACTCCATCACCCTGTCCACTAGTGTCCTGCATTGTCAACCATGCTAGCATAGCAAAAACTTAACCCTTTGACTCCATCACCCTGTCCACTAGTTTTCTACAGGAAGCTGGTAGACAGAGTGAGGGAGTCAAAGGGTTAAGTTTTGGCAGTTGGTGAATAAGGTGCGTGAGTCAAAGCGTCAATTAATCGCTGGTAAACACAGACTTGCTAAGATTCAGGTGTTCCACAATGTGTGACGCATGAGGCAGGTAAATAAAGAACATTCAATCATTTATTCATTCGTTTGGTCTGAGTAACATGATCTCTTTACCTACTGTGTTCAGTATCCATGTCATTTTGGCTTCTTATTTTTTTTATCCTTATCTTTGAAAAAAGCCCGCACGATGCTTACACACACACACACATGTAAATACACGTATGTACACATACGCCTTAGAGTTGTCGTCCTTCGCCTAACAGGCTGAGCATTTTTCTCTCGTTTGTTTACATGGATTACTGGTGACTGACTACGTTATTTGCTCTGAAAGTTGTATCAGTGTATTCGTGATGGAATGGACGTTATTTTGGTGTGTGTTTTGTGCCTCTCTTCCCCCGAACCTGCGTTTGCTATGGTTCCTGTTTTTGGCCAGACTATCAGGTACAGTTGCAATATTTGATTACACTCGCCCGCCAGTTTATTCCTGCCATGCTTCACACGTGCGTTATCTGGGTCATTCCCTTCCTTTCTCTCTCCCTCCTCCTGCGCTTTTCGTGCCCTCACCATCCCATTCTTCCATCCACCGACAGTTTCGCCCTTCCCTTTCTACATTCCAGCGAACTCACTCACATCGGTATTTACACCCTCACCCTCCCACCTGTCAACGTCCTGCCTTGTCGGCTGCTCATTCACCCCTTCTATCCTACAGCTGCAATGAACTGCTAGCAGTGCAACCTGCACCCCTTGATCCAACCTTGAACCTGACATTACGAAGGCTCCGCATCGGTGTGAATCTTCCTCATGTTCGGGGATGCAGGGCGGGGAGAAGAAAGCATAGAAAGATTGCTGTTGCCAGTCGTGCTCCCCCTATCTCTCATGGATCCCCACCTCGCTCTGCTGTTCCATCAAACCTAATTACTGTGCCCCTTTTCAAGCCTGGTTGCTCTGTTAGGTGCCACAAGAAACTGACCCTCTCTGTGTTCAATGCCCGATCAGTGGGTACAGCAGTGAAGAGAACCGCCATCAACGATTTTGTCATTGACAACGATGTCAGTGTGTTGTGTCTGACAGAGACTTGGTTGCTGCCCAGTGGTGATGAGGCCAAGTGTTGTGACTTGTCCCCTCCAGGCTTCAAGACTCTCAGCTTCCCTCGGCAGACCCGTGGTGGAGGCATCGCTTTTGTTGTGTCTGATGCCATTACTTCCTCCATTAGTGCTACCTCGAACTTCTCCTTCCCTCACACTTCATTTGAACTGGCCCAACTTACTCTCTCCCTACCCCAGCTTCTACTTCATGTTTTCTGCTTGTACCGTCCCCCTCCTAACAAAAAGAACCATCTCAAGGACTCACTCTTTCTCGACGAGCTCCCCGATCTACTTGAACATATGAACATGGTTAGAGGCAATTTCATTTTGGTGGGAGACTTTAACTTCCACTGGGATACCCCCTCAAATACATATCCGTCGCGTCTCATGGATCTTCTTGAATCCTTCAATCTATCCCAGGCTGTCACTTCCCCTACCCACAAGTCTGGCCATATCCTCGACTGGATCATTCACCCTGAAGGAGAACTGGTTGAGTCTGTCTCGACCAGCCTGTCCCTGACTTCGGACCACTACCCTGTTCTAGCCATGCTGAACCTCCCTGTTCCCTCTAAGCCTCCCCGCTACATTGAGAAGCGTGACTTGGCATCCATCGACTTTGTGGCTTTTAGATCGGATGTGCTGGCCGCTCTTCAGTCGGCTCCTGCCCTATCTGCCGGGCTGTTCAACAGCCTTCTTCAAGACGTCATGGATCGCCATGCTCCTGTTCTTCGACGGAAAATCTCCACCCGACCACCGTCGCCCTGGTTTCCAGCTGCTGGAGAACAAGTACTGGATGCTAAGCGTGCAAGACGAAGGGCTGAGAGACAATGGCTTAAAAGTGGACTAGAAATTCACAAACAGATAATGCGTGCTGCTAACAATTTAGTAAATACCTTAGTACAACAAGCCAAGTCAGCATATTATAATTCAAAAATCACTGCATGTACTACAACAAAACAACTGTTCAAGGTCACCAATGCATTCATGGGGAGAATAAAATCCTCCCCACTTCCTTCGCCTGTCTATCCCTCTAATCTACCACAGAAATTTTGTGACTTTTTTAGTAACAAAATTGAAGATCTTCGTTCAAGCCTCGACTCTCAGTCAGCAATGTTACCAGATGTTCCCTATGACTCTTTCACTGGAAACCTGTTTAATGAATTTAAGCCTGTGACTGAAGCTGTTGTCAGTGAAGTTATTCATAAAACTACCATAAAGACATGTGCACTTGATCCCCTTCCATCTGTTCTTTTATCCCAATTGATTCACGATTTGCTTCCCTACATCACTGTCATTGTAAATGACTCTCTCACTTCTGGATGTTTTCCTTCTATTCTCAAGACAGCTATTGTTCAACCTCTTCTAAAGAAACCCTCCCTCGATCCTGAAAACCTGAAAAACTACCGTCCTGTTTCCAATCTGTCCTTTCTTTCTAAGATTATTGAAAAGATCGCACTTCTCCAACTCCAGGAACACCTGGATTGCAACAGCCTTCTCTATCCTTTGCAATCTGCCTATCGCTCTGGTCATAGTACAGAGACTGCTCTTTTGAAGATTGTGAATGATCTGCTATCTACTCTAGACAATGGTCAGGTGTCCCTTCTCTCTCTTCTTGATCTCTCTTCTGCCTTCGACACTATTGATCACAATACTCTTCTTTCTCGACTTCAGAATATTTTTGGTATCTCTGGCATTGCTCTGTCATGGTTTCAATCCTACCTTTCTGGTCGTGTACAAGTTGTCTCCATAAATGGTGTCTCTTCTAATCCTACCATCTTGAAGTACGGTGTTCCTCAGGGCTCTGTCTTAGGCCCTATTCTCTTTATTTTGTACACTCAGCCCATCTCTGACATTGTAGCCCATCATCACATATCCCATCACTGTTTTTCTGATGACAACCAAATCTACATGTCTGGCCATCCCTCCACTATCCCTTCTATAATTCAATGCACACAGCTCTGCATTTCTGACATAAAGTCTTGGATGACATGCAACAAACTCCAGCTGAATAATGACAAAACAGAATTTATATTTATTGCATCAAAGCGACTTCTGTCTACTGTGCCTATCCCTGTTTCCATCCAGCTTGAAGACTCGGTAATTCACACTTCCACATCCGTGCGTAATCTTGGAGTTGTACTGGACCAAACTCTTTCCTTCCACAGCCAGGTATCCTCTGTCTGTCGTGCTTGTTACTTAGAACTTCGACGGATCAGTTCTGTGCGTCATCTTCTATCTGAAGAAAGCACTATAACTCTCATTTCTGCACTCATTCTTTCCAGACTCGACTACTGTAACTCGCTTCTTGCTGGCTGCCCCCAAACACTCTTATCCAAATTGCAAAAAGTTCAAAATAACGCTGCTCGCCTTGTACGGAAATGCCCAAGGTCAACTCATGTTTCCCTCTGCTTCGAACTCTACACTGGCTTCCTGTTCGAAAGCGTATTGACTATAAACTTTCCCTCCTATGCCATAAGTCTCTGGCTGGTCTAGCTCCCCCCTATCTTTCTGATCTCCTGACTGTCTACACTCCCTCCAGAGAGCTACGCTCTTCTACTGATGCCCACCTACTTAGAATCCCACGCTTCCGCAACAAAACTCTTGGTGAACGTGCTTTTTCTTATCAGGCCCCCTCTATTTGGAACAAACTTCCCTTTCCTCTCCGCTCTACCTGTACCCTTTCTTCGTTTAAGTCCAGTCTAAAAACCACTCTTTTTAAATCCTAGCCTGTAGTTCTGTACTCTTACTTCAGCTGCCACCTTGAAATCTGTGCCCGCGGGCGTGTGTGTGTGTGTGCGGGTGTGTGTGTGGTGTGTGTGTGTGTGTGTGTGTGTGTGTGTGTGTGTGTGTGTGTGTGTGTGCGCGGGTGTGTGTGTGTGTGTGTGTGTGTGTGTGCGGGTGTGTGTGTGTGTGTGTGTGTGTGTGTGTGTGTGTGTGTGTGTGTGTGTGTGTGTGTGTGTGTGTGGGTGTGTGCGTGTGCGTGTGTTGTGTGTGCGTGTGTGTGTGTGTTTACTGTAAGCGCTTAGGGCTTTTTTTAGATTAAGCGCCATAAATGTTCACTATTATTATTATTATTATACGATGATACACACACACAAACATGCGCATGCACACACACACATACCATACATACATCCACCCGCCCTACACACACACAAACACACACTCACACATACACACACATACATACACCCACCCCACACACACACACACACACACACACACACACACACACAGAGTAACTTACAATACTCTCATGCTTGGTACAGTCGTCAGTATTGTTGTTGGAGCAGTATATACACACACACACACACACACACACACACACACACACACACACACACACACACACACACACACACAGTAACTTACAATACTCTCATGCTTGGTACAGTCGTCAGTATTGTTGTTGGAGCAGTACACACACACACACACACACACACACACACACACACACACACACACACACACACACACACACAGTAACTTACAATACTCTCATGCTTGGTACAGTCATCAGTATTGTTGTTGGAGCAGTACATAGGCCGATGGCCCATGGTGATGATCCAAGGACGCTTGGCGCGGTTCTCCGGTTTGTTGGCTTCCTGAAACACCATCCTATATGTCTCATCGTCAGTTTTCTGTCTTCTATTTTCTATGCCACCGTAACACTTTTATTTCTGCTTGGAATTAGTTAGGTAGACCCAGGCAGAAAATATTGGATGGACTTGCAGAGTGGCTGAAGACAGAGAGGGTGGGAGATGTACGTGCAGCGACAAGGGATAGATATGTGACCTCCCATCACGAAATCAGTCTTAACTAGTATTTTGGGTATTTTGAGATATACAAATCACTGGAAAGTGCACATTCTGCTGATTAATTTTGGTACGTGAATAAAGCTTGTATTAAAACAAATGTAGACATTATGTATGTTTAAAGTCATTAAGTTGTATGACGGCCATTTTGAGAAGACAGCCTCTAAAGTTTTCAAGTACTCTCCTACACATTTTCCTTAAATTTCTTTATTTGGTGGCTTTGACTGAGTTTGTTTCAAATTTAGCTGTCATTATCCGAAAGGTGCACCAAAGAGCTTTCTGTCAGTATATTACATGCGAGGGTTCTGTACAGTTATGGTTCGCAATAAGAGACAAAAATAGGTACTTTTGCTAAGAAATTGCGTTCTTTCTGCTACGATCAGTGCATTAAAATAAGATTTAAACTCCATTAATATTTTTTCAAGAAAAAAATTTCTGTGGGGATAGATTATAGTCCACAGAAATCAATTTGGAGAAAAAGTCAAAACACCCCAAACAAACCCTCGTCACCTTTTCAGCTCCTAGTGCTGTTCAACTGACTGCGAGTTATGACTGATTTGGTGGTGGGAGGTCACATATATGGAAGGCCATGATGGCCAACACCAGCGGCAGGGCACATGATGATGATGATGATGATGATGATGATGATGATGGTGACAATGAATCATTCCTTCCCCTTGTTTCTGGATTCTCACAGGATTGTATTTCCACCATTCCTTGCGTTTAGAGAAGAAGCAGAAACAAGAAGCAGAAAGCATTACTCACCTAGTTCCCACGCAGTGGACAGGGGGAAGGGCATGGCTAGAAAATGGCTAATTGATAAACAGTGCCCCATGACTGACCCGGTCAAGGTGACATGACTGGCACGAATTTCAAAGCAAGTAAATACATTCTTATGTATGGCTTGTAAACATGTTGATCCGGAAGTCAAACAAAATCCTGATCCCGTTACCCACCAGGCCCAGGTGTCTAGGTGGATCAAATCCAAGACTTTCTGACTGCATGTCTGACATCAATCCACCCGACTACCACACCTGTCATTATGTAAATCAATACTCCAATATGGAAATAAAAACAATCCGTTACGTAAATATACAGAAGTCATCATGTAAATCAACATCATGCATCAGACTACTAGCACTTGTGAGCAAGTTGGGCAGCTCAACAAGGTGCAGATGCACTTAAGATCTCACTGGTGATATCAAGTGCATATAACTGATGCCACTGGCATGTACTGATGTTGGGCAGCAACAAGTGCAGATGCACTCAATGTCCCACTGGTGCTATCAAGTGTATACAACTTATGTCACTTGCACATGGGGGGGGGGGGGGGGGGGGAACTGGGGGCCAACAAAGATTCTCCACTTCTGTCTATTCTGGGCCAGCCTGTGAACAATAACATTTAGAATGTACTGAATGGTACAGATGTACTCACCTCCAGGTTTTCATCTGCACTATTATGTGTACATTTCACCAATCTACAGATACACCAAATGGATACAGATGCACTCACCTTAAGGTTTTATCCGTGTTATTAAGCTATATTTCACCAACTTACAAGTACACTATATGGGTACAGATGCACTCACCTTAAGGTCTTTCATGAGCCAACGGTACTGCTCAATGGGTTGAATATAGCCGTAGTACCAGAAGAAATAGTATTCCGTGTTCAGAGAAATGATGTGAGCTGGTCCAATGTTGAAACTGTCCACAGACACACAAGAGAAAATAAAATTTTAATAAACAGATCAGGGCACACATTGGTATATAATCCCGTACATGTTCCATTTCCAGTTTTTCAAGGCAGCACCTCTACGCTCAGAATATATTTTGTATGCAATGATGCCACAGATACCATGTGATGGAGAAGATCCACAAAGTGACCATGATATATGCCTTAAGCCTGCACATAAACCCTACATGCTGACAAATCTTGAATCCTACATAACGTACGGGTTATGTCTATCCTTGCATCAGTCTGTTACTGAAATGACTTATATTCTAGTGCAAGGGTGAAAATCTGAAAAAAATGAAAATCAGGCTGGGGTCCAGGGGCCGCCTTTGATACGTACACTTTTCATCTGAAAAAAGTCACTTTACCACTCAAAGGGAAACTGTACAAACTATTCACAACGGAATTTCCGTCTGGGGCCTTGCCGAGAAAACAGGTTTCCGTCACGCAGACGGAAGAATGGCACCATGCTAATGGTGTAATGCTCTGCAATGTTCCATGAAATTAAAAATGAAATCCAGTAGAAATGTACGAAAACACATCTGTCACTACCAATAAAATTCACTGTGTCAAGACTGTACATAAACACATCATACAAATCTGTCCTCACACACTATAATACACAGCCCCCATCTGCTCCCCAGTAGGAGTTATCTCCCCATCACCCTAATCACCTGGGCCCATCCGTCAACCCTGATCTTAAAAAAAAAACCTGTATGTCACTTACACTCTGCTCACATGTTCTCTCTCTCTCTCACTCTCTCTCCAATTGTCTTTTTCCATCTTCAAGTTTCTTTGATCTCTCATTCAGAAAAAGCTAAAACACTTTCTGGTCATTACCTGTAGAACATCCTGTCACCCAGCTCATCCCCTGGCATCACAAAACGATGTCGGTAGTTGGAGAAATTGCTGCAAGACATAAATACATACATGAATTAATCAATGAACATGTACGGTCTGAAATTCCATGAACACAAAGTCTTCAAAAATGGAGAACTGATCCAGCATTATCGCACTAACATGTGATTGCGTCATTGTTCTTATCACCAGAAAGTAAAGATCATGGGATGGATTTTCTTTTCGTTTGTTATTTTTTCTTCATCATCATAGAAGGTATGTACCTTATTGCAAACAGCACAAAATGCAAATTATGTTTCAAAACCAATTCACTAAGAATGACAACGCTCGCTCATTAAAGTGCTAATGATTGTCTATAGTTCCGATGAACGACACTAAAACATTACCTTCATATTCAATACTATAATGTAGGCCTACTACACTAACCGGAACCAGAAGAACAAGCAAACCAAATTGAACGCGTATTAGACAACAAGACAAGACAAGCGCAAATTTTCGGCCAACCGGCCTTTGTCAAGCGCGAATGCACGGTCACAAACAGACCACAAACATATCCGTTGTTTGGGTGGTGTTTGTGGTCTGTTTGTGACCGTGCATTCGCGCTTGACAAAGGCCGGTTGGCCGAAAATTTGCGCTTGTCTTGTCTTGTTGTCTAATACGCGTTCAATTCAGTTTGCTTGTTCTTCTGGTTCCTGTTTGCTTGGATGCGGGTAGTCACACTTATTTTGGATCTACTACACTAAGGCGTATTATTTCATTCACGTTTGATCCAGTGATATAAAGTACATCAGAACCTCCCAACTTACTTTGAAAAACCAGTCAAATTCAGGTCTTAAGTAACTGGGTGGTACAAGAAACAGGTCCATGCACACACACACACACACACACACACACACACACACACTTGTGCGATTTCACAGCTGACAATGCTAAAGATCAGGTTTACAGGGGAACTATGAGTGCTGTTTACTAGCAAGAAACAACCAGTCCCATTTCCAAAACTGTTAACCCTTTGACTCCCTCACCCTATCCAACAGCATTCATTGTCAGCCATGACAGCAAAGCAAAATCTTAACGCTTTGAAAGGGTTAAGTTTTCGCAGCTGGTGGATAGGGTGTGGGAGTGAAAGGATTAACCCTTTGACTTCCACACCCTGTCCATCAGTATCCTGTATTGTCAACTAAGCTAGCAAAGGGAAAACTTAACCATTTGACTTTGTCACCCTATCCACCAGCTTCCTCATCCTGTCCACCAGCTCCCTGGTGAATAGGGCGAGTGAGTCGAAGGGTTAAGTTTTTGCAGTTGGTGGATAGGGTGTGTGAGTGAAAGGATTAAGTCACTTTCAACTCGGTGGCAAGTTTTTCTGCATAAATGTTATCAGTTGTTGGCCCTTTCTCGTCAATCAGAAGTCGTAGTAGAGCCAGACTGTTCACTGGCCATGACTGGCGTTAGAGGTAGTGGTCACATACAGCTGACTAGTTTAGTGAAGTTCACTGGCCATGACTGGGTTAGAGGTAGTGGTAACATTACAGCTGACTAGTTTAGTGAAGTTCACTGGCCATGACTGGGGTTAGAGGTAGTGGTCATATACAGCTGACTAGTTTAGTGAAGTTCACTGGCCATGACTGGGGTTAGAGGTAGTGGTAACATACAGCTGACTAGTTTAGTGAAGTTCACTGGCCATGACTGGCGTTAGAGGTAGTGGTAATATACAGCTGACTAATTTAGTGAAGTTCACTGGCCATGACTGGCGTTAGAGGTAGTGGTAACATACAGCTGACTAGTTTAGTGAAGTTCACTGGCCATGACTGGCGTTAGAGGTAGTGGTAATATACAGCTGACTAGTTTAGTGAAGTTCACTGGCCATGACTGGCGTTAGAGGTAGTGGTAATATAGAGCTGACTAATTTAGTGAAGTTCACTGGCCATGACTGGCGTTAGAGGTAGTGGTAACATACAGCTGACTAGTTTAGTGAAGTTCACTGGCCATGACTGGGGTTAGAGTAGTGGTCACATACAGCTGACTAATTTAGTGAAGTTCACTGGCCATGACTGGGGTTAGAGGTAGTGGTAACATACAGCTGACTAATTTAGTGAAGTTCACTGGCCATGACTGGAGTTAGAGGTAGTGGTAACATACAGCTGACTAGTTTAGTGAAGTTCACTGGCCATGACTGGCGTTAGAGTAGTGGTCAAAATAGAGCTGACTAATTTAGTGAAGTTCACTGGCCATGACTGGCGTTAGAGGTAGTGGTCACATAGAGCTGACTAGTTTAGTGAAGTTCACTGCATGGACTGGCGTTAGAGGTAGTGGTCACATAGAGCTGACTAATTTAGTGAAGTTCACTGGCCATGACTGGCGTTAGGGTAGTGGTCACATAGAGCTGACTAGTTTAGTGAAGTAGGTTGGCAATGGCAAGTCAGGGTCACATCTCTGAGGGAGTTATAAATGGAAGGTCAGTTAGGGAGGTTCCACTGAACTACACTACAGCGGTTATGTCGTTCCCATGTGTAATATGGTGATGGTACTAACTATTTGTACTGTGAGGTACTACTATTTGTACTGTGATGTACTATTTGTATTATGAGGTACTACTATTTGTACTATGAGGTACTATTTGTACTGTGAGGTACTATTTGTACTGTAAGGTACTATTTGTACTGTGATGTACTATCTGTACTATGAGGTACTATTTGTACAATGGGGTACTGTTTGTACTATGAAGTATTATTTGTACCATGAGGTATTGACAATTTGTACCTTGAGTGTACTGACTGTACTATGTATTATTTGCACTATGAGGTACTATCTTCACTATGAGGTACTATTTGTACTACGAGGTATTATTTGTACGAGGTACTGATTATTTGTACAATGAGGTACTATTTGTACTATGAGGTGCTGACTGTACTATGAGGTACTATTTTCACTATGAGGTACTATTGTACTACAAGGTATTATTTGTACAATAAGGTACTGACTATTTGTACTATGAAGTACTGATTATTTGTACTATGAGGTACTATTTGTACAATGAGGTGCTGACTATTTGTACTACGAGGTACTATTTGTGACCCTCCACCACAGAATGAGTCAGATTGCACCTGACACACTTTTTCGCTAGCAGCGATAGTTCATGTAGGGGGATCAGGGTACCAATTTTGAGATTTTCACTGAAAATGATTCTGTGGTCATTATTTTATGTCTTGCTAAAATACTTGTGCTTATTTGATCTTATAAACGGGTGAAAAGTATAACTCTATTAGAAGTACCTGGTTGCTGTGGGCATAAGTGTGACATTTTCAAACTGCGATTTCTCAAATATGCATTTTTCCACATATCCAACTTTAAAAGGTCATAACTTTGAAAAGGAATGCCCCATTTTAATAAATTTGGATCTGTGAAAACTGCGTTTTTTGCTTATTCGTTTCATTTAAAAAAAAAAAAAAATCACCTCAGGTGCATTGCGACTCATTCCGTGGTGGAGGGTCACATTTGTACTATGAGGTACTATTTACACTATGAGGTACTATTTGTACAATGAAGTACTATTTGTACTATGAGGTACTGACTATCTGTACTCATGGTTGCCGGGACACGTCATGTAGGGAACGTTGGCAGCAATGGGCTCTATCTGTTTCATAAACTGGTCTCCCACACGAGCGTTGTCCTGAAATTCACACAGTAATTCAGTTACTGACGGGCTGACTTCATGTCCAGTTTACACATCATGTCACCACAATCCACTACAGCCCCTTTCTGTTACTTTAACCAGGAAAAAATTTAAGGATTTCTGTATCAACCTTTCCCCTTATTCGAGACAAATGTTCCTTTAAAAAGGGGACAGGTTGATCCAGTGCAACCTCTGTTTCATCAGTTTAAAAAGTGTTTAGAAATAAAAGGGGTAAGGGAGTACAATTTGTCCCATAATCTGACATTGTATGATAGTGAGAAGATAACAACCAAAGCTTTTCTTGGGGCACCCATCTCCTCTCCTTCACTGCTTAACCTTCCCTTACTTTCAAAAACGAACAAACAAAAACGTGTTCATTCTCAACTAGGTAGACTGCTGGGCCACATACACAATGAGGGAGATTCCCACCTGTGCAAACTCACGCAGTCTGGAAGGTGAGTGTTCTGCCTCTGCACCTAGCAACCAACCTATAATATTCACAGCTATGTATAAAATTAGATTGTACAGATACACAGCTACAAAAAAATGAATTAACCCTTTGACTCCTGCGCTCTGCCTACCGGTATCCTGTGCTGTCAACCATGCTTGCAAAGCAAAAACTTAACCCTTTGATTCCCTCACCCTATCCACCAGCTTTTTCATGCAGTTTTTTGCAGTTGGTGAATAGGGTGCGGGAGTCAAAGGGTTAAGATTGAGACACACAGAAAGAGAGACACAAGACTGCACAAGTCAGGTCAGTGGACCAAGCCCAAAGTAGCTGCCACTAGTGTCAAAACATCTCTCAACAATGTTTAAATATGATCAAAAACAAGCCCCCGGAGAGAGAAAAAAATCAATATCATGGCTGCATTGTTATCTATAGTTAAGATACTTCATTGGTGACTATCCATACAAGTCAGCTGTGGTGTTTGTTGATACTAAGAATAATCCTTAGTTACACTGTTTTATTTGCAAACAACAAATCGCATTTACTGGGAGTCAATCAGGTTTTGTTTTCCGATTTGAAGTATACATCACATTCATGTGCATGTACCCCATTTGTAGTATACATCACATTGATGTGCATGTACCCCATTTAGTATACACCATGATGTGCATGTACCATTTGTAGTATACATCACATTCATGTGTATTACCCATTTGGTAGTATCAATCACATTCATGTGTATGAACCCATTTGTAGTATACATCACATTCATGTGTATGTACCCCATTTGTAGTATACATCACATTCATGTGTATGAACCCCATTTGTAGTATACATCACAGTCATGTGCATGTACCCCATTTGTAGTATACATCACATTGATGTGCATGTACCCCATTTGTAGTATACATCACATTCATGTGTATGTACCCCATTTGTAGTATACATCACATTCATGTGCGTGTACCCCATTTGTAGTATACATCACATGTATGTGCATGTACCCCATTTGTAGTATACATCACATCATGTGCATGTACCCCATTTGTAGTATACATCACATTGATGTGCATGTACCCCATTTGTAGTATACATCACATTCATGTGTATGTACCCCATTTGTAGTATACATCACATTCATGTGCATGTACCCCATTTGTAGTATACATCACAGTCATGATGTATGAACCCCATTTGTAGTATACATCACATTCATGTGATGTACCCCATTGTAGTATACATCACATGAGTGCTGTACCCATTTGTAGTATACATCACATTGATGTGCATGTACCCCATTTGTAGTATACATCACATTCATGTGCCACGGCTGTACAGAGAGGAGAAAAACGGCATTTTAGTTACGGCTAGGCCGCGGGCGGCTGACCCAGCCCGTGACCCCTGATAGCGTCAGTGCCAGACATTCCACTGCCTACCATCAAGGTCACGGAGTACTTCCCTTCTTTGTCTCTGTTAAAAAGTGGCGCCTTTTCACTCTCTTTGGAAGCGGATTACAGTGCAGTCAAGGTTTTGTTGGCGCCTATCTTTTG
This sequence comes from Monoplex corrugatus, assembly GCA_030674185.1. Taxonomy (NCBI): domain Eukaryota; kingdom Metazoa; phylum Mollusca; class Gastropoda; order Littorinimorpha; family Ranellidae; genus Monoplex; species Monoplex corrugatus. The sequence continues at coordinate 99,891,153 of CM060308.1, forward strand.
TCAGTCAAAAGAATTTTCCCTTGTCTTGAACTACACCAAGTTTCAGAATTTCGTGTCTAGTCGTTTACTATTTATTTGAATCGTTTTGGGTATATGTTTACCGTATCAACACATCGCCTGTGCTAGTCAGACAGTGAAATTAATTTTATTTTTTAATGGAGCATGTGGTGCTAATAAGAGTGGGGCACACAATTTTTTACTCCAGTAACGTGGAATTGAATGAGTATTTAGTGCACTGTGTCTGCTGAAGTGAAGGTGTTTTATTTTTCAGTTTTTTACTCCAGTAACGTGGAGTGTGTGTGTGTGTGTGAGTGTGTGTTTTTTTTGGGGGTTTTTTTTCGGTATCTAACTTCAGTGTGTGTATTTCTTCATGAACTACTGTCAGTGACCAGAAAACACAAAAAATAGAGTGAAAATGCTGTACACAAAATTAGCCAAGACAATGTCACTGATTGTAATATCAGGTTTTTTTTTCAATCAAACATGAGCATGGGCTGGCCTAGGTCGTTGTGAAATAAAATATGTCATAAAAGGTAATTACAAATCGTGCTGAATTGACAACAACATTGCATGATTTCTGTTACATTCTACTATACAGTGATAATCTCGGTACAGACCGAACTGGATTTGACAGGTTTAATTGACAACAACAGCAGCTGATATATTTTTTTTTAATGTTGGAGTTGCTTTTGTTCATCAAAAATGATGAGACTTTATTAGACTGGAGCTGAATAGAACAGAATATGACGGAGTGTCCCACTCTCATGTATTATATGACTCCAACAGACTGACCCAAGGGAAAATAAACCAATGCAACTAATAAACGGTAGGCCTATATAGTGAGAACAGCCATAACCCCGTCTATCAAGTCTAGTGGCCAACCTCGTGACATTGGAGACCTTAACCTGTGTTTTCCTCCTCCCCTTTCGTAAAAGAAAAAGACACTTGGTAAGTGAAGACGCGTGTCTGTCTGTCTGTCTGTCTCTGTATGTTTATGTGATGTGTGCGTCTGTGCCAGTGCGTGCGTGTGTCAGTTTGTGTTGTGTCCCCCTCTCTCTCTCTCTCTCTCTCTCTCTCTCTGAGACACACACACACACACACACGTGCGCGCGCACACACACACACCATCCTCCTTTTTATTCCCTTTGTATTTTTTTCTTTTCGTTCTTTATTTAATGCTTTCTGTGTTTCCTTCTATTTAAAAGCTAGTATTCTTTTTCTTTTCTGCCACAGTCCACTTTTCTCTTCGTTCTTCACTTTTATGTCTGTACGCTTAGTATTAGAAGATTAGTAAGGACTAACTGTAAGACAGGGCCAGTGGGACCTAATGCTACAATCCTTGAATAACAAAGTGTTTTTCATGTTTCATGTTTCTTTCTTTCTCACTTTCTCTGTCTTTAGAACTGCCTTTGTGTCTGAGTGTATTGGGGAGGGGGGGTGTAGAGGGGTGTAGGCCGGTGTGTGGGAGCGTCTCTCTGTTTCACCAACTCACAACCCCTCCCTCTCTCTCTCAAACACACACACACACCCTTTGTAGAGAGACACAAGCACCCCATCTCTCTCTCTCTCTCTCTTTCTCTTTCTCTCACGGTTTTGTGCAAACACACAAGAAACAGTCTGTACGTCTCCTCTGTGGAATTTCTCTTGCAGCCTGCAGCTAAGAGGCAGTGTACCGGGCGGGTCAAGTTGCCGCTATGGTAGAGTAATTAACTGGAGGCTCCCTCCTTCCCCGCCAACATTGAAATTTGTCTGATAAGCGAAGACAAGAGCTGAAGTGTTACAGATTGCATAATGCATCTTCGTTAGACCATGAAAACCCAGAGTGCTTGATTAGTGGGGTTGACATTTATGGGAGAAAACTGAGATCGTGACGGAGTTACGTTAATGCATGAATTTACGCATGTGTTATACAAGATTTGGTAGAGTAGCCTACTGAACTGACCTGGTCATATTTAGTCTTGTTCTAAAGCTGTTTATATTGGCTACACGATTTTTTACATATCAGACAGACTGTTGAAAGGCGCTCTAAGAATTCGGACTGTTTAGCAACCAACTCATTTTTGTTCCCTGACAGCGCTGTGCTGGCATTACAGCTGTCAGGGGGATGGAATGCCCCCCTCACGCTGAAAGTAGGTCAGGTCACTGCTAGGTCAGGCCGCTCGCCACTCCAACTAAAGAGCACGTTTGGAACAGCCGTGGTGCATGTACCCCATTTGTAGTATACATCACATTCATGTGCGTGTACCCCATTTGTAGTATACATCACATTCATGTGCATGTACCCCATTTGTAGTATACATCACATTCATGTGTATGTACCCCATTTGTAGTATACATCACATTCATGTGCATGTACCCCATTTGTAGTATACATCACATTCATGTGCATGTACCCCATTTGTAGTATACATCACATTCATGTGCATGTACCCCATTTGTAGTATACATCACATTGATGTGCATGTACCCCATTTGTAGTATACATCACATTCATGTGTCATGTACCCCATTTGTAGTTATACATCACATTTCATGTGTATGTACCCCATTTGTAGTATACATCACATTCATGTGCATGTACCCCATTTGTAGTATACATCACATTCATGTGTATGTACCCCATTTGTAGTATACATCACAGTTATGTGCATGTTTACCCCATTTGTAGTATACATCACAGTCATGTGCTGTACCCCATTTGTAGTATACATCAATCAGTCATGTAGTATGTACCTCCATTTGTAGTATACATCACATTCATGTGCCTGTGTACCCCATTTGTAGTTAATACATCACATTCATGTGCGTGTACCCCATTTGAAGTATACATCACATTCATGTGCGTGTACCCCATTTGTAGTATACATCACATTCATGTGCGTGTACCCCATTTGTAGTATACATCACATTCATGTGTGTGTACCCCATAAACATTATGTCAGATGCAAATAACATACATAAAAAATGAGTAAATAAACTGAGCAGTACTCACTACATTCACATTATCATCAAATAAAGTATTACAATATTAAATGAATAAGCAAACTGTGCTGTACTTACAACGTTCATGTCATAGGCAAAGTCACCTGAAACAAAACAACCAACACCTATACTACAAATACATCATTAATGTTCATCTGTAATAAAAAATGTAATAACCAACACCTATACTACAAATACATCACTGCCATTCATTTGTAAATAAAAATGTAATAAAAAGTGTAGGCCTAACAACAAACACCTATACTACAAATACATCACTACTGTTCATCTGTAATATAAAATGTAACAACCAACACCTATACTACAAATATGTCACTGCCATTCATTTGTAAATAAAAATGTAATAAAAAATGTAACAACCAGCAGCTATTTACTACAAATACATCACTGCAGTTCATCTGTAGTAAAAAGTGTAACACCAACACCTATACTACAAATACATCAATAATGTTCATCTGTAATAAAAAATGTAACCAGCAGCAGCTACACTACAAATACATCAATAATGTTCATCTGTAATAAAAAGTGTAACAACCAACACCTATACTACAAATATGTCACTGCCATTCATCCATAATAAAAAGTACAATAAAAACTATCAGCAGTGACTGTCACATACTCGTAATACAATCAACAACTATTCTACCACTGCTCCAACATGTAACTACCATCCATCCATAATAAAAAATGCCACAAAAACAATGAACACAGCTATACTACCAACATGTAACTACCATTCATCCATAATAAAATGTGCTACAAAAACAATGAACACAGCTATACTACCAACATGTAACTACTATTCATCCATAATAAAATGTGCTACAAAAACAATGAACACAGCTATACTACCAACATGTAACTACCATTCATCCATAATAAAATGTGCTACAAAAACAATGAACACAGCTATACTACCAACATGTAACTACCATCCATCCATAATAAAAAATGCCACAAAAACAATGAGCACAGCTATACTACCAACATGTAACTACCATTCATCCATAATAAAATGTGCTACAAAAACAATGAACACAGCTATACTACCAACATGTAACTACCATTCATCCATAATAAAATGTGCTACAAAAACAATGAACACAGCTATACTACCAACAGTCCCAATTTCTGATTCAGCTAAAAACCTTGGTGTCTGCATTGACTCTACCCTCTCCATGAACAACTTTGTTTCTCAAACTGCCAGATCTTGCTACTATCATCTCCATCGTATAAGGCTGATCAGGAAGTATCTCTCTGTCGAAACAACTGCAAAACTCGTTCTCTCCTTCATAATGTCTCGCATTGACTATTGCAATTCACTCCTGTCTGGTCTTCCTGCCTCCACCATTCACATCCTACAGCGCATTCAAAACAATGCTGTACGCCTTGTACTCAAAAAGAAAAAAGCTGACCACATATCTCCTCTCCTGGCACAACTTCACTGGCTCCCTGTATCAAAGCGCATACAATACAAACTAGACACCATGTGCTACAAAAGCCTCAATAACGCAGCCCCCCGATTACCTGTCAAGCCTATTTGAGATCTATCTTCCCTCACGTACCCTCCGCTCTGCCTCCGATCCTCTGACTTTTCGCTTTCCACACACTAAGCTCAATACCTATGGTCCACGAGCCTTCTCTGTTTCTGGTCCACTCTCCTGGAACAAACTTCCTCTCTCAGTCCGTCAGCAACCTACTTTTGTCTCCTTCAAGTCTGCTCTCAAAACCCACCTTTTCTCCTCTGCATAAAATCCTAACCTCACTCAACCCCCCCTCCCCCCTCTGCAGCCTGTCTCCGCTCGGAGGGGAATCACATGGTTATAATATATAATTGTATATGCCATGCTCTCTATAATTTTCCATTGCTTTTATTCTTGCTTTTATTGCTTTTATCGCTTTTATTCTTTCTCCCCATTTATAGCCATGCGTGTGTGTGTGTGTGTGTGTGTGTGCGCGTGTGTGTGTGTGCGTGCGTGTGTGTCTGCTTCAGCGCTTAGATTTGATTTTATCAATATTTTGCGCTATATAAATATTGTAATTATTAATTATTATTATTATTAACATGTAACTACCATTCATTCATAATAAAATGTGCTGCAAAAACAATGAACACAGCTATACTACCAACATGTAACTACCATTCATCCATAATAAAATGTGCTACAAAAACAATGAACACAGCTATACTACCAACATGTAACTACCATTCATCCATAATAAAATGTGCTACAAAAACAATGAACACAGCTATACTACCAACATGTAATTACCATTCATCCATAATAAAATGTGCTATGAAAACAATGAGCACAGCTATACTACCAACATGTAACTACCAACATGTAACTACCATTCATCCATAATAAAATGTGCTACAAAAACAATGAACACAGCTATACTACCAACATGTAACTACCATTCATCCATAATAAAATGTGCTACAAAAACAATGAACACAGCTATACTACCAACATGTAACTACCATTCATCCATAATAAAATGTGCTATGAAAACAATGAGCACAGCTATACTACCAACATGTAACTACCAACATGTAACTACCATTCATCCATAATAAAATGTGCTACAAAAACAATGAACACAGCTATACTACCAACATGTAATTACCATTCATCCACAATAAAATGTGCTATGAAAACAATGAACACAGCTATACTACCAACATGTAACTACCATTCATCCATAATAAAATGTGCTACGAATACAATGAACACAGCTATACTACCAACATGTAACTATCATTCATCCACAATAAAATGTGCTATGAAAACAATGAGCACAGCTATACTACCAACATGTAACTACCATTCATCCATAACAAAATGTGCTACAAAAACAATGAACACAGCTATACTACCAACATATCACTACCGTTCATCCATAATAAAATGTGCCACAAAAACAATGAACACAGCTATACTACCAACATGTAACTACCATTCATCCATAATAAAATGTGCTACAAAAACAATGAACACAGCTATACTACCAACATGTAACTACCATTCATCCATAATAAATGTGCTACACACACACACACACACACACACCACACACACACACACACACACACACACACACACACACACACACACACACACACACACACACACACACACAGATTATGTACAGACCTACATGCAGCACAGCATCATACATGCCCTTCATGGTTTCAACCTGCAGTCGAGGCAGAGATTGGGCGTTGATGTTACCCATGTCACCATACAGAGCGAAGCGTGGCGACCAGTCTGTGCCGTTCTTCATGGCCGTGAAGGTAAACATTTCGCTCCAACCCTGCGTACTCCCACAGCTGTATGCTGCAAACAAGATTAACTTACAAATCTTAGCAGAAGAATACTCCCCTCCCCTCTAATTTTCTACGCCACCATACTGGCCACAAAAGCCAGCATAGTTCTTACAATGTGATGATGATGATAAACATGATGCTATCAGGTTCCATTCAGCACTGAGACTGCGTGACAGGGCTGCACTCCACACTTACTATCATAACATATCCTGACGTCAATCAGGCTCGAGAGATACAGACACCTGTGGTGTCGGTCAGAAGATTTGAGCAACACTCTCAATGATGCATATGTGAAGTGGATGATACTCGACTGTGTGGTTCCAGACTTCCCAATGAGCCTGCAGCACGCTCAACTCGTGACGGGTGCCAGTTAGGTCCGCAAAAATCCCAGAATGATTTTTGAAGGGACTGATGGGGATTCAAACCCACAATCTTACAGTCAGTACTCTGCTGCGTTAACCACTACACCATAGCGATTGGTCAGAAGGATATTCTTACTCCTGAAAACAAATTTGGTTGATGCAGCCTCAAACTTTCAACCTGCCTCAGGCCTTTATCATGAAAGGGTTCATCTGATGAAGGCTTTTAAGGAGGTTAAAGGTTAAAGATTAAAGCTTATGACATTTGATGATGGCTTCTGAGGAGGTTAAAGGTTAAAGCTTGTGACATTTGATGAAGGCTTCTGAGGAGGTTAAAGGTTAAAGCTTATGACATTTGAAAAAGGCTTTTGAAGAAGTTAAAGGTTAATGCTTGTGACATTTGATGATGGCTTCTGAGGAGATTAAAGGTTAAAGCTTATGACATTTGATGAAGGCTTTTGAGGAAGTTAAAGATTAATGCTTGTGACACTTGATGATGGGAGGAGGTTAAAGGTTAAAGCTTATGTCATCTGATGATGGCTTTTGAGGAAGTTAAAGGCTAAAGCTTGTGGTGTTTGATGGAAGGTTCATGCGGAGGTTAAACATTAAAGCTTGCGAAGTGCTCTTACAAGTAGGTCAAAGATTAAAGGTTTTGGCACCTGATGAATACATTATAAGGAGGTCAAAGGTGTGGTGCTGGATGAAGACCTTATAAGGTCAAAGGTTACACCTTGTGGTGCTTGATGAAAACTTAAAATTGCTTTAAACACTTTACTATTTAAAGACAGTAACGTTAGGTCCTAAAACTTAACAACACTTTACAACATAAACACTATATTCCTTAACTCAATCGCTTCATGCCGGAAGAAAATCTCCGTCACTTCCGTTTACTGCTTGGAGACGTGACATTTGTTTGTTTGTTTTTTTAACATCAGAAGCGTCAGTTATAGGGAAAATTCACTGGGAACTGAAACTAGGGTATGTTTACAGCAGTTATTTACCTTAGACCGTTTGTGGCAATGTGAAACAAAGACAACAGTAGCCTTTTTTCAGCGCTACCCATGAAGGCGAATTTCGCAAATGGCGTCAAGGAAAGCAAGTCGAACCTCACAATTCTGTAAATATTTTGTGCTCTGGAGCAACTGTACGCAAAAAGTGACAACTACCAGTAATCTTGTGATTTGAAACATCCATGGCATGGAAATTATGTTCTAGACTTCATCTAAAACTGTTTCACAGTGTGTGTTCATATCCATCAAAAAAAAAAAAAAATTACCCCCCTTTGGATACCTATTTGGATACCTCATCATTTACAAGTACACGGAATACCATAAATAAAGTAAGATTATTTGTAAAGATCTAATCCTGGTCTTTCTGTATCACTTTACTTTGTCTACTTTATTTGGTTGTTTTTCTATATTTCTTTAAAATGTGCTAAAAATCCTCTGAATTGAGGGGGCAGAATGACCTGAAGACTGTGACTCAATTGAGTTAAAGGCAGTAAAATTAAATCCTAAAACTTTACAACATAAACACTTTATTACTTAAAGGCAATAAGATTAGATCCCAAAACTTGGGAATGCTTTATCATATAAACGCTTTACTACTTAAAGGCAATAATGTTAGATTCTAAGATTTTACAACTAGCCCTTGCTGTCCTACACACACATGATACATAACAACACACCACACTACAGGCCATATACATTAAACATAACAACAACATATTTCTGGCCATATGTGACACACAACGTAACAACAATACACCATACATCTGACCATAACTGACTCATAACACAACAACACACCACATTTCTGACCATCTATGATACATAGTAAAACAATAACAACAACAACAACATACCATATTTCTGGCCAATACAAAAACAACATACCATATTCCTGGCCAATACAACAACAATATACCATATTTCTGGCCATATGTGATACATACCACAACACAGACGACATCACAACAACAACAACAACAACAACAACAATATACCATATTTCTGGCCAATACAACAACAATATACCATATTTCTGGCCATATATGATACATACCACAACACAGATGACATCACAACCACAACAACGACAACAATATGCCATATTTCTGGCCATATATGATATATACCACAACACAACAACAATATACCATATTTCTAGCTATATATAACACATACCACAACACAGACGACATCACAACCACAACAACAACAACAATATACCATATTTCTGGCCATATGTGATATATACCACAACACAACAACAATATACCATATTTCTAGCTATATATAACACATACCACAACACAGACGACATCACAACAACAACAACAATATGCCATATTTCTGGCCATATGTGATATATACCACAACACAACAACAATATACCATATTTCTAGCTATATATAACACATACCACAACACAGACGACATCACAACAACAACAACAATATGCCATATTTCTGGCCATATATGATATATACCACAACACAACAACAACAATATACCATATTTCTGGCTATATATAACATACCACAACACAGACGACATCACAACCACAACAACAACAACAATATACCATATTTCTGGCCATATATGATACATACCACAACACAACAACAACAATATACCATATTTCTAGCTATATATAACACATACCACAACACAACAACAACAATATACCATATTTCTGGCCATATGTGATATATACCACAACACAGACGACATCAAAACAACAACAACAACAACACAAAACATCATATTTCTGGCCATATATGATACATACCACAACACAACAACAACAATATACCATATTTCTAGCTATATATATATAACACATACCACAACACAACAACAACAATATACCATATTTCTGGCCATATATGATACATACCACAACACAGACGACATCAAAACCACAACAACAACAACAATATGCCATATTTCTGGCCATATATGATATATACAACACAACAACAACAATATACCATATTTCTGGCCATATGTGATACATACCACAACACAGACGACATCAAAACAACAACAACAACAACAGCAAAACATCATATTTCTGGCCATATATGATACATACCACAACACAACAACAACAATATACCATATTTCTAGCTATATATAACACATACCACAACACAACAACAACAATATACCATATTTCTGGCCATATATGATACATACCACAACACAGACGACATCAAAACCACAACAACAACAACAATATGCCATATTTCTGGCCATATATGATATATACAACACAACAACAACAATATACCATATTTCTGGCCATATGTGATACATACCACAACACAGACGACATCAAAACAACAACAACAACAACAGCAAAACATCATATTTCTGGCCATATATGATACATACCACAACACAACAACAATATACCATATTTCTAGCTATATATAACACATACCACAACACAACAACAACAATATACCATATTTCTGGCCATATATGATACATACCACAACACAGACGACATCAAAACCACAACAACAACAACAATATGCCATATTTCTGGCCATATATGATATATACAACACAACAACAACAATATACCATATTTCTGGCCATATGTGATACATACCACAACACAGACGACATCAAAACAACAACAACAACAACAGCAAAACATCATATTTCTGGCCATATATGATACATACCACAACACAACAACAATATACCATATTTCTAGCTATATATAAGTATTATAACACATACCACAACACAACAACAACAATATACCATATTTCTGGCCATATATGATACATACCACAACACAGACGACATCAAAACAACAACAAAACACCATATTTCTGGCCATATATGGAACATATCACAACACAGACCACATCACAACAACAACATACCATATGTCTGGCCATATATAATACATACCGCAACACAACAAACCATATTTCTAGCCATACATAATACATAGCACAACAACAACAACAACAACAACATACCATATTTCTTTCCAGGAGTCAGGCCAGTAACCTTGACCCTGTGGATGTACTGTGAGCGATGGAGGTCACCACCGTCAGTGAACAAGCGGCTGACTCCATAAGCGAACTTGGCCCCGGAAGACCCAACAGGGTAATAGCGCACGGTGGACTTGGTGGTGTTGCTGGCCGTGCTCCATATCACAAGCATCTGTGTGGGGTCGTTCGGGTCTGTTGGGGACATCATCAGGTTAAAGGTTCAAGTCTAAAGCATGTTACCCTCGACCCGAGTTGTCATCCTCTCTCTGCCTCATCTCTACGCATGCACACACACACACACACACACACACACACACACACACACACACACACACACACACACACACACACACACACACGACGCACGCATGCACACACACACAAACAAAATCGCACCTCACACACAGAAACACACATACAGAAACAGAAACACACACACACACACACACACACACACACACACACACACACACACACACACACACACACACACACACACACACACACACGCACGCACACACACACAAACAAAATCGCACCTCAACACAGAAAAACACATACAGAAACAGAAACACACACACACACACACACACACACACACACACACACACACACATACACAAAGAATGCTGAGTTAGAGTACACTCAGCCCGTTAGACTTGACTCTTGACCAAAGTTGTCATCCCATCTCTATCTCACACGCAGTATTTGAGTCTGCTATAAATTTGTGTTCATCAACATCATTTTGTTCCTCTTTATGCTTTGTTCCTGATATTTCCTAATAAATATTTTCATTTCATGTTTTATCTGTTGTTACTCAATTTATTGTTTGATGATGCTCTGATGCTGTTATGAGCACCAAGCATGCTTTTGACATGGATTATCTGAGCTATATGCTGTTATGAGCACCAAGCATGCTTTTGACATGGATTATCTGAGCTATGTCACCAGTCATCTGTCAGCATCATTGAGTTCAATGGTGGCTACCACACCAGAACTAACAACACTCCTCCATTTATTCTGGTCCTGCCTTTTCTGTACTACTTTGTAGACCTCCAAACCGCTGGTGTTGGTGATGCTGTTCATACAGGAGGTGGGTGGTCTGCCTGGATTTCTTCTGGCCACAACTTTTCCTTAACTCAATCGAGCTGTGCCGTACACGGCTGTACGTCACCTTTCACACTGCATGGATCTGTGCCGTATGCAGGTGTACGTCGGAGTTTCAACTTTTTCTGTGGCCGTAATAAAGGAATAAGGGAAGTAAATCATGCACTAGAGTGATCTTGGGTCTTTTATTTCACAGTTCCTTCCCTTAGACCGTGTTGTGATTTGTATTTTTGCTTTAGTAGCAGTTTTTCGATGCTATATGCAGTTCTTTGTTTTCGTCTGACTGTCAAGATCGTCAGGAAGCACCCGCCGATTTGCATGCAAATTCACTGTTCTTGATTACACCAAGTAAATAGGAGGTGGTGTTTGTGTTATTGCACATAAACTGTACATTCCTGTGTAAATATTACTGTGGATAATTGGTTTCATTGGTGGAAAAAAACATCTGGTGTAAATATATGGACTCGGCAAGAGGAAATTAACCCCTTATGGTCACCTGTTTCCTTCACCCCTTCTATCAAGATGAACAGACTACCAGTTTTGAAGCTAGTAATGTCTGTATGTGAACACTTCAATGTTTCCAAAACTGTTTTCCTTTTGTGTACGACATTTGCTGTTAATTTTTAATATTTTTTTAAAAATCATCCAAAATACTGCGATTTCAGGGGTTGTCGCGGTGCAAAATGTTGCGGCTTGAATGAGTTAAAGAACTGCTGTCTTTAGGGTTGTCTTGGTGTTGCCTGTTGTATGGCTGATGTATTTCATTTTTCTGTCTTTGATTTCTGCCAACAGTTGATGCTGGACTTTGAGTTTATTCAAAATGCTATAATTCGTACTTCTTTCCGTCCATATGGCTTTTATCGGTCTATATGGCTTTCACCGGTCCGTATGGCTTTTACCAGTCCATACAGATTTTATTGGTCCACATGGCTTTCATCGCTCCATGTGGCTTTTATGGGTCAAAAAGACCCCAAGAAGTCACCTGCTGAACCACATCTCTGCTGCTTCAATCCTATTTCCATGTGTTTTTCTGCATGTCCAGGCTTCACAGCCACAAAGCATTACTGGCCACATCAGACATTTTACATGATTTTAAGGACTGTTGCTACACTTCTGTCTTTCCAAATGTTATTAAGTTGGGTCATTTTCTGTTTTGCCATTCCTGCTCTTATTCTGAAGTTTTTAGTACAGGTGCCGTAATGAGTTTTAACAGAACCAAATTATTTAAAATCACTCAAATTTTTCAATGCAGTCTTGCTGATTTGAATATCTTGACATGCTCCACTGTCTTCTCCTTCTAGGTGCATTACTTTAGTCTTCCTGGCATTTAGACTTTGCATGACGCAGGTAAAAAAAGTTATCATCATTATTAGAGAAGTTTGTGTGCTGCCTGAAATCATTTGATACCTCAAGCCATGAGTGCGATTTTTTATCTTCTGACAACATAATTCTCTTCAGTAAGTAATATCCTGTGATAATTCATGTCAAATAGGTAAACATTTACTGATAATACAATTATCTTCAGTACATAATATCCCGTGTGATAATTCATGCCATGAGAGTAACTCTTTATCTTCTGACAAGATGATTATCTTCAATGAATAACACTGTGTAATAATTCATGCCATAACTCTTCCTTCTGACAACATAATTATCTTCAATGAGAAATATCCTGTAATAATTCATGCCATGAATGTTATAACTTGCTGACAATATGATTATCTTCAGTAATATCCTGTGATAATTCAAGGCATGAGTGTACCTCATGACCAGTACCAGATAACATGAGTGACATCACTTAGTGACATTCTGAATGATATTTCATATCACAAGTGTTGACCGCTATCTCCAGGTAACGTGACTATCGTCAATAACTGCCACCCCAACCTGCACCCCCAAACAATGTTGAATAACATTATGACACAACTGTATCTGATTCAAGAAGTAAGATGTCTTCTTATTCTGGTCTCATCTGAGTTTGCCAATCACCTTATTCATAGAAGACCTACAGGTCCATATGTGTCTATAGCTTATCTGTATCGCAAACTGTCCCTTGTCTTATCATCTTTTCTTGCTAAGTTTGTCTACCACCATATCCACATAAGACCAAATAGATTAAAACGTGTCACAAGTGTACTGTGCCTTGTCCATGTCTTCTCATATTTGTCTTGGCTTGTTTGGGTATGATCCCTTAACCCTTTGACTCCTGCACCCTATCCACCATTTGCAAAGAACTTGCTCTTTGAATCCTTTGACCTATCTGCCAGATTCCTGCTGGAAGCTGGTGGATAGGGTGTGGGAATCAGAGAGTTAATTTATTTCTTTGCTAGCATGGTTGACAATGCAGGATGCTGGCAGACAGGGCGCAGGAGTCAAAGGGTTAACACTGGTATAATTCTATCAGGGCACCACTTCAGCAAGTCGAACACAGGCCTGTATTTGTTTACTGTCAGTGAAATACCTAAAGGTCAAAACAAGCTGCTATCTATGTCATAACTGTCTTACTGAGTCTCTACATGCCTGACTTCATGAGTACAGTACCCCTTGTTCATGTTTACAACCACGTGATGACAAGATAACTAACACTGGAAAGTCAATCACTCAATGTGACCAATGTTGACAGATGATAGGCCGACCATCTCAACTCTCAACTGTCACTTCAGACCAACAGCCAAGCACACCTACCACTGCACAACACAAGGTTTTATCAAGAGAGACAATGTCTAGAGTCCTAGTCCCCACACCCCACAGCGATTACTTTTGTCCATTTATGGTTTTCAGTTGTAGGATTTAGACATCAACTGCTCGATGGTGTATTGTATAAGTATGATATGAGGAGTTTGGAGTTTGCTCAAGACAAATTCACTGCAGTCAGACAGTCTCATATGCACTCCTCCCAAATCTGCCAGCAATTATCTGGCACTTCCTGAACATGTGTAAAATCCTCTGCGCTGGCAAGGTTCTGAGATGGGGAGCGGGGAGGGAGAGGTACCTACGAAACATTAAGCTCGCTCCACATTAACCATCTGACTCCCTCACCCTGTCCATCAGCATCCTGCATTGTCAACCATGCGAGCAAAGCAAAAACATAACACTTTGACTCCCTCACCCTATCCACCAGCTTCCTACAAAAAGAACCAACCAGCCCATTATAAAAAAACAACAACATGGCCTGCCGGAGGACTGAACCTGGAACCCCTGCATTATGAGTGTGGCGCTCTAACAAAGCTAATGGACCACTACAATAACAGGAATGGCAAAGAAAGCATAAAATTTGAACACATGAGATTAGGTGTGAAAGCTTAACCCTTTGACTCCTGCACCCTGTCCATCAGCATCCAGCATTGTCAATCATGCTAACAAAGCAAAACTTAATCCTTTGACTCCCTTACCTATCCACCAGCTTCCTGCAGGAAGATGGTGGATAAGTGAGGGAGTCAAAGGATTAAGTTTTTGCAGTTGGTGGATAGGGTGCAGGAGTCATAGGGTTTATGTAGGCCTATATCTTTCAATTCATGCTTTGCCGTGAAGCTGTAACAATGTAAAGTATAGATACAATCTTATCAAGGCAACCTATCCTCTTGTAAATCTGTACAGGTGATTGTATCTCTGTGTGTGTGCATGAGTGTGTCCATGCACGTATGCCTGTGCATTGCTGCGAGTGTCTGCGTTCATATCAAAGTGTTATTGTATCATATGAAAACTTGAGAAACTGAAACTGAAACTGAAATTGTATCATACACATCAACTATGATCAAAACTGTTGTCTTCTTTTCTTGTTCTATATAACATAAAATGCTTATATCAAAGATGATAGCTGACACATTTTATAAATAACATTTTCTGTACAGCCCAAAGTGTTTGGGAATCGGCTTCCTGGGGATGTTGCTTTATATACGTCTTCATTATTATTATTATTATCATTATTATTATCATTATCATTATTATTGTTCCATAATGCTGAATCACAATGACTTCTTCATTAATATGTTTTCCATAATGATCACAACCACCCACCTCCATAAGCAATGTGAATCTGTTCTGGCTGCACATAGACAGGTGGGTAGGCCACAGTGAAGGTGAATGCAGTCAGCAGCAGGAGAACATACAGCGCTCCTTTCCCCATCTTCCGTCTGAGTGATGTCTATCAGTGAAACGTCTGTTACCACCACCTACCTCAACTGTACAACATATCAAAACACAGTCAATTTATATCCACAACCTTGCTTCAATCACTCTTTTCATCGTTTCACACAGCATCAAACATATCAAACAGATTGGCCTGGCAGTCAAATGAGTACAGGGACAGACTTCCAATATAATGGTCTGGGTTTGATCCTCATCTCCCAGGTCAACATGTGCATAGGGCTACAACCCATTTGTATATATACGCATACAGAATATCAAATAAATACATATTAACCCTCTGACTCCCGCAGACTGTCCACTGGCATTCTGCGTTGTCACGCCATGCTAACAAAGCAAAACCTAACCCTTTGATTCCCTCGCCCTATCCGCCAGCTTCCTGCTGGAAGCTGGTGGATAGGGCGAGGAAGTCAAAGGGTTAAGTTTTTGCAGTTGGTGGATAGGATGCGGGAGTCAAAGGGTTAAAATAAAGATCCTGTCAGTATTATGTGGCTTGTGGAAACACGGAAACAACCAGCGTGCACACCCAACAAAGGCAGATTATGCAGACTACGCAACAACATACTGCTTGTATAGTGAGGGCAAAACGTTATGCATACATGCATCAAAAAAATCAGAACTATATATATATGTATGTATGTGTGGTGTGTGTGTGTGTGTGTGTGTGTGTGTGTGTGTGTGTGTGTGTGTGTGTGTGTGTGTGTGTGTTGTGTGTGTGTATGTGTGTGTGTGTGTGTGTGTTGTGTGTGTGTGTGTGTGTGTGTGTGTGTGTAGTGTGTGTGGGGGATGGTGTAGTGTACTGTGTGTTGTGTGGGTGATGGGGTATGTGTTGTGTGTGTGGTGTGTGTGTGTGTGTGTGTGTGTGTGTGTGTTGTGTGTGTGTGTGTGTGTGTGTGTGTGTGTGTGTGTGTGTGTGTGTGTGTGTGTGTGTGTGTGTGTGTGTGTGTGTTGTGTGTGTGTGTGTGTGTGTGTGTGTGTGTGTGTGTGTGTGTGTGTGTGTGTGTGTGTGTGTGTGTGTGGGTGTGTAGTGTAGTGTGTGTGTGTGGTAGTGTGTGTGGGTGATGTGTAGTGTCTAGTGTGTGTGGTGGTAGTGTGTGTGTGTGTGTGTGTTGTGTGTGTTGTGCGTGTGTGTGTGTGTGTGAGTGTGTTTTATGTGTGCGCGCGTCTGAGTTAATGATTTTAAAAAAAAGTCAATTCAGAATCATACTCTGACTGCAATATCTCATTTCTCACCACTTCACTCTTTGCAGGCATTTTCTCAACTGAAATTTGTGAAAATTAATTCTCTCAAACATATACAGAGGTATGGGTCCCTGCCATCATCCAACTGTGAAGGTTTTGATAACGGAAAGAATTTCTTGACAGAGTTCTGAGTAAAACATTTTGTTAGCTAGAAAAGAGATTGAATCTATTTCATGAGCACCAAAATAAACAAAAACACAGTTTTCATTCAAGATTCCATACATGTTTTGCAAAATATTCGATTCGAATCGACTCTTAGCATCTTGAGCACTAAAGCTTAAAGGAAATGCTGAATTGGGATTTTATTCATAATTCTTCAGAAGATTCAGCTCTGTAACCTCGTCAGTGCTGTGGACATATATATTTATATACGTTCACATAATGTGTACTACCACATTTGCCAACGATGTATATGCATGTTCACGCCACATCAGGAATTTTCCTACTTCTATTTTTACACTGGGGAATCCCAAGTCACACAAATCAGAAAGCTCTGTGCATCTACATGAATTATGCATGAGGCCAGCAGCCAATCACTCTTTGTTATGGTCACTGCACTGCAGTTTTTGTGAGAATCCCCTTCACAAACTTTGACCTTGCTTTCCAAAATGGCTGATGATGAAGCTTCAACTGGGCCGAGCACTGTGAGAAAAGCAGAGTGTTGCCAAAGATTTTAGCTATTTTATCACAGCAAATGTCTGACACGCTTTATATGATCTGTGACTGACTCAGACTTTGAACTGGGCAACTGCTAGTGTAATCGAGTGGGTTCTGAGGAGGAGAGTTGTGGGGAGGCAGGAGCAACCGCGGTAACCGACTACAGTCCGTATTTTACCGATTCAAAACACTGAATACCGACTGTGATTTAACCTGAAGGGCAATTAAAATTGATAGAACAAGCCTACTGATTTTTTTTGTTGTCTGTACCGGTTGCATTTTTGACATGTTAAAATTGCCGTAGCTAGTACTGGCTGGGAAAAAATGGTGACCAGACACCTGCGCTGATAGCAGCAGCGCCTGTGTGTGTGTGTGTGTGTGTGTGTGGGTGCGTGCGTGTGTGTGTGTGGGGTGCGGGGGGGGGGGGGGGTGCGAGCGTGTGTGTTTGTGTGTGCACCTGTCCTTACACAAAACCGAAACAATCTTAAACACTTAGAGCTAGGCCTACCATGGTGACCAGACACCTGCGCTGATAGCAGCAGCGCTTGTGTGTGTGTGTGGGTGCGTGCGTGTGCGTGTGTGTGTGTGTGTGGGGGGGGGGGTGGGGGCGGGGGGGTGCGTGCGTGTGTGTTTGTGTGTGCACTCATGAGATGGGCGTGTCAGTGAGAGAACATGAGTGTATGTATGGTGAGTGTGTGTGTGTGTGTGTGTGTGTGTGGTGTGTGTGTGTGTGTGTGTGTGTGTGTGTGTGTGTGTGTTGTGAATGTGAGGAGCAATTTTTTTTTTTTTTTTTTTTTTTTTAAATCAGGCAGACGGTTCGTGAACCCCCTATTCTATTCTGTGGCAAAATAATCAAAGTGTTGATTGTGGCCACACAACAGAAGAAGTGTGTGGTGTGTGTGTGTGTGTGTTGTGTGTGTGTGTGTGTGTGTGTGTGTGTTGTGTGTGTGTGTGTGTGTGTGAGCTATCAGACCACCAGGCCTAGTCTCAGTGCTGTCTCCCTGGTAAACTGCACACACATACAATGACATAATGACATGATGTCTTATTCTCTCTGTGTGTGTGTGTGTGTGTGTGTGTGTGTGTGTGTGTGTGTGTGTGTGTGTGTGTGTGTTGTGTGTGTGTGTGTGTGTGTGTGTGTGTGTGTGTGTGTGTGTGCGTGCACACGAGTGTTCAATTCTTTATATGCACATATGATGAGGAGACATATTTCCAGTACTTTTATGTTTTCTTGGGATATTTTGGTTTCCTATACGCCTGCTACTAATCTGGATTGTATAGCAAGAAATTGTGTAAAGTGTATTCGTCAATTTTACATTAAACTATCGTGATTGGATAGTCTGTTTATTTTCCTTTCAGGAGAAAAAGTTATGGCTACTTTTATGCAATAGCTTGCATACTAGATTTTTTTCTGAATTACTACCAACTGACACAAAAACTGTTTGGTGAATAAAACAGTACACTTGGCACTGAAGGGACTAATGATTCACTGATAATCATGCCATTCATGGTATTTAGATCGTTGAGCACTAGCTAACCAAGCCCACGATCACACTTTCTCGTAAGTATGCCACTCTCATTGTCATACTACAACTGATCTCGAGTGTAGACAATTATGTTGATGTCATGCATTTGGGATACCAAACTGCTTATGGATTTTAACATTATTCGCAATGTGAATCGAAGTGAAACCTGTCGGTTGTACATTATCAAGTGTGACCCATCACTGATCACATGACAAGGCAAACAGGGTACCAGTTACCGAGTTATCAATTTCACCAAATTCATCATGATCATTTCATGCACTTGGCTTTTCAATTTTTGCTAAGTTATATGAATCATGAATCATTGTTAAATGGAAAACGTTCCCGTAATACCTTAAACTCATCAACTGAAAACAATGGTTCTTACTGATGCGGCATTACTATACAATACTTACTTCGAGTCCAGGAAGTCTCCTGCCACGAGCGGATCAAACAATGGGAGTAACGTGACGCCAGTCAGCTATGTACGCATTTCCCCTTGCCACTCGTCCTGTTTAATAACAACTTGCCGTCTGTAGAGTTACCTGCCTTCAATAAAAAACCGTCAGCACCTGCAAATCTGATTGGTTGAAGGCCACAGCTTTGACTAATCAAAATTCGCATCTCTTTCGATTCCTTTGTTGATAATGCCAACCATGGCAGCTTCTAGCGGTAGTAAGTCGAGTATTGGTAGCAAATCTAGTACCGGCAGCAAAGTTAATGGAAAGAAACTGTTATCAGTTGACTATGAAGTTTTCGGCAAAGTGCAAGGTAAATCCCTGATACTTTAGTGGAAGCTTATTTTAATCAGACGGCAGATGCACATCAGTCGATCAGAAATAGCCAGCAGAATCGGCCAAGCCAAAACTTTTCGGCAAAACAGCATTCTTTCAAGAACTGAAGAAGATGACAAATGCCTATCAATTAATATCAGGAAGAGAGTTCTTGAATGTTATATAGAACCAATACTGTTGTACGGATGTGAGGCGTGGACAGTCAACAAACAAAGCCAGAACAAGATTGAGGCAGCCGAGATGTGGTTTCTAAGAAGAATGTTGAAGAGTTCCATGGACAGCAAAGAAAACAAACGAGACAGTCTTGATGGAGGCAGACACAAGTAGATCACTCATAAGGAAGATTAGGAAAAGACAAGCAACATTTATAGGCCATTTTATGAGGAAGGGGGATTTAGAGCACCTGGTCACAATGGGAAAGCTGGAAGGAAAGAGAGCACCAGGTAGACCCAGGGAGAAAATGCCAGACGGACTTGCAGAGTGGCTGAAGACGAGGAGGGTGGAGGAGATGCTTGGGGCAACAAGAGATAGAGACAGATGGAAGTCCATGATCGCCAACGCCATGCAGCAGGGCACCTGATGATGATGATGATACAAATAGGAACTTTAATATGAGTATCGATGCCGTTCAGTTTGTCAAGTGATCATGTGTGCAATCTTGGTGTCAGGCCACACTCACCACCCCTGCCCCCCACTCCTTGCTTATTTGAAAAGTGGAACTCAATTTTGTTTTCGTTTCTGGCCATTCGTCATCATGATCATGTGCCCTGCCGCATGGCAATGGTGATCATGGCCCTCCATATGAATCTATCCCTTGTTGCTGCAAGTACATGTTCCACCTTTTCTGTCCTCAGCCATCCTGCAGGTCCATTCAATATTTTCTCCCTGTGTCTACCTGGTGTTCTCTTTCCCTCCAGTTTTCCTGTTGTGACCAGGTACTCTAATTCCCCTTTCCTCATAAAATGGCCTAGAAATGTTGCCTATCTTTTCCTAATCTTTTTTGTCAATGATCTTTTGTCTATCTCCATCAAGACTGTCTTGTTTGTTTTCTTTGCTGTCCATGGAACTCAACATTCTTCTTAGAAACCACATCTCGGCTGCCTCAGTCTTGTTCTGGCTTTGCTTGTTGACTGTCCACGTCTCGCAACCGTACAACAGTATTGGTTCTATCTAACATTCAAGAACTCTCTTCCTGATGTTAATTGACAGACATTTGTTGGTAAGAACACTTTTAATCTTCTTGAATGCTGTTTTGGCTTGGCCGATTCTGCTGGCTATTTCTGATGTGCATCTGCCATCTGGTGAGTTGACCATTCCCAGATGTTTAAACTTATCAATGTGGCCATTGTAATCTGCACTAAATGGGGAAGGGGATCTGACCCACTCCTCTTCTCCCTGTCTTTGGAGCTTAGCCCATCAGGGAAGGGATGACAAAATATCACTATGGCTTCTGTTAAGAAAACTTTTATCATTCGTCCTCGTATACACTAACTGACTGTGGAAGGACTTTTAAGCTTGAACAAACAGAACAGATTAGATATAATTAATGACAGAGCGCACCACACACACACACACACACCACACACACACACACACACACACACACACACACACACACACACACACACACACACAGCACACACACACAACACAGAGACTCACACACACACACACATACACACACACACACACACACACACACACAGAGAAAGAGAGAGAGAGACATACATACACACATGTATACAATATACGCAGGTACATAGATAAACAGATCTTGAAACAAATTCAAATAATCTTATTTTTCATGGCAGCCACAAAAAATATTGTTTGGTTCAGTCATTTGTTTGAGTTTCTCATCCACTTTACAAATGCATAATTGAGGGTGTTGGTAAAATTTCCCAACCAATGTCACTAGTGTATATTTACTTTAAGTCTTGGATCTGGTTGACACCAGGATCTCTTATGAATAAAAATGTGTAGAGTGCCTCAACTTTTCCGGGGGCCAGCATTTTGATGATGATGCCTGTCTCCTGTCCCAGCCTGCTTTACCTTCCCTGTTTTTAAAGAAAGTTACATGCCCATTATCAGCTGGGTAGACTGGAAGCTGCATGCACCAAAAGGTTCCTCAAAAGTGATTCCTACCTGTGCAAACTCATGCACGTAGATGGGAAGATGAGAGGTCTGCCCCTGCATCACAGCTGTAGTCACATTTATCATAAATAAATCATACTTGACTGAGTTTCCAGATTATCTCAATATTTTCATACTTCCCAGATGAACCCTCAATTTTTATGTGTAAATGCATGCAGGACATCCAGTATGCCTGTTAAAGATCCTGTAAAGTATGTGCACGCAGAACATCCAGTATGCCTGTTACAGATCCTGTAAAGTATATGTACGCAGAACATCCAGTATGTCTGTTACAAATCCTGTAAAGTATATGTACGCAGAACATCCAGTATGTCTGTTACAGATCCTGTAAAGTATATGTACGCAGAACATCCAGTATGCCTGTTACAGATCCTGTAAAGTATATGTACGCAGAACATCAAGTATGTCTGTTACAAATCCTGTAAAGTATATGTACGCAGAACATCCAGTATGCCTGTTACAGATCCTGTAAAGTATATGTACGCAGAATATCAAGTATGCCTGTTACAGATCCTGTAAAGTATATGTACGCAGAACATCAAGTATGCCTGTTACAGATCCTGTAAAGTATATGTACGCAGAGCATCAAGTATGTCTGTTACAGATCCTGTAAAGTATATGTACGCAGAACATCAAGTATGCCTGTTACAGATCCTGTAAAGTATATGTACGCAGAATATCAAGTATGCCTGTTACAGATCCTGTAAAGTATATATATGTACGCAGAACATCAAGTATGCCTGTTACAGATCCTGTAAAGTATATGTACGCAGAACATCAAGTTTGCCTGTTACAGATCCTGTAAAGTATATGTACGCAGAACATCAAGTATGCCTGTTACAGATCCTGTAAAGTATATGTACGCAGAACATCAAGTATGTCTGTTACAGATCCTGTAAAGTAGATATGTACGCAGAACATCCAGTATGCCTGTTACAGATCCTGTAAAGTAGATATGTATGCAGAACATCAAGTATGCCTGTTACAGATCCTGTAAAGTATATATGTACGCAGAACATCAAGTATGTCTGTTACAGATCCTGTAAAGTATATGTACGCAGAACATCAAGTATGCCTGTTACAGATCCTGTAAAGTATATATGTACGCAGAACATCAAGTATGCCTGTTACAGATCCTGTAAAGTATATGTACGCAGAACATCAAGTATGTCTGTTACAGATCCTGTAAAGTATATGTACGCAGAACATCCAGTATGCCTGTTACAGATCCTGTAAAGTATATGTACGCAGAACATCAAGTATGCCTGTTACAGATCCTGTAAAGTATATGTACGCATAATGCTACCAATTTTGAAGAACAAGGTCTCCCAACAGTGTAAAAATCGCTACTCACAGTTCCGTAGCTTTCGATGGCGTTCTCGCCATCTTCGTCAGCGCTCTAATGCTGTCTGCGTGAATCTCTACTCAGATCTCGCGAACATGGGATGAACCCAGTTCACGAGATCGAATCAGAGAATGGTACACCGGGGGCAGGGTGTAACGGCCCCGGTCCCTGTTGAGCGGGGGGTTGGTGGCTGCGATGTAGATGGCCTCCTTGACTCCTCGCTGGAACCACTTATTTTCTCTGTCCAGGATGTTGACATTGTCCGCACTGAATTGATATGTACGCAGAACATCAAATATGCCTGTTACAGATCCTGTAAACCATGTCAGTGTCCAGTGGCTTATGGAAACATGAAACACCCAGCGTGCATTCTCATCAGAAATGGGGTCTGCAGATTTTGCAACAACATACAGACATGTGTGCCTACACATCAAATGGAACATTGAAAAATAAATGTTTTGTTTAGAAGCATAAATGATGTATTTAGCCTTTAATATGAATATACTAGAAGTATCTAGATGATGTGCATTCTTTACTATGAACATACTGGTGTATTTAATCCTTGTTTTGTTGTTTCAGGTGTGTTCTTCCGGAAGGTAAGACACGATATATAAGTTCATGTGAGATTCTATTCATGTTAATTTGTTTTCATTTTAAACAAATCACAAGAAAAGATTGTTAAACAAATCACAGTAAAATTGTGATATTAACAATAGCATTAAGTCATTAAAACAGGGAATTGTATTGTATATGCTTCTCTAAAAAAGATACTGGGACAAGTTTGTTGGTGTGAGTCACGGCTGTTTCAGTAGCTGCCTTTTTCGCCTTTTAGTTGGCCAGGCAACTTAGCGCCAGATGTCAGATATCAGACGTCCGCCCTTACCCCGTAGCTATGTTTCCGCATTCCTTAGTCTAGTGGCAAGGGAAACAGAGGATTAATACTGCGCTGTACAGTGATTAAGCCATTTTATCATCAACTTTGGCTTTGTGTAGAACGAAATCGTGCACACTTTGTCAATTCATTTTTTGGAATCCTTATTGTTCATTTATCATTTGACCGAGTGCAGCTATAAATTATTCATTTGGTTATGTAGTTTGAGTTTGTGCTTCACTTATAGAGTGTAAGTGAGTGTCATCATTTCTCACTGTGGGTGTGGGTGTGTGTGTTTTGGTGTATTTCATCTACCTTTCTATACTGGAATTATTTCATGTGAAACGGGAGACAGTACGTGAATGAAAATATTTTTAAGTTGTTGTTTTCCTGTTGTCGTCTCTTTTGTTTTTGTTGCTGTTTTGTTTAATTTCTTTTGTCATTTTTGTTTTAGTTGTGGTTTTGTTTTTGTTTTTTTGTTTGTTTGTTTGCTTTTTTGTTTGTTTTTTGTGTATGTATGTGTGTGTTTTTTCTGTTACTCGGTTGTTGTTGTTGTTGTTGTTGTTGTTGTTGTTGTTGTTGTTGTTAGTGTGTGTATTTGCCGTATTTTAGTAGTTGTGCGTGTGTATCTGTGACGGAAGTGGTAATAAGAACTGGCAAATGGATGTCTGCTGGTTCTGTATTAAAAGACAGTTAGTGTTGAAGCTACGTAAGCCTGTATAGTCAGCCTCTGTAATGTGTGAAAGAAGGCTGCTGCCTTGTACTGTGAGAGTAATCTGTGCTATATCAAAGTGATGGGATACTTACTAATCAAGCTGAATCAGTGACTCGACGCAATCTCAAATCTATTTACCTCTCCACATTTTCATCTGATGCCTCCCACCTCCTTTCTGAAAAGTCACATAACCTTGCCGATGAATTCTATACTACTCTCCACCATCTTCTGGACACTCATGCTCCAGCCACAACCCGTCTTTTACCTGACCGCCCCCCTATCCCCTGGTTCACTCATGAGATTGCCTGTGCAAGACGTGCCCGCCGCAGAGCAGAGCGCCGCTGGCGCAAATCCAAACTCACTGTACATCGGCAACTTTTCCAAGCCTCTAAAACAAAAGTATCCACCCTCATTGCATCTGCAAAAACAAGGTATTTCCAAACCAAAATCCTGAATGCCTCTTCTTCAAGAGAACTCTTTACAACCATGAATCATCTCCTTGGCACACGAAAAGATTCACCTCTCCCAACAAAACACACAAATGAAGAACTCCCATCTGTATTCTCCAAGTATTTCACCACCAAAATACAAACTCTTCGTGACAGGCTCGACAGGACACCCTGTCAACCATGCCCACCTGACCCTTCCTTCTCTGGCACACCTCTTACTACTTTTACCCCAGTCTCACAAGAAGAAATTCTCAACACAATCAGATCCATGTCGTTCAAAACCTGCGAACTGGATCCTCTTCCAGGTTCTCTCTACTCTGACTGTCTCCCTACTCTCCTCCCATTCATCACTGACATCATCAACACTTCTCTTCAAAATGGAACTGTCCCAGATTCTTTCAAGTCTGCTATTGTTCACCCTCTTCTCAAGAAATACAATTTAGACCCAAATGAACTGAAAAATTACCGGCCTATCTCTAATCTCTTTTTCTTGTCAAAACTCATCGAAAAAGTTGTCCTCAACAGCTGAACTCTCACCTGTCTGCCAACAATCTCCTCAATCCTTTCCAGTCAGCCTACCACCAGTGCCATAGCTCTGAAACTGCCCTGCTACACATTCTCAACAATCTCCTCCTTGCAATTGATACTG
This sequence comes from Monoplex corrugatus, assembly GCA_030674185.1. Lineage (NCBI taxonomy): Eukaryota > Metazoa > Mollusca > Gastropoda > Littorinimorpha > Ranellidae > Monoplex > Monoplex corrugatus. The sequence goes on from CM060308.1 coordinate 99,917,516, forward strand.
GCAAAGTCTTCTCCTCACACTCCTTGATCTGTCTGCAGCCTTCGATACCAATCACCATGGTATTCTCCTTTCTAGACTTCATCATACTTTTGGCATCTCTGACATTGCTCTCTCCTGTTCACTTTATATCTATCAAACAGAAAACAAACTGTTCTCATTAATGGCACTTACTCTCAACCTGCATACCTGACCTGTGGTGTTCCACAAGGATCTGTCCTTGGCCCTGTTCTTTTCACTCTTTACACCTCCCCCCTGTCCATCATCATCAACTCCCACTCTATAAAACACCACTTCTATGCTGATGACACCCAACTTCTAGACAGTGACACACCAGACAATATACAGCGCCTCTTGACTCGCACCACTGAGTGTTACTCGGACATTAAGAACTGGATGACGTTCAACAAACTTCAGCTTAATGATGACAAGACAGAAGCTATCCTCATTGGCACCCGTCAGAAACTTTCTCAGCTGCCTCCTCTTTCTCTCCCATTATGTAACACATCAGTCCCAATTTCAGATTCAGCTAAAAACCTTGGTGTCTGCATTGACTCTACCCTCTCCATGAACAACTTTGTTTCTCAAACTGCCAGATCTTGCTACTATCACCTCCATCGTATAAGCCTGATCAGGAAGTATCTCTCTGTCGAAACAACTGCAAAACTCGTTTTCTCCTTCATAATGTCTCGCATTGACTATTGCAATTCACTCCTGTCTGGTCTTCCTGCCTCCACCATTCACATCCTGCAGCGCATTCAAAACAATGCTGCACGCCTTGTACTAAAAAAGAAAAAAGCTGACCACATATCTCCTCTCCTGGCACAACTTCACTGGCTCCCTGTATCAAAGCGCATACAGTACAAACTAGACACCATGTGCTACAAAAGCCTCAGTAACGCAGCCCCCGATTACCTGTCAAGCCTACTTGAGATCTATGTTCCCTCACGTACCCTCCGCTCTGCCTCCGATCCTCTGACTTTTCGCTTTCCACGCACTAAGCTCAATACCTATGGTCCACGAGCCTTCTCTGTTTCTGGTCCACTTTCCTGGAACAAACTTCCTCTCTCAGTCCGTCAGCAACCTACTTTTGTCTCCTTCAAGTCCGCTCTCAAAACTCACCTTTTCTCCTCTGCATAAAATCCTGACCTTACTCAATCCCCTCTGCAGCCTGTCTCCACTCGGAGGGGAATCACATTGTAATATATAATTGTATATAATATGCTCTCTATAATTTTCCATTACTTTTATTCTTTCTCCCCATTTATAGCCGTGTGCGTGTGCGTGTGCTGTGCGTGTGCGTGTGTGTGTGTGTGTGTGTGTGTGTGTGTGTGTGCGTGCGTGCGTGTGTGCGAGCGTGTGTGTGCGTGCATGCGTGTGTGTCTGTTTTAGCGCTTAGATTTGATTTTATCAAGATTTTGCGCAATATAAAATATTGTATATTATTATTATTATTATTATTATTATGATAACAATCCTTGCGGACAACCAAATACTTATTCGGTAAGCTTGGTGTTGTCCACACACATGCAGCTAACATCTCTGAAAATATGAATGTTGTAAATGTGCAGGTGCATGAACAATTGTCATTTAAATTGGATTTTTTATTTAAAATTGGTGTATCCAAAACAAGAGTGACTGCCTGCGCCCAAGCAAACACAAACCAGAAGAACAAGAAAATCAATGTAAGCGCATCTCCAACAAGACAACACAAAACAAAACAAGCGCAAATTTTCGGCCAACTAGCCTTTGTCAAGCGCGAACGCACGGTCACAGACAAATCACAGACACCAAACAATGGACTACTGCTCATGATGACATGGGCATTCCATCTCTTACCCACTGGACGAGGCGGCAGGGAAGTTTTTAGTCCCGTTTTTATTATCCATTGTTTGGTGTCTGTGATTTGTCTGTGACCGTGCGTTCGCGCTTGACAAAGGCTAGTTGGCCGAAAATTTGCGCTTGTTTTGTTTTGTGTTGTCTTGTTGGAGATGCGCTTACATTGATTTTCTTGTTCTTCTGGTTAACATTGGTGGTTTTCTTTTGTCAGTCATCTGATCTTTGCAAGCAAAACAGCTGTTATATCTAATTTAATTCTGCATGCCTGATATCAGTTTCTACATCAGTCATTCCTGCGTTTGGTTATATTGTTCATATTTCTCTTGGTGAAACTCAGACTTTGTAATTTAATGTTTTTGCTACCTACCCATGTACTGCAACGCTATAAAAAGTTAACTGGCCTTGCTATGAGTCTCGTATCACTGACATCTGCGGTTCCCTTTTGACAGCTCAGCGCGTTGCACTCACACACTGCTCTGTGCAGAGCGCTCAACTGGCTAGCTGCCACTTGACAGTCCACATCTGCTTATCGTTTATCTCTCCCCTCCCTCCCTTCACCTCCGCCGCTCCTGCTCTCAAACTAAAATCTTGCTCGGGAACAGCCGTGGAGTATTTAGTTTGTTGTGTTTTCTTATTTTTCTATGACAAAGGAGAATTTGTTAGCTTTAATGTGACTGACTCTGTCATGAAAAGAACATTGAAGGTACAAATTCTGTGTCAGCTTTGAAGTCAAGAACTGATTGGCAGGTGTTCTGTTGAGTATTTATCCAACATTGAGCACAGCAGGTGTTGTGTTGGGTATGTATCCAACATTGAGCATGGCAGGTGTGTTGGGTATGTATCCAACATTGAGCATGGCAGGTGTTGTGTTGAGTGTGTATCCAACATTGAGCATGGCATGTGTTATGTTGAGTGTGTATCCAACATTGAGCACAGCAGGTATTGTGTTGAGTGTGTATCCAACATTGAGCATGGCAGGTGTTGTGTTGAGTGTGTATCCAACATTGAGCACAGCAGGTATTGTGTTGGGTATGTATCCAACACTGAGCATGGCAGGTGTTGTGTTGGGTGTGTATCCAACATTGAGCATGGCATGTGCTTTGTTGGGTATGTATCCAACATTGAGCACAGCAGGTATTGTGTTGAGTGTGTATCCAACATTGAGCATGGCAGGTGTTGTGTTGAGTGTGTATCCAACATTGAGCACAGCAGGTATTGTGTTGGGTATGTATCCAACACTGAGCATGGCAGGTGTTGTGTTGGGTGTGTATCCAACATTGAGCATGGCATGTGCTTTGTTGGGTGTGTATCCAACATTGAGCATGGCATGTGTTATGTTGAGTGTGTATCCAACATTGAGCCATGGCAGGTGTTATGTTGAGTGTGTATCCAACATTGAGCGTGGCAGGTGTTGTGTTGGGTATGTATCCAACATTGAGCATGGCAGGTGCTTTGTTGGGTGTGTATCCAACACTGAGCATGGCATGTGTTATGTTGAGTGTGTATCCAGCATTGAGCCATGGCAGGTGTTGTGTTGAGTGTGTATCCAACATTGAGCATGGCAGGTGTTGTGTTGAGTGTGTATCCAATATTGAGCATGGCAGGTGGTGTGTTGAGTGTGTATCCAACATTGAGCATGGCAGGTGGTGTGTTGAGTGTGTATCCAATATTGAGCATGGCAGGTGTTGTGTTGAGTGTGTATCCAACATTTAGCATGGCAGGTGTTGTGTTGAGTGTGTATTCAACATTTAGCATGGCAGGTGTTGTGTTGAGTGTGTATCCAATATTGAGCATAGCAGGTACTGTGTTGAGTATGTGGTGGGAAATAGGACCCACAAGTACAGACATTGTGCATGACTGTAGTTCATGGTATCCTGGTTATTGACTTTGAGATTGATGGAGCACATGAAAATCTGATACAACAAATGTCCAAAACAGACGGCAATATGATATGAATAGTGGACTCGGTCTTACACACACACCCGCGCGCACACACACACACACAAACCTCCGCGCGCTCGCGCACACACACGTGTGCACGCACACACACACACACGCACATGCGTGCACACACACACACACACACACAGAATAAGACATCATATCATTGAATATGTGTGCAGTTTACCAGGGAGACAGCACTGAGACTAGGCCTGGTGGTCTGGGTCATATGCACGCACGCGCACACACACATACACACACACACACATCATACACACACACACGCATACACACACACACACACACACACACACACACACACACACACACACACACACACACACACACACAGAATAAGACATCATATCATTGAATGTGTGTGCAGTTTACCAGGGAGACAGCACTGAGACTAGGCCTGGTGGTCTGGGTCATATGCATGCACGCGCACACACACACACACACACACACACACACACACACACACACACACACACACACACACACACACACACACATCACACACACACATGCACACACACACAACACACACACACATACACACACACACACACACACACACATGCACACGCATGCACACACACAACAAACACACACATACACAACACACACACACACATGTGCTTGCGCACGTGCGTGCGCACGCGCACACACACACACCACACACAAGAAACACACCACACAAGAAACACACACACACACACACACACACACACACACACACACACACACACACACACACACACACACACACAACACATATATATATATATACAGAATAAGACATAATGTTGTATGTATATGCAGTTTTCTAGGGAGACAGCACTGAGACTAAGATTGGTGAGCTGGGTCACACACAAGAGAGAGAGAGAGAGAGAGAGAGAGAGAATAAGACATGATGTCACTGTATGTGTGCAGCATACCCGGGAGACAGCACTGAAACTAGGCCTGGTGGGCTGTGTGTGTAACACGGATGTTAAAACAGTTGCAGGAACTGTGCAGGGATCTGCTGACAAAATCGCACAGATGTAAGGCTATACATGACTTATTCATTTCCTCACCCTGTCTGCCAGCTTTTCACTGTATCCACCAGTTTCTCATCCTAGCCGTCAGCTTCTCAGCCAATCCACCAGCTTCTCATCCAATCCACCAGCTTCTCACCCTATCCACTAGCTTTTCACCCTATCCACCAGCTTCTCACCCAATCCACCAGTTTCTCACCCTATCCACTAGCTTCTCATGCAATCCACCAGTTTCTCATCCAATCCACCAGCTTCTTACCCTATCCACCAGCTTCTCACGTAATCCACCAGTTTCTCATCCAATCGACCAGTTTATCACCCAATCCACCAGTTTCTCACCCTAGCCACCAGCTTCACACCCAATCCACCAGTTTCTCACCCTAGCCACCAGCTTCACACCCAATCCACCAGTTTCTCATCCAATCCACCAATTTCTCACCCTATCCACCAGTTACTCACCCAATCCAAAAGTTTCTCACCCTGTCCACCAGTTTCTCACCCAATCTGTCAGTTTCTCATCCTATCTGCCAGCTTCCAGCTTCTCACCCTATCTGCCAGCTTCCAGTTCTCACCCTATCTGCCAGCTTCCAGTTCTCACCCTATCTGCCAGCTTCCAGTTCTCACCCTATCTGCCAGCTTCCAGTTCTCACCCTATCTGCCAGCTTCCAGTTCTCACCCTATCTGCCAGCTTCCAGTTCTCACCCTATCTGCCAGCTTCTCACCCTATCTGCCAGCTTCCAGTTCTCACCCTATCTGCCAGCTTCCAGTTCTCACCCTATCTGCCAGCTTCCAGTTCTCACCCTATCTGCCAGCTTCCAGTTCTCACTCTATCTGCCAGCTTCTCACCCTATCTGCCAGCTTCCAGTTCTCACCCTATCTGCCAGCTTCCAGTTCTCACCCTATCTGCCAGCTTCTCACCCTATCTGCCAGCTTCTCACCCTATCTGCCAGCTTCCAGTTCTCACCCTATCTGCCAGCTTCCAGTTCTCACCCTATCTGCCAGCTTCTCACCCTATCTGCCAGCTTCTCACCCTATCTGCCAGCTTCTCACCCTATCTGCCAGCTTCTCATCCTATCTGCCAGCTTCTCACCCTATCTGCCAGCTTCTCACCCTATCTGCCAGCTTCTCACCCTATCTGCCAGCTTCTCACCCTATCTGCCAGCTTCTCACCCTATCTGCCAGCTTCTCATCCTATCTGCCAGCTTCTCACCCTATCTGCCAGCTTCTCATCCTATCTGCCAGCTTCCAGTTCTCACCCTATCTGCCAGCTTCCAGTTCTCACCCTATCTGCCAGCTTCCAGTTCTCACCCTATCTGCCAGCTTCCAGTTCTCACCCTATCTGCCAGCTTCCAGTTCTCACCCTATCTGCCAGCTTCCAGTTCTCACTCTATCTGCCAGCTTCTCACCCTATCTGCCAGCTTCCAGTTCTCACCCTATCTGCCAGCTTCCAGTTCTCACCCTATCTGCCAGCTTCTCACCCTATCTGCCAGCTTCTCACCCAGTCTGCCAGCTTCTCACCCTATCTTCCAGCTTCTCACCCTATCTGCCAGCTTCTCACACTATTCATCAACTCTGGCCAGCATCCTAACCTAGTCACAATCTCAGCTTTACCACATGTTTCCTAACCCTTTCCCTCCTCCACTCTATCACTTTCCTAACCCTTTCACATCCTGAACCCATCCACCAGCTTTCTAATCCTTTCACTCCCTCACCCAATCCACCACCTTCCTCACCATTGTACTCCTTCACCCTATTCACCAACTTTGTTAACCTTATCACTTCCTCACTCTTTATCTACCACCTTCTTAACCCTTTCACTCTTCACACTATCCACCACCTTCCTTAACCTTTTCACTCCCTCACCCTATCCACCAGCTTCCTCACCATTGTACTCCATCACCCTATTTACCAACTTTGTTAACCTTATCACTTCCTCACTCTTTATCTACCACCTTCTTAACCCTTTCACTCCCTCACCCAGTCCACCACCTTCCTCACCATTGTACTCCATCACCCTATTTACCAACTTTGTTAATCTTATCACTTCCTCACTCTTTATCTACCACCTTCTTAACCCTTTCACTCCCTCACCCTATCTAACAGCTTCCTTAACCCTTTCACTCCCTCACCCTATCAACCAGGTTCCTACCCTTTCACTCCCTCACCCTATCTAACAGCTTCCTTAACCCTTTCACTCCCTCACCCTATCCACCAGCTTCCTTAACCCTTTCACTCCATCACCAGGTTCCTAACTCTCACATTCTCACCTCTATTCACCAGCTTCTTCACTCGTTCACTCCCTCACCCTATCAACCAGCTTCCTAGCCCTTCCACTCCCTCACCATATCAACCAGTTTCACCAACTTCTTGCAGGAATTAGAATTTGTCCAAGAGTAACTATCTCATGTAGTTCCTTATCCACTTTAACAAAATGTGCCAGTGATGAGCTACCTGGCAGACTGCTGGAGCCTGCACAAACCCTTGAGCATTGTCAAGTTCTTGAAACAAAGCAGAGAGAAAGGGCACTGCGCCTGTGAAGCTCTAAGCTGGCAAAGAACACGTCGAGTTTTATGTCAC
>CM060308.1:99929909-99939909 GCA_030674185.1 Monoplex corrugatus
CAGCTTACTTAGAAGTTAGATTCACTCATTCAGTTAGGCCGGCTGCCAGCCGTAGATTGTACGACGTAAACATAAGCATCAAGACCACACGCGCTGTCTCTCTCTGCGAAATATACATTGTCACACACAACACACAGACACACACAACACACACACACACACACACACACAACACACACACACACACACACACACACACGCACACAACACACACACACACACACACACACACACACACACACACACACACACACACACACACATTACAACACTTACACAACGCACACACACACACTACACACACACACACACACACACACACACACACACAGTGACACACTTATGCACACACACACTACACACACACACACTATGCACACACACACACACTATGCACACACACACACACATGCACACACACAGTACACTACACCATCCCCCACACACACTACACACACACACACACACACACACACACACACACACACACACACACACACACACAAGGCTACCACAATACTTGTACAGAATTATTAAGGCTGCCCTGATCTTCAAACTTATCCCAAGATTTGCTGGTAACACATAGTCAAGATTTGCTGGTAACACAAAGTCATACTAGATAGTAGATAGGCTATCTCCAAGCTGCCTCAGCATCAACAGACAAGGCCCTGAAGAGGTAGTAGAGATGTTATCAAGGTATTTCTGTTTATAACGTCTTTGGGTAGTCATGATTATTTCTCAGTCAGCTTCGGTTAAAGTCCATCAGCGGGCCATTGTATTATGATTGTAAAAGTAGAGTACAACTCTTGTTATGCAGTCCTATCCTACATAGAAAGTTTCTCCATTATAGAAAGTTTCTCCATTAGATCCGGTCCATAACATCATAATCAACATCCCTATTCATGAATCATCATCATCAGGTGCTCTGCCGCATGGCGTTGGCGACCATGGACTTCCAACCATCTCTATCTCTCGTTGCCCCCAGCATCTCCCCCACCCTCCTCATCCCCAGCCACTCTGCAAGTCCGTCCAGCATTCTCTCCCTGGGTCTACCTGGTGCTCTCTTTCACTCCAGCTTTCCTGTTGTGACCAGGTGCACCAAATCCCCCTTCCTCATAAAATGGCCTATAAATGTTGCTTTTCTTTTCCTAATCTTCCTTATGAGTGATCTACTTGTGTCTGCCTCCATCAAGACTGTCTCGTTTGTTTTCTTTGCTGTCCATGGAACTCTCAACATTCTTCTGAGAAACCACATCTCGGCTGCCTCAATCTTGCTCTGGCTTTGCTTGCTGACTGTCCACGCCTCGCATCCGTATTGGTTCAATATAAGTTTATAACATTCAAGGACTGTCTTTCTGATGTTAATTGATAGGAATTTGTTGGTAAGAATGCTTGTCATCTTCTTGAATGCTGTTTTGGCTTGGCCGACTCTGCCAGCTTTTTCCGATGTGCATCTGCCATCTGATGAAATGACCGTTCCCAGATATTTGAACTTATTAACCTGTGTCAAGGTTGTGCCATTTGCTGTTATTTTGCAGGAGGGGATTTCATGTTTTTTACTGATCACCACGACTTCAGTCTTCCTGCTGTTTAGTTCCAACCCCTTACCTTTGCTTTCTATTTCTAGTATATTCACAAGGTTTTGTAGGTCCCTTTCATTTTCTGCAATTAGCACGGTGTCATCTGCGTACCGAATGTTGTTTATCATTTTCCCTCCAACCTTTAATCCAGGGTCTTCTTCTAGGTTTCTCATGATGTTTTCGCTATATAGTGAAAACAGATCTGGTGACAAAACACAACCCTGTCTGACTCCTCTTTTGATGTTTTGAGAGCTTATATTGTTTTCTATTCTCATTGCAGCTGTTTGTTCCCAGTACATATTCCTGATTATTCGTAGATCTTTTCCATCAACATTGAGTCTCTCCAGTTGGTTGATCAATTCTTAATGTCGTACCCGATCGAAAGCCTTGGTATAGTCAACAAAGCATAAATACAAATCCTTATTCATCTCAATTGACCTCTCTATGATAGTTCTTAGGATATATATATGGCATTAATAGTTCCTTTCCCTTCCACAAATCCACATTGTTCTTCTGCTATTTCTCTTTTGATTCTATTCCTTGTCCTCATCATGATTATTCTTAACAGGATTTTTGTTACATGACTCATCAAACTGATTGTGCGATGGAGTTCGCATTCTATAGCCCCTGTCTTCTTTGATAGTGCAATGAAAATTGATTTTGACATATCTTTGGGGATTTTTCCAGTGTCGTAAATTTCATTTAGGAGGACTGTTATTTTTTCTATGCCAAATTCCTCCAGGGCTTCAATCATCTCTGTAGTAATGTTGTCTGGTCCTGGGGCTTTTCGGTTTTCCTGGTTTCATCTTTTTCAGTGCTGCTCTAACTTCATCTTTCATTATGGGTGGTCCTTCAAAGTTCTTTTTTATAATATGTTCTTCGTTTCTGTCATCCTCAAAAAGGTCTTTAATGTACTCTCCCCATCTGCCCAGTATTTTGTCTTTTTCCATGATAAGCATGCCATCCCTATTATTGTCATGAAATCATCCATCATAGAGTAAATGTGCAATGTTTCAAACACATGTAATATTTTGAACACTCAGTTTTCTTGTTCTCTTCACTTTCCTTTCCTGTCCTGTGCTTACTAGTATATTTAGAGTTAACCTTCCTTTACAATACAGTGTAACTAGTGAGTACATGACAAGGATGAAAAGTGAAGAGAAGAAGAGAATGTTGGAAATATTGTATGTGTTCGAAATATTGCGCATTTACTCTGGCATTGTGAATACTGTCCCAGATTCTGTCCCTTCATACCCTGATTGCTTGGTGACCTCACTTTAGGTTTCTTTACAACTTCCCCATGCCTGAGATCAGGTGAAGGTGTCTTTGATGACGGTGCATTGTTCATGGCAGCTGTTGCTGGAGAACCATGGTGGTGGTCTCCTTACGATGGGGAGGTGGGGAGGGAGGAGGATCTCACGGTCTGACTCCTCAACTGCCGTTCACACTCTTTAGTTAGGGGCATAGTATAGGCAGTGTCCTTCTCAGTTAGCACTGTTAACTTTAGTGATCCAGAGTAGTGCAGGGGCGTCTCTTGTGGGTGGCTGAATGGCAGCTTGACATCTGTGCTTCTGTGGACTTCTGGGATCTAGGACTAGAACTGAATGACCTTGGGGTTTGTGGTGTGTTGTGGGGGTATGGGATCAAAGCCAATGAAACTGCACAAAAGTTTGGACAGAAAAAAAGTAATAAATAAAATAAATAAGTACATAAATAAATGAAGAAATAAAAATAAATAAATTTAAATAAAATGAATAAAAAAAATTAAATAAAAAGTAATTACAGAAAAAAATGAATGAGTGAATAAAGACTTCAGTGAAAATTGAGTTGTGCAAAATTTTCCATAGCTTTGACAAATGAAATGACATATTTAGCTATTTCAGCCCTTGCACTATTTCTGACTACCACTACCAGCACAGAGGGATCATGGCTCTGTCTGTCACTGAGGATAGAACCAATCAACATGGCAAAGTGGCTAGCATAATGGGCAACTGACTGGAGGTTGTGTTCAAACCCTCATCAATCAAAAACAAGACTGTGGAATTTTTTTGCCCTGACAGCTCCCACTAGGAAGACTGGAATTACATAGTCAATCACATAGTCACTTTATGGATGTGTCATTATGTGTTGCCCAGATTTCCTGACCAACACTGCAAGTGTCTGCATCTCTCTGGCCTGGTTGACACCATGCTGTAATATTAATAAGCATATTATCAGGAAACACCCGAGGGTGTTGGGTGGGACCCAAAACAGCAGTGTTTCACCACCAGCTAAGCAGTCGGATATATATAAAACAAGTATAGAATACAGCCTTGTCACATCATTTTGAAATGGAACTCCGCAGCATCATGGCTATCATCCCTATTCCCATCATCATAGTATTGTGAAAAGGTGTCACAGATTCTGTGGACCTTCATGCCCTGCTGTCATGGTGACCTCAATTTCAGTGGGTTTGGAGGTGTGTTGGAAAACCAAAAAGAGTAAGATGGGAGTAAAGACACTGGAAAGATGTGGAATATAAGGCAGAATAAAAACCAAAACAATAAAAACCAAAACAAATTCCTAAACAAAATACACATACAAGCCAAAAATCAAACCAAACCAAAACAAAACGCTAACAAAATGACAGACACACACACACACACACACACACACACACACACACACACACACACACACACACACACACACACACACACACACACACACACCACACACACCACACACACACACACACACACCACACACACACACACACACACACACACACACACCACACACACACACACACACACACACACACACACACACACACACACACACACACACACACACACACACACACACACACACACCACACACACACACACACACACACACACACACACACACACACACACACACACACACACCACACACACACACACACACACACACACACACACACACACACACACACACACACACACACACACACACACACACACACACACACACACACACACACACACACACACACACACACACACACAACACACACAACACACACACAACACACACACACACACACACACACCACACAACCACAACACACACACACACACACACACACACACAACACACACACTGAGCTGTGAACTTTTGTATATATATATATGAGTTCTGTGTCACTATCAGTCTTTGTATCAGTATGTCATTGAAATAACTTTGGCTGTAAATGTGAAAAATCTGAATCTATATTTTCATCTGCAGTGTTCCGTAAAAAAGACATGTACACAGAAGCATGTGTGTATACATGCACGCACCACACACACACACACGACACGCACGCACGCACGCACGTACACGCACAGCACGCACACACACACACACACTGATGCAGCCACACAAATGCTCACACACATTAACATATTTGGATACTGGTACACATATAATGATATATACATACACACACACACGCACACAACACACACACACACACACACACACACACACACACACACACACACACACACACACACACACACACACACACACAGAGGATTTTTAGACAAGTTCATGTGAGAGAATGCCATTTGGTGCGTTTTAGAAAGAATTGACATCCTCCAGCTGGGGTTTTTGTTTGTTTGTTTGTTTTTACTTTGGATTAATCTTCAGGAGAATTCAAACAAACAGTTTGTTCAAAAAAGATTCATTGTACTCAGACAATTCCATATGTGCTCCACCCAGAACAGCAAATTGAGTCCTTGAGCCTGTGCAAAATCCTATGCACTGACAAGGTCTGCAAGTAAAATGGGGGAGGGGGACCTGTGAACAGTGACGTTATGAGAATGAATAGGGCATTAATTGATTAATCCTTTGACTCCGTCCACCAGCACCTAGCATTGTCAACCAGAACCATGCTAGCAAAGCAAATACTTGAACTTTTGACTTCCTCACCCTATCCACCAATTTCCTATAGGAAGCTGAAGGATAGGGATAAGTTTTTGCAGTCAGTGGATAGGGTGCGAGAGTCAAAGGGTTAAGATACACAGTGAATGAACCAGTTTTCATGTTACGTGATGGTTTTGACTTCACATCGCTTCACGTTGAGCCAGGCTATCTGCTTAAAAACTAATTGATTGTCTCTCACAGTTTATGCGGGCCCCAGTAGCTCTGTTGGTTTGAGTGTCGGATTCACATGCTAACGGTTGTGGGTTCGAAAGCTGGGGTGGGCTACATTAAAACTGGCCTTCTCACCATCCCATCTTAACATCATTGTTGTTCTGGCGGCATCAGTGTAGGATTACATAGGCCCCTCTTCCCCCACTTCCCTTGGATGGTTATCCCCGTCGGCCATATCACTTGAAGTTGAGGTGGGTGTCGACGTAAAAATCAGTCTCACAGTTTATGGTTAATTTATTTAATTTATTGTTGTTGACTGGTCATGTTTTTTGTAAAACATTCTTGTACATCACTGCTGTCCAAACTCAGTTGGACTTGATGCTCATTACACATGATCAGACTTTTGTATGTGTGTGTGTGGAGCACGGGGAGCTCAACATGTAACAAGAGATGACCATGCTCCATTATGCTGCTGCGCAGTCTGCATCTATGATGAACGTGTGTGCTGTGTGTTTTCATGTTTCCATAAGACGACCTCTGACATGTGAGTCATAATCACACTAATGTGAGATTACATTTCTTTTTTTTTTTTTCTTTCAGGTGTGTTCTTCCGAAAGGTAATGCCCCTTTTTTCTGTCTTATTTTGTTATAGTTTTGAAATATAAATGATTGCAATATCCACCATGAAGTTAATCATGGAATAAGTGAAAAGTATGCATGTATTTTTTTTCACAATGCATTGGCACATTTGTGTATTCATGATTAAACACAGAGTTTTGCGATGATTATTACTTGCTGTGGGAAAGGAATGGCCTGGTGGGTGGTGGTAGTGGTTACTGTGTGTGGGTAGGAGGGGGCTGCTTTTGCCTATGATTGTGAGTGTGGGTAGATTTTTATCTGAATTTTCCTTCTCCATTCCTAGAATGTTTTATGTTGAATTCTGCATACTTTCGTTTTTGATTGTTTTATATGCTGGGGTGTTTTGTTTGTTTGTTTTTGTAAGCTGCTTATGCGGCTTACAGGATTTTTAACATACAAATGCAGTGTTCTTTGTTTATATGCATACGAAGTGGGTTCAAGAACTAGCAGGTCTGCACACATTTGACCTGGGAGATTTAATCGCCCAGGCAGGTTCAAATTTCAACGATCTGAGTGAGAGTCTGACATTCAAACCACTTGGCTCTTATGCCTGTCACTTTGTCAAGTTCTGTTTTAACCCTTTGACTCCCGCACACTGCACACCATCTGCAAAAACTTAACTCCTTGATTCCCTCACCCTATCCACCAACTTCCTGCAGGAAACTGGTGGGTAGGGTGAGGGAATCAAAGAGTTAAGCTTTCGTTTTACAGGTATGGTTGACAATGCAGGATGCTGGCAGACAGGGTGCGGGAGTCAAAGGGTTAATTAACTATCGCAGTTGCCTTAAGCTGTGGACAGTCACCCAAAAGATAAACCAGTGTACTCTAGTATCGTAATAAGCTCTGTATTATGTGAGTTGCTGTACTTGTAAGATAATGGCTTCCACTGTTTTGAAGTCTGCAAGGCTGTACAGATATGTACTCACAGCACACAACACACACACGCACGCACGCACGCACGCACGCACGCACGCACGCACACACACACACACACACACACACACCACACACAGAGTTTGCTCACACACACAGAGTTTATTCACTCATACACACATGCACGCACACACACACACATACACACAAGCACGCGCACACACACACACACACACACACACACCACATATACACACACACAAACACACACACACATAGTGATATACACACACACAAACACACACACACACACACACACACACAACACACACACAAACATACGCACAAACACACGCACAAACACACACACACACACGCACGCACGCACGCACGCATGCACGCACACACACACACACACACACACACACACACACACACACACACACACACCAACACCAACACACAGAGTGAGGTTTATTGTCATTATGTAGTTCACCAGAGACACAGCACGACGACTGGGACTGGTGGGCTGGGTGAAGAACACATATAGTGGGACAGTCACAGGAACTGTGCAGGGACCTGCTGATAAAGTCTGTGACATGTAAGTTTGTTTGTTTCTCTTTATTTTATTTTATCATTTATATATATTTAAAAAGCTTGGTGAGGCTGAATTCATGCAGAGGTTTTGTCTTTATTTTCTTTGTCTTTGTTTTCTTTAATCATTTACATATTTAAAAAAACCTGGTGAGGCTGAATTAATGCAGAGGTTTTGTCTTTATTTTCTTTAATCATTTACATATTTAAAAAGCTTGGTGAGGCTTGAATTAATGCAGAGGTTTTGTCTTTGTTTTCTTTAATCATTTACATATTTAAAAAACTTGGTGAGGCTGAATTAATGCAGAGGTTTTGTCTTTATTTTCTTTAATCATTAATATATTTAAAAAACTTGGTGAGGCTGAATTAATGCAGAGGTTTTGTCTTTATTTTCTTTAATCATTAATATATATTTAAAAAACTTGGTGAGGCTGAATTAATGCAGAGGTTCTGTCTTTATTTTCTTTAATCATTTATATGTATATTTAAAAAACTTGGTGAGGCTGAATTAATGCAGATGTTTTGTCTTTATTTTCTTTAATCATTTATATATATTTAAAAAACTTGGTGAGGCTGAATTAATGCAGAGGTTTTGTCTTTATTTTCTTTAATCATTAATATATTTTTAGTAAGCTTGGTGAGGCCTGATCAGTGTAGAGGTAGAGCGCTTTTCTTCCATTCTGCCTGCACGTTTTTTTTTTTTGAGTGAGAATCATACCAGAGGAATTTTAGATGTGCTCGCTCGCAACCTCCAGTCTGCCCAGCTGTGACTGCTACCTGACATTCTTCAGAATTATGGGAAGTAAAGTAGGAAGGGAGAGGAACTGAGTACCATCTACATAGTTCACACCCTGAGAAAAGTTTAGGGCTGAATCACCTCACACCTTTACTACCTCAGGGTTATCGGAAAACCTGTACCCTAATCTTAAGCACTAAGTTGTCATTTTAAAGTCTGCTATTCTTTGGTGGTCAGTAACTGTGGGTAAACATGTATACTACTGATTGACCGCAAATGTCATGAGTGTTATTGCTGACAGCCCTGTTGCTTATGTACGCACTGACACATGGCTGACCTGGCGCAAATATTACGTACGTAAACTTTTCTGTTGATAACTCTGTTGTTTAAATGAGCACCAGTTTAAATGAGTACCTGGTTGAAGTGACACAAACATCGCACAAGCATTACTGTTGATAATCCTGTTACTTTAGGTAAGCAGGTTACGCGTTCAAACTTTGTGTAAGTATTGGTGTGGTGTGTGTTGTCCTTGTCAAGACAGGTAGGCCTACGTTTAGAACAAGGACTGATTTCTGTGTTGTATTTCTAGTAAAGACAGGTACATTTAGAACAATGACTGATTTCAGTATGTTGTATTTCTAGTAAAGACAGGTACATTTAGAACAAGGACTGATTTCTGTGTGTTGTATTTCTAGTAAAGACAGGTACATTTAGAACAAGGACTGATTTCTGTGTGTTGTATTTCTAGTAAAGACAGATACATTTAGAACAAGGACTGATTTCAGTGTGTTGTATTTCTAGTAAAGATAGATACATTTAGAACAAGGACTGATTTCAGTGTGTTGTATTTCTAGTAAAGACAGGTACATTTAGAACAAGGACTGATTTCTGTGTGTTGTATTTCTAGTAAAGACAGATACATTTAGAACAAGGACTGATTTCAGTGTGTTGTATTTCTAGTAAAGACAGGTACGTTTAGAACAGTGACTGATTTCAGTATGTTGTATTTCTAGTAAAGACAGGTACATTTAGAACAAGGACTGATTTCAGTGTGTTGTATTTCTAGTAAAGACAGGTATGTTTAGAACAAGGACTGATTTCAGTGTGTTGTATTTCTAGTGAAGACAGGTACATTTAGAACAAGGACTGATTTCAGTGTGTTGTATTTCTAGTAAAGACAGGTACATTTAGAACAAGGACTGATTTCAGTGTGTTGTATTTCTAGTAAAGACAGGTACATTTAGAACAATGACTGATTTCAATGTGTTGTGTTTCTAGTAAAGACAGGTATGTTTAGAACAAGGACTGATTTCAGTGTGTTGTATTTCTAGTAAAGACAGATACATTTAGAACAATGACTGATTTCAGTGTGTTGTATTTCTAGTAAAGACAGATACATTTAGAACAAGGACTGATTTCAGTATGTTGTATTTCTAGTAAAGACAGATACATTTAGAACAAGGACTGATTTCTG
>CM060308.1:99944909-99954909 GCA_030674185.1 Monoplex corrugatus
GCTCATTACCACAATATATCCTAGCTTCAACCAGGCCCAAGAGATACAGACACCTTGGTGCTAAGAGATTTGAGCAACACCTACAATGACACATCCATGAAGTGGATTAGACTTGACTGTGTGGTCCACATTTTCCAAATGAGTCAACAGGATGTTCTACTCTGGGTAAGAGGTGGATGGGACGGAATAAATCCCACAGTGATTTTTACAGGACCAAAGGGGATTAACACCCATGACCTTCATGTAGTCTTTTGTGCCAACCTCTGCACCAGTCGACAAGCATGACGGTAGAGACTTCATGACATACACAATACCTTTTACTGCACAAAATGTGAAAAGGCTTCATTTTATCCAAGGTAAATTCTCACCACGCCATTTTGCCTGAATTTTTGAGTGACTTGTCCATCACTTTGTGAGAGAGTGTCACAGAGGATGCTTTACTTCACAGGCCATGTGTAAATGGTTCCATACATCCCAAAATCCCAACAAAACTGGCTCCACAGTCATTAATAGCATTCTGTACCAACCTGAAAGAGCATGGTATATAGTTTTGTGCATTAACCCTTTCAGGCCCTTTCTCTATCCATCAGCTTCCTGCAGGAAACTGGAAGACAGGGTCAGGGATTGAAAGGGTTAATACCTGAAGTGTCCTATTCTACTTCTAGTAGTAAAAATTAATATCAGGCGAAAACAAGTTCAATGGACTAGACCTCAAAAAAATTTTTTTTGCATTGTTTAATGGATCATTAAATAACAGTGTAGGGTTTCACACTGTTGCAGTCATTGTGAAAACTTCTGTGCACATAACTAAAAACAAACTACCAAATGGAAAGAGCAATCATTATGGTTCAAGATTCATGTGTTCAGACTTTAGTATATCTGGAACACGGTGACTGTCCACGAAATATCAGTTATTATCGCATTGTCAGCAAGGCAAGAAGTGTTTCCCAGCAATCAGTGTCCATAAAGCGTTTTTAACCCTTTGACTCCCGCATCTTGTCCACCAGCACCCTGCATTGCCGACTATGCTAGCAAAGCTGAAACTTGACCCTTTGATTCCCGTACCCTGTCCACCAGCTCCCTGCAGGAAACTAGTGGATAGGATGAGCAAGTCAAAGGGTTAATTTTTTTGCAAGTTGATGGATAGGGTATGGGAGTCAAAGGGTTAAGTTTTTGCAGTTGATGGATAGGTGTGGGAGTCAAAGGGTTAAGTTTTTGCAGTTGATGGATAGGGTATGGGAGTCAAAGGGTTAAGTTTTTGCAGTTGATGGATAGGGTGTGGGAGTCAAAGGGTTAAGTTTTTGCAGTTGATGGATAGTGTGTGGGAGTCAAAGGGTTTAAAGTATACATGTCATTCACCTTTTGACCCCCCACACCCTATCTACTAACTGTAAAAAAAAATTAGCCCTTTGCCTCCTCCACCCCATCCACCAGCTTCCTGCAGAAAGCTGGTGGATAGGGTGAGGGAGTCAATGGGTTAAGTTTTCGCTTCGCTAGCTTGGTTGGCAATGCAGGATGTTGGTGGACAGGGTGCAGGAGTCAAAGGGTTAATAAAATCAGGTCAGGGCAGGGAGTAGACACTTGTCTGCACAGATGGAAACACACACACCAACACACACACCAACACACACACACACACACACACCACACACACACACACACACAACACGAACACACACACACAACACACACACACCAGAGTCCAGTAAGAAAATAATGTCTCTTTAGTCTATACCATAATGTCATTAATACAATCATGACAAGGCAGATGAGAAGATGATACCAGCACAGAAGGAAGACATTGGCTACAAACAACAGTTCAATAAAGAAACACGCATGCCATTATTTTAAAGATCATGTTCATCGCATATAGATGGGCTGAAACAAAATCCATACAACAATTACTGAAACTTCTATACAACTACACACCACAAAATACCAAAAGTTCTCTATCCAATGTAAAAAAAAAAAAAAGACATAACACTGTCCACCATAATGACAGTTTTACTCCTCAAGCCCAATGAACTGACATGTAAAACATAACACAAATACTGAAACTTATGTACAACCAAAGATCCCATGCAAAAAGAAACCACAAAGGTAAGCAGCAGCAAATTGTCAGATCACATTTCAATGGTAATGACGACTAGTGGCTGCATTGGTTTTACAGCTGCGGGTGACGCACAGTACACATACATAATATGTAGATGACACTGTACATGTACATAATATGTAGATACAGCAAATTAACATAATATGTAAATGATACACAGTAACACTATAGGCCTACATGTGCATCATATGCAGACAACACACTACACACATGTACTTAATACATAGACGACAAACTACACATGTACATTATATCAGGGCTTAAAACAGGAGGAGGAAAAAACCACTGAAACTATGAGGGTCCGGGGGCAAATCAGGGGCCATAACTTGCGCGCCGTTGCTATGAACGCTTGCAAGCTGATCACGGATGCCTTGCTCCTTTCGTTTTTTTTTTGTTTTGTTGTTGTTGTTGTTTTTTTTGACAAACCGAAATCTCGGAATTCTGCCCAGACGTGGAACGTTTTAAGCCCTGTTATATGCAGATGACACACATACTTATGTAGATGACACACTACACATGTATTTAATATGTAGACGACACACTATAGGCCTACATGTACATAATATGTAGACGACACATCTACATAATACACAGATGACACACAACAGACCTACATGTATGCAGACAGCATACTAAAAGCCTACATGTACATAATTTTCATGCAGACACACTACACATGTACACAATATGTAGATGACACACTACACAAGTACACAATATGTAGATGACACACTACACATGTACACAATATGTAGATGACACACTACACAAGTACACAATATGTAGATGACACACTACACATGTACACAATATGTAGATGACACACTACACATGTACACAATATGTAGATGACACACTACACAAGTACACAATATGTAGATGACACACTACACATGTACACAATATGTAGATGACACACTACACAAGTACACAATATGTAGATGACACACTACACATGTACACAATATGTAGATGACACACTACACATGTACACAATATGCAGATGACACACTACACAAGTACACAATATGTAGATGACACACTACACAAGTACACAATATGTAGATGACACACTACACAAGTACACAATATGTAGATGACACACTACACAAGTACACAATATGCAGATGACACACTACACATGTACATAACAAGTAGATGACACACTACACAAGTACACAATATGCAGATGACACACTACACAAGTACACAATATGCAGATGACACACTACACATGTACATAACAAGCAGATGACACACTACACATGTACATAACAAGTAGATGACACACTACACAAGTACACAATATGTAGATGACACACTACACAAGTACACAATATGCAGATGACACATTACACATGTACATAACAAGTAGATGACACACTACACAAGTACACAATATGCAGATGACACACTACACATGTACATAACAAGTAGATGACACACTACACAAGTACACAATATGCAGATGACACACTACACATGTACATAACAAGTAGATGACACACTACACATGTACACAATATGCAGATGACACATTACACATGTACATAACAAGTAGATGACACACTACACAAGTACACAATATGCAGATGACACATTACACATGTACATAACAAGTAGATGACACACTACACAAGTACACAATATGCAGATGACACACTACACATGTACATAACAAGTAGATGACACACTACACAAGTACACAATATGCAGATGACACACTACACATGTGGCCGACATAATACACATCATGATATGTAAGCAAGTTCTGGGAAGAATGGTCACAGAACAAGTTGACAAAATCACGGTTTATAAACACTGAGGAATTGTTGCATCCATCGTAGTAAATCAACAAAAATACTCTACCCAGGACTTTTATAATAACTGGGCCATATTAACAAACAGACCAGCCATGACTGACAATAATAATCAAGGAAACGAACAATACACATATACACACAAATCGGGACTTGCCAAGGGAAAATGTCTTGATGCTTGAGCTTCATCCCAAACAGGGCAAACCAAAGCATTTTCCATCAAAATGTAAGCAAACATGGAGAAAAAGAAGAAAAAAAAACACTTCCTCTCTTGTACTCCTAATTTAGATCAAGTATCATTGAGACTTCGTTTTTCTCCAGTTTCTACACAGTTTCAGTAGCCGCAGAATCTGGAATCATCTTTCTCAATGCTATGACGATACAAGACCACAGGGATGATGACCATGACGCTATGGATTGAGACTGTGCCACTGGATCGTCCTCTACACCTCCTTTCATGGTATACCAGCCATGGCAGACACACCTGAGGTATTTGTCATGAAAACTGAGCATCAGTCTTGATGATGTAGTTGTACAGTGCATGAGATTTCCACTGTGTAGTCCCAGTCTTCGCAAATGAACCCAAAACATGCTGTCCAGGGCTGAAAAATCATCAAATGATTTGTAAAGGACTGCTGGGATTCAAACCCACAACCTCTAGTCATAAATACGTTGTACTAACCCTGCACCACAGGGACTGGTGGTCACGGCTTATTGCCTACCACACATCAAAAAATATTCCCTATCCTCACCTACACTGCTGAATACATACTGACACAAGACTTTATGCCTACCACACATCACATCTCTCACCCACACTGCTGAATACACTGACACAAGACTTTATGCCTACCACATGTCACATCTCTCACCCACATTGCTGAATACACTGACACAAGACTTTATGCCTACCACATGTCACATCTCTCACCCACACTGCTGAATACATACTGACACAAGACTTTATGCCTACCACACGTCACATCTCTCACCCACACTGCTGAACACACTGACACAAGACTTTATGCCTACCACATGTCACATCTCTCACCTACACTGCTGAATACACCAAGACTTTATGCCTACCACACGTCACATCTCTCACCCACACTGCTGAACACACTGACACAAGACTTTACGCCTACCACATGTCACATCTCTCAACTACACTGCTGAATACACTGACACAAGACTTTATGCCTACCACATGTCACATCTCTCACCTACACTGCTGAACACACTGACACAAGACTTTACGCCTACCACATGTCACATCTCTCACCTACACTGCTGAATACACTGACACAAGACTTTATTCCTACCACACATCACATCTCTCACCTACACTGCTGAATACACTGACACAAGACTTTATGCCTACCACACGTCATATCCCTCACCCACACTGCTGAATACACTGACACAAGACTTTATGCCTACCACACATCACATCTCTCACCCACACTGCTGAATACACTGACACAAGACTTTATGCCTACTACACATCACATCTCTCACCCACACTGCTGAATACACTGACACAAGACTTTATGCCTATCACACGTCACATCTCTCACCCACACTGCTGAATACACTGACACAAGACTTTATGCCTACCACACATCACATCTCTCACCCACACTGCTGAATACACCAAGACTTTATGCCTATCACACGTCACATCTCTCACCCACACTGCTGAACACACTGACACAAGACTTTATGCCTACCACACGTCACATCTCTCACCCACATTGCTGAATACACTGACACAAGACTTTATGTCAACCACACATCACATCTCTCACCCACACTGCTGAACACACTGACACAAGACTTTACGCCTACCACACGTCAGAAAACTGTCCCATTCCTCACTAAAGACTGCTAAATACACTGACTAAGATTTCGTGTCTATCACCTTCAAAAAACACTCTCACTCCTCACCTACGCTGCTGAATACACTGACTGAATGCGACAGCCATGGATCTCTTCACAAATACTGAAGGGAAGGGGGAGGGAGGCATTCACAAAAGAGCCCTGGCTTAAAGACAAAAACTTGCAGAACAATACTGAATCAATGGATGCCGTGTGGACAAAGAAAACCCAGAGAACAGAAACATTTCATGTAACAGTAAGTACAGGGTCTTTCGCATTGAGTATTATGATACAATAGGAATATGATACAACTCTTCATTATTTTCAGACTATAAAATGTTTTTTGTTTTTTTTTGTTTTTTTTGTGCACAGTATAAAACCCTTCATCCATTGGCCAAAACTGTCTAGAGGCAAGAGGAGCAGCAACAACACCAAGGCACTTGATCAAGGGCACAAAACTCTGTCACACTGTAATCACAGCTCTAACAAACTGTCAGAAGTCACACTCACAGTCGGTAAAACAAGTCCGTTTTCCATTATACTGGAATGATTTCACATCACTTTTGCATAGCATTACTGGAGAACCGTCTTCGTGTATTTATGTATTCATATTCAAAAAAGAATCAACATAAACACCACTACTTGTCTGTACAAATTCTACCAATGTCTACAAGCACCCACAACTCTGTACAGCTGTTTTGTTCATACACCAACACCACAGAGACACAATTTATGCACCGTAAAAATATGAATACCAGTAAAACTGAATGTTTCAAAATCCAGGAACTCAACTTCTTCCACCACCCCCCTCCCTGCTCCAGTGATCTGTTGCCTTCCTTCCTTCCCCTCCCCTACCCCCTTGTCTCTCAGCCAGTTATTAACCCTTTAACTCCCTCACCCTGCTTACTAGTGTCCTGAATCGTCATCAGTGATAGCAAAGCAAAAATTTAACCCTTTGACTCCCTCACCATATCCACCAGCTTTCTGTTGCAGGAAGCTGGTGGATAGGGTGAGGGAGTCAAAGGGTTAAGTTTTTAGAGGTGGTGGATAGGGTGTGGGAGTCAAAGGGTTACGTTTTTACAGGTGAGCCTGGGAGTCAAAGGGTTAAGGTTTTACAGGTGGTGGATAGGGTGTGGGAGTCAAAGAGTTAAAACAGTTTTTACCCAAAGTGTAAGTAACCATGGATGAACATCAAAACCTACCAGTAAGGTTTATCTATATATAGATGTATATTGACATACTGCACACAGGGTTCAGAATTTCTGGTAGCCATGTGGCCAGCGACTACTTACAATCATGTCAGACTATCATCATGGCTGGTGGCTATTCAGAATCATGTCAGACTATCATCATGGCCAGTGACTATTTAGAATCATGTCAAGCTATTATCATGGCCAGTGACTATTTAGAATCATGTCAAGCTATAATCATGGCCAGTGACTACTTACAATCATGTCAAGCTATAATCATGGCCAGCGACTACTTACAATCATGTCAGACTATTATCATGGCCAGTGGCTATTTAGAATCATGTCAAGCTATTATCATGGCCAGTGGCTATTTAGAATCATGTCAAGCTATCATCATGGCCAGCGACTACTTAGAATCATGTCAAGCTATTATCATGGCCAGTGGCTATTTAGAATCATGTCAAGCTATTATCATGGCCAGTGACTATTTAGAATCATGTCAAGCTATTATCATGGCCAGTGACTACTTAGAATCATGTCAAGCTATTATCATGGCCAGCGACTACTTACAATCATGTCAAGCTATTATCATGGCCAGTGACTACTTAGAATCATGTCAAGCTATTATCATGGCCAGTGACTATTTAGAATCATGTCAAGCTATTATCATGGCCAGCGACTACTTAGAATCATGTCAGACTATTATCATGGCCAGTGACTATTTAGAATCATGTCAAGCTATTATCATGGCCAGTGACTACTTACAATCATGTCAAGCTATAATCATGGCCAGCGACTACTTACAATCATGTCAGACTATTATCATGGCCAGTGACTACTTACAATCATGTCAAGCTATTATCATGGCCAGCGACTACTTAGAATCATGTCAAGCTATTATCATGGCCAGTGACTATTTAGAATCATGTCAAGCTATTATCATGGCCAGTGACTATTTAGAATCATGTCAAGCTATTATCATGGCCAGTGACTATTTAGAATCATGTCAAGCTATTATCATGGCCAGCGACTACTTACAATCATGTCAAGCTATTATCATGGCCAGTGACTATTTAGAATCATGTCAGACTATTATCATGGCCAGTGGCTATTTAGAATCATGTCAAGCTATCATCATGGCCAGTGACTACTTAGAATCATGTCAGACTATTATCATGGCCAGCGACTACTTACAATCATGTCAAGCTATTATCATGGCCAGTGACTATTTAGAATCATGTCAGACTATTATCATGGCCAGTGGCTATTTAGAATCATGTCAAGCTATTATCATGGCCAGCGACTACTTACAATCATGTCAAGCTATTATCATGGCCAGCGACTACTTACAATCATGTCAAGCTATTATCATGGCCAGCGACTACTTAGAATCATGTCAGACTATTATCATGGCCAGTGACTATTTAGAATCATGTCAGACTATTATCATGGCCAGTGACTACTTACAATCATGTCAAGCTATCATCATGGCCAGTGACTACTTAGAATCATGTCAAGCTATAATCATGGCCAGCGACTACTTACAATCATGTCAAGCTATTATCATGGCCAGCGACTACTTAGAATCATGTCAGACTATTATCATGGCCAGCGACTACTTAGAATCATGTCAGACTATTATCATGGCCAGTGACTACTTAGAATCATGTCAGACTATTATCATGGCCAGCGACTACTTAGAATCATGTCAGACTATTATCATGGCCAGCGACTACTTAGAATCATGTCAAGCTATTATCATGGCCAGTGACTACTTAGAATCATGTCAGACTATTATCATGGCCAGCGACTACTTAGAATCATGTCAGACTATTATCATGGCCAGCGACTACTTAGAATCATGTCAAGCTATAATCATGGCCAGTGACTACTTAGAATCATGTCAGACTATTATCATGGCCAGTGACTACTTAGAATCATGTCAAGCTATTATCATGGCCAGTGACTACTTAGAATCATGTCAAGCTATTATCATGGCCAGTGACTACTTACAATCATGTCAAGCTATAATCATGGCCAGTGACTACTTAGAATCATGTCAAGCTATCATCATGGCCAGTGACTACTTAGAATCATGTCAAGCTATTATCATGGCCAGTGACTACTTAGAATCATGTCAGACTATTATCATGGCCAGCGACTACTTAGAATCATGTCAGACTATAATCATGGCCAGTGACTACTTACAATCATGTCAAGCTATAATCATGGCCAGCGACTACTTAGAATCATGTCAAGCTATTATCATGGCCAGTGACTATTTAGAATCGTGTCAAGCTATTATCATGGCCAGCGACTACTTACAATCATGTCAAGCTATTATCATGGCCAGCGACTACTTACAATCATGTCAAGCTATAATCATGGCCAGTGACTACTTACAATCATGTCAAGCTATTATCATGGCCAGCGACTACTTACAATCATGTCAAGCTATAATCATGGCCAGTGACTACTTACAATCATGTCAAGCTATAATCATGGCCAGTGACTACTTACAATCATGTCAAGCTATCATCATGGCCAGTGACTACTTACAATCATGTCAAGCTATAATCATGGCCAGCGACTACTTACAATCATGTCAAGCTATTATCATGGCCAGTGACTACTTACAATCATGTCAAGCTATCATCATGGCCAGTGACTATTTAGAATCATGTCAAGCTATAATCATGGCCAGTGACTACTTAGAATCATGTCAAGCTATTATCACGGCCAGTGACTACTTAGAATCATGTCAAGCTATTATCACGGCCAGCAACTACTTAGAATCATGTCAAGCTATTATCACGGCCAGCAGCTACTTAGAATTGTGTGAAGCTATTTAGCCAAGTGGTCATACAAATGCAATAGCCTCAGTTTCATTTTCTCCAAGACAACATCCTGCCACCTGTAATCAGTTCCACATGTACCAATACTACCACAAATGCCAAGTGACGGAACAAGATCCATGATACAACATATGACTGAATAAT
>CM060308.1:99959909-99989909 GCA_030674185.1 Monoplex corrugatus
CATACATCAAGAACTTGACCAACATCAGTGGCCTAAACATTCAAGAAATTGTCCCAAAAGTCAAGACAGAGCGGCCTGGAGGGAGATGGCGGCATCCAGATGTGCGACAGCCAACACTGAACCCGGTGACGCCGACAGGTGAGGGACCCTGTGAAATACCAACAGCTGACATCTATCACATACACATTAGATGATTAGTCTGACCTGTCCTCTTTCTTGATACACAGGAATCATCATCTATCTTTGGAGACTGTCCTTTCCTTTTTCTGTGAGATGATCTCAGAGTCCTGTCTTTTGAGATAAAGGAGAGTATGCTGTCTTTGGGAACAGTACATAAAAATTATACATGACATGAACATAGTACATGTAACATTAAACAAAAAATCCTATGTGAGATAACATGGTACATGTAATATTATGTAAAAAAGTCCTATAATCAGATGGAAATAACATGATACACATCACTAAAGCACAACTATACTATGACAAACAGTACCGTACTGCGCTACAGCGACACAACATGTAGATGAAGATCTAAAGCTGTCACCATGATTTTGGTAATAGCCTTAAAATTAAACCACTGGCCAACCTTATGAATTTGTGTACCTTTGATACAGAAGACATGGAGAAACGTTCTGATCACAGCCAAATGACTTTCGCAACTCATTTCACATGGTTCCATGAATATCATACCTAATTTACAGATTGTCTGTCAAGTCCTTCCACATGTTCTTAAGACAGGTAATATCTATTATACTACTTAAGACAGGTAATATCTATTATACTACTTAAGACAGGTAATATCTATTATACTACTTAAGACAGGTAATATCTATTATACTACTTAAGACAGGTAATATCTATTTATACTACTTAAGACAGGTAATATCTATTATACTACTACTCTACAGACAATCTTCTCAAAGAACCTTGTGTCTGAAAGAGAGAGATTTACATACAGTCATTCCACATGTTTTGACAATAAATATTACAGATGGAAGGGAAGGAATGACAGACATCCAAATATCCCACATGTTTTTAATACAGACATCAAAACCAGTCCACTGTACATACATTTTTCACATTAACACAAAATTCACATGTCCACCAGCATGACTTAAAACACTGTGCACTTTTCTGACAAATCACACAGGTTGCCTTCTCAATCAAACGTCTTTCAGATTCAAATGAGCCATTAAGTTGTAGAGAAAGACACACTCATAATGAAGACATAAACACAATAAACAACAGTGGCACTGACATGACTGTTTTTCAAACCACATCTACAGGTGTCTAATGCCCAAAACAAGATGCTGACACTAATCACCACGCTTGTTAACACCTGCCCACACAAAGATCTACGAGCTGAAATGTCTTGTCACAGCATTCACCAACATCATTTTAAACCCCTATCATTCTACAGAAAAAACAAAACAAATCAACCCCCTTAACAAACTCGCTCTCAAATCAGCACTGTTTCTGGACCACATTGAGAGAGTGGGGTGTGGAAGAGTTAATGACAAAAAGCAAACTTGCCAGTGTTCAAAGGAGCCCCACACATTCTTCATATATCTTGCTGAGGATTTTCAAAAAAGTCACACCCGGTCTATTTTCAAGTAAATCATCGGAGGTCAAGACAACTATGCACTAGCAATGGATTTTCACATGAGGCACAACTTACCCAAAGTAACTATGGACATGTTGACAATGACTGTAGATTGCAGACGTACATCTTGTATGTCACCTTACAAATGTCCAACACAGATGTCGATGAAGTTTAGGGCAAATTTCAGTGACTATGGAAACGTCTTCATGTGTTCTCAACACACGGCAAGAGACTGTATACACACATTTTCTGAATAGAGTTCTCTATGAAAATAGCAAAACAAGATGCAATGATTTGCATACACATCTTGCATGAAAGTTCTCTATGAAAATAACAAGACAAGATGCAACGATATACACACACATCTTGCATGAAAGTTCTCTATGAAAATAGCAAAACAAGATGCAACGATATACACACACATCTTGCATGAAAGTTCTCTATGAAAATAGCAAAACAAGATGCAAACGATATACACACACATCTTGCATGAATGTTCTCTATGAAAATCACATGGCAAGATGCAATGATATACACACACATCTTGCATGAATGTTCTCCATGAAAATCACATGGCAAGATGCAATGATATACAGTGTATACACACACATCTTGCATGAAAGTTCTCCATGAAAATCACATGGCAAGATGCAATGATATACACACACATCTTACATGAAAGTTCTCCATGAAAATCACATGGCAAGATGCAATGATATACACACACATCTTGCATGAACGTTCTCCATGAAAATCACATGGCAAGATGCAATGATATACACACACATCTTGCATGAAAGTTCTCCATGAAAATCACATGGCAAGATGCAATGATATACACACACATCTTGCATGAAAGTTCTCCATGAAAATCACATGGCAAGATGCAATGATATACACACACATCTTGCATGAAAGTTCTCCATGAAAATCACATGGCAAGATGCAATGATATACACACACATCTTGCATGAAAGTTCTCCATGAAAATCACATGGCAAGATGCAATGATATACACACACATCTTGCATGAAAGTTCTCCATGAAAATCACATGGCAAGATGCAATGACACACACACGTAATCTGTATGGAGGTCTCCTGGAGTCAGGGGCTGAGGAGCCTGTGGATGAGTACGTCCCGAAGACCTGACACAACCTCATAGCAGCAGGTGAAATCAAAGACTGTGATGTGGACGATTGGTAAATGTGGACGCACATGTTCAAAAGGCTGTTTCCACCCATCTTGCAAAGCTGTTCAGGTGAGCCACTCAGGTGTTGATATATAACACAAATGATCCTATCCACTACCTTGAGCGGAAACAACAAACCACAATCTTCCACCTGAAAACTGGACGCTGCCGTCTTCTCTAGTATATGCGATGATTGGAGCTGTCCCAAGGTGGTTGAATTCAACGCCAGACAGGACCGCAGTCCCCTGAGCACACACTGCAAAATGGCGCACCTCTAGGAAAACAGCTTGGGGCAACAAAGAGAACTTGATGAAAACCACACCTTTCATCCCCACGACCGGACTGATCATCTGAGGCGTCACCACGCTCAAACACAACAAAAACCAAAATAAAAATGAAACATGCTATCACCACACACATCTTGTAAGGCTGATTCAGAGATCCCCAGGGTTTGGATGGGAACGATATCATCAGTGGAACATCCATCTTGTACAGCTGTTGTAAACAGGCCAGTGGTGTTGAACGCAGATTGCTCTCAGCCATCAAAATGTATTTTTTGTTTTGTTTCACTGAGCCAAGTGAAGATACTGAGAGAGTCATCAGTGAAAACACCTGTCTGTGACAGCACAACATACTTCTGATGAAAGAACTGTTCAAATGATTCAGGTGTTCTTCAGATCCTGGGCAAGCATGTCGTGAAGTATCTCACCTCACCAAGTCAGCTGTGATGTCATGGGTTCAAATGAGTCATGCGTACTTCAGGTCGTGTATAAATGTGTCATGTGTTCTTCAAGTGGTGTGTAAGTGTGTTGTGTGCTCAGATAAGTCGTGTGTTCTTCAAGTAGTGTATAAGTGTGTCATGTACTCAGATAAGTCGTGTGTTCTTCAGGTAGTGTATAAGTGTGTAGTGTGCTAGATAAGTCATGTGTTGTTCAGGTAGTGTATAAGTGTGTTGTGTGCTCAGATAAGTTGTGTGTTCTTCAGGTAGTGTATAAATGTGTCATGTACTCAGATAAGTCGTGTGTTCTTCAGGTAGTGTATAAGTGTGTCGTGTGCTCAGATAAGTCGTGTGTTCTTCAGGTAGTGTATAAGTGTGTCGTGGATGAACTGATACTGGCCCAAAGTCTGCACCATGTGCATGCGCTGATTGCGGATCCCTGTCAGCGCTCTGGGTAGATCAACGCTCTGCAACACCACACAGGGGTAAAAGTCACACTCTTCTTCATAAGGATATATATGTATGCTACACACAGCATCGAAATAAAACATTGCTTTATGAAAAATATGCAATCTGGGTGCACAATCCCCTTCTCTCCACCCAACAGATTTCAGGACCAGTAGACATGGACACCTCATCCTCATCCAATTTTAACCCTTCAACTCCCGAACCCTGTTTACCAACTGCAAAAACTTAACCCTGCATGAAGCTGGTGGATAGGGTGAGGGAGTCAAAGGGTTAAGTTTTTGCTTTGCTACCATGGTTGACAATGCAGGATGCTGGTGGACAGGGTGTGGGAGTCAAAGGGTTAAGTAGGCTGCTGGTTCTTTTGATACAGCCATAAACTCAAGATCTGATGAATATCTCGTGTTCACTATGAACTGGCAACATTACAAACTGGCCTGTTTGGTGCCCATCTGAATGTTTCCATCATTCTGATAGTGTCAGCATAGTGTTTCACAGATCCCTTCTCCACCACCACCACCCCCACTCCACCCACCCCAGAGAGACAGAGGGAAGAGAGACAAGGACAAGAAACTGGAGGAAGAAAGACAGGGGAACAAGAGACAAGAGGAAGAGAGACAGGGAGGGAGAAAAGATAAGAGGAAGAGAGACAGGAGGACAAGAAACAAAAGAGAGACAGGAGGACAAGATACAAGAGGAAGAGAGACAGGAGGACAAGAGACAAAAGAGAGACAGGAGGACAAGAGACAGGGGAAAGAGAGACAGGAGGACAAGAGACAAAAGAGAGACAGGAGGACAAGAGACAAGAGGAAGAGAGACAGGAGGACAAGAGACAAAAGAGAGACAGGAGGACAAGAGACAAAAGAGACAGGAGGACAAGAGACAGGGGAAAGAGAGACAGGAGGACAAGAGACAAAAGAGAGACAGGAGGACAAGAGACAGGGGAAAGAGAGACAGGAGGACAAGAGACAAAAGAGAGACAGGAGGACAAGATACAAGAGGAAAGAGAGACAGGAGGACAAGAGACAAAAGAGAGACAGGAGGACAAGAGACAAAAGAGAGACAGGAGGACAAGAGACAGGGGAAAGAGAGACAGGAGGACAAGAGACAAAAGAGAGACAGGAGGACAAGAGACAAAAGAGAGACAGGAGGACAAGAGACAGGGGAAAGAGAGACAGGAGGACAAGAGACAAAAGAGACAGGAGGACAAGAGACAAGAGGGAGACAGGAGGACAAGAGACAAAAGAGAGACAGGAGGACAAGAGACAAAAGAGAGACAGGAGGACAAGAGACAGGGGAAAGAGAGACAGGAGGACAAGAGACAAAAGAGAGACAGGAGGACAAGAGAAGGGGAAAGAGAGACAGGACAAGAGACAAAAGAGAGACAGGAGGACAAGAGACAAAAGAGAGACAGGAGGACAAGAGACAAAGAGAGACAGGAGGACAAGATAAAAGAGAGACAGGAGGACAAGAGACAGGGGAAAGAGAGACAGGAGGACAAGAGACAAAAGAGAGACAGGAGGACAAGAGAAGGGGAAAGAGAGACAGGAGGACAAGAGACAAAAGAGAGACAGGAGGACAAGAGACAAAAGAGAGACAGGAGGACAAGAGAAGGGGAAAGAGAGACAGGAGGACAAGAGACAAAAGATAGACAGGAGGACAAGAGATAAAAGAGAGACAGGAGGACAAGAGACAAAAGAGAGACAGGAGGACAAGAGACAAAAGAGAGACAGGAGGACAAGAGACAAGAGGAAGAGAGACAGGAGGACAAGATACAAGAGGAAGAGAGACAGTGGAACAAGAGACAGGGGAAAAGAGAGACAGGGGAAAGAGACAGGGAGGGACAGGAGACAAGAGGAAGAGAGACAAGGAGACAAGGAAAGAGAGACAGGGAGACAAGAGACAGGGAGACAAGAGACAGGGAGAGACAAGAGACAAGAGGAAGAGAGACAAGGAGACAAGGGAAAGAGAGACAGGGAGAGACAAGAGGCAGGAGAAAGAGGGAGACAAGAGACAAAAGAAGACAAGACAGGAAGAGAGACAAGACAGGAAGAGAGACAAGACAGGAAGAGAGACAGGGGGAAGAGAGATAGGGGAACAAGAGACAAGACAGGAAGAGAGATAAGGGAACAAGAGACAAGACAGGGAGAGACAGGAGAAGATGGGGACAAGAGACAGGGAGTGGGGTGGAGGACAAGAGACAGG
Source organism: Monoplex corrugatus (assembly GCA_030674185.1). Taxonomy (NCBI): domain Eukaryota; kingdom Metazoa; phylum Mollusca; class Gastropoda; order Littorinimorpha; family Ranellidae; genus Monoplex; species Monoplex corrugatus. The sequence goes on from CM060308.1 coordinate 99,966,094, forward strand.
AGGAGGAGAGACAGAGGGGGAGAGAGACAGAGGGGGAGAGAGACAGGGGAACAAGAGACAGGGGTAAGAGAAACAGGGGTAAGAAAGAAAAGATGGGAGACAGAGGAGAGAGATATGGAGGGAGAGAAGAGGGGTATAAAACAACTCACATGATTATGTTCCAGACACCACTTCATGACAGTTGTCAGGATGACCACACCTGTCCGGCCTACCCCAGCGCTACAGTGGACCACCACAGGGGCCTTCTTCCCACTGCCTTCTTCGCTTTCTGCCAGTCGGGACACCGACTCCACTTCGTCCAGAAAACCTACAACACAAAGAACGTATTGTCTGAAATTAAAGAAAAATAAAAAATCAGAAACGACAGCTGGAGGCACTACCTTTGGGATCATACAGGACTTTCTGTGTCTCTACAAAGACCTGAAGACCAGCACAGCACTATGGGAGGATCATCTACCACCTTTCTTTCTTCCCCCCCCCCCCCACCACCCTGCCCTCTAATTTTTATCAGTAGTGTTTGCCTCCATTGTTTCTGTTTTGTTCATGTCACCACAGACCAGACAGAAAATTCTGTTTTAGCAAAACTTCTTTTTTGTTTATTTGTCTGTCTGTTTGTCCTCACCACTGCAAGGCAGATAACTCTGCTTGCCCTGTCTTAGGGCTGAGAACTACCTCCTGCATGTACTTTAACCCTTTGACTCCCGCACCCTGTCCGCCAGCATCCTGCATTGTCAACCATGCCAGTGAAACAAAAACTTAACCCTTTGACTTCCTCACCCTATCCACCAGCTGGCACCAGTCTGTGTACCGCAGATGCCATAATTCACACCAGAGACAGGAACATACTTATATATTTATATCACAGACAGAATGAAAACACACACACACGCACGCACGCACGCACGCACGCACGCACGCACGCACGCACGCACGCACGCACACACGCACGCACACACACACACACACACACACACACACACACACACACACAGAGGAGGGTGCAAAAGTAGGTGTACAGTTATGAAAAAAGAAAACACATACAAAACTCAGTGCATTTATTATACAAACACATGAATATTGCATATACATGTAATAACAAGCACAGCCTTAATCCCTCAGATACTCAAACTGCTTGCCGTCAGTATTCACACACTCCTCTAATCGAGAGCGGAATTAAGCATATAATAATGATGTGATACTTACTGTATACCTACTTTTGCACCCCCCCTGTATATATAGACAGACAGACAGACAGACAGACAGACAGACAGACAGACAGACGGACGGACAGACAGAGAAAAGGAGGGGGGCTAAAGAGATACTGACCCAAAAATCCATAGGTATCCTGCGGACATGCGTGATCAGGCCAGTCAGTGTACTGTAAGTGCCAGACCATTTTCTCCTTACGACTGGTCATGTGACGCACCATGATGCCACTGGTCACGTAGCACAGCGAGTCGTGCATGAACTGTAGTTCTACCTCAAACTGTAACATTATGACACAGCATAAACTGTAACATTATGACACAGCATGAACTGTAGTTCTACCTCAAACTGTAACATTATGACACAGCATAGACTGTAACATTATGACACAGCATAGACTGTAACATTATGACACAGCATGAACTGTAGTTCTACCTCAAACTGTAACATTATGACAAAGCATAAACTGTAACATTATGACACAGCATGAACTGTAGTTCTACCTTAAACTGTAACATTATGACACAGCATAGACTGTAACATTATGACACAGCATAAACTGTAGTTCTACCTCAAACTGTAACATTATGACACAGCATGAACTGTAGTTCTACCTCAAACTGTAACATTATGACACAGCATAGACTGTAACATTATGACACAGCATAAACTGTAGTTCTACCTCAAACTGTAACATTATGACACAGCATAAACTGTAACATTATGACACAGCATAGACTGTAACATTATGACACAGCATACACTGTAACATTGTGACACAGCATAAACTGTAACATTATGACACAGCATAAACTGTAACATTATGACACAGCATAGACTGTAACATTATGACACAGCATAAACTGTAACATTATGACACAGCATAAACTGTAACATTATGACACAGCATAAACTGTAACATTATGACACAGCATAAACTGTAACATTATGACACAGCATAAACTGTAACATTATGACACAACATAAACTGTAACATTATGACACAACATAAACTGTAACATTATGACACAACATAAACTGTAGCACCACCTCAAACTGTAACATTATGACACAGCATAAACTGTAGTACCACCTCAAAAACTGTAACATTATGACACAACATAAACTGTAGTGCCACCTCAAAAACTGTAACATTATGACACAACATAAACTGTAGCGCCACCTCAAAAACTGTAACATTATGACACAACATAAAATGTAGCACCACCTCAAAAACTGTAACATTATGACACAACATAAACTGTAGCACCACCTCAAACTGTAACATTATGACACAACATAAACTGTAGCACCACCTCAAAAACTGTAACATTATGACACAACATAAACTGTAGCACCACCTCAAACTGTAACAGTATGACACAACATAAACTGTAGCACCACCTCAAACTGTAACAGTATGACACAACATAAACTGTAGCACCACCTCAAACTGTAACATTATGACACAACATAAACTGTAGCACCACCTCAAACTGTAACAGTATGACACAACATAAACTGTAGCACCACCTCAAACTGTAACATTATGACACAACATAAACTGTAGCACCACCTCAAACTGTAACAGTATGACACAACATAAACTGTAGCACCACCTCAAACTGTAACAGTATGACACAACATAAACTGTAGCACCACCTCAAACTGTAACATTATGACACAACATAAACTGTAGCACCACCTCAAACTGTAACAGTATGACACAACATAAACTGTAGCACCACCTCAAAAACTGTAACATTATGACACAACATAAACTGTAGCACCACCTCAAAAACTGTAACATTATGACACAACATAAACTGTAGCACCACCTCAAAAACTGTAACAGTATGACACAGCATAAACTGTAGCACCACCTCAAAAACTGTAACATTATGACACAACATAAACTGTAGCACCACCTCAAAAACTGTAACATTATGACACAACATAAACTGTAGCACCACCTCAAACTGTAACAGTATGACACAACATAAACTGTAGCACCACCTCAAACTGTAACAGTATGTGTATGAAACAATCTATACTGTTTTCTTTCTAAAAAAAAAAAAAAAAAAAAAAGGGGAGAGTCAAAAAGAAAGGAAAAAGCAACACTTCACTCACATCTCCATATTTCTGGACATGGTCAGTCCTGTTTCTTGAGGCCAGTACACGTAACACTTCTGTTTGCCCAGCTCCTGTTGTACACATACATTGTCATCATCATCATCATCATCATCATCATCAGGCCAGTACATGTAACAGTTCTGTTTGCCCAGCTCCTGTTGTACACATACATTGTCATCATCATCATCATCATCATCATCATCATCATTATCATCATCAGGCCAGTACATGTAACAGTTCTGTTTGCCCAGCTCCTGTTGTACACATACATTGTCATCATCATCATCATCATCATCATCAATCATCATCATCATCATCATCATCATCATCATCATCATCATCAGGCCAGTACACGTAACACTTCTGTTTGCCCAGCTCCTGTTGTACACATACATTGTCATCATCATCATCATCATCATCATCATTATCATCATCAGGCCAGTACACGTAACACTTCTGTTTGCCCAGCTCCTGTTGTACACATACATTGTCATCATCATCATCATCATCATCATCATTATCATCATCATGCCAGTACATGTAACAGTTCTGTTTGCCCAGCTCCTGTTGTACACATACATTGTCATCATCATCATCATCATCATCATCATTATCATCATCATGCCAGTACATGTAACAGTTCTGTTTGCCCAGCTCCTGTTGTACACATACATTGTCATCATCATCATCATCATCATCATCATTATCATCATCATCTGGCCAGTACACGTAACACTTCTGTTTGCCCAGCTCCTGTTGTACACATACATTGTCATCATCATCATCATCATTATCATCATCATGCCAGTACATGTAACAGTTCTGTTTGCCCAGCTCCTGTTGTACACATACATTGTCATCATCATCATCATCATCATCATCATTATCATCATCTGGCCAGTACACGTAACACTTCTGTTTGCCCAGCTCCTGTTGTACACATACATTGTCATCATCATCATCGTCATCATCTTCATTGCATCATCATCATCATCATCATCATCATCATGCCAGTACACGTAACACTTCTGTTTGCCCAGCTCCTGTTGTACACATACATCATCATCATCATCATCATCATCATCATCATCATCATCATCACCACCACCATTACTGTCATGACATCCACCTCTCATTTTCACACACTCAAAACACACACACACACATACACATACACACACACAAACACACATACTCTCTCTCTCATTTTCACACATACACACACACACACACACACACACACACACACACACACACACACACACCTGGAAAGGCGTGAGCATAGCGATGACATCCACCTCCTGTTCCCACACCATTTGCCAAAAGTCCTGTGTGGTGTCTGCCAGTGGGGCTTGTGTGGCAATGAACCACCAGTCCATGTCTGCTGCCGACAACTGCACACACACACACAGACACAGACACAGACACACACACAGACACAGACACAGACACACACACACACACACACACACACACACACACACACAAACACACACACACACACACCTCGTGGTTTACCTAACTCCATCTTTAATAGCTCACTGCTTCCCTTACTTCTCCCACACACTGGCTGATTGTACAGATTGAAAAAAAGCACATAAAAAATGAAAAGACAGACTTTTGACATTTTCTGTTTTAATACATGACTGATAAAACAAAGTAAAATACAGTCATTTACCACTAACTGGTGGTACTTTGCGCACGAAAAAAAATATCCTTAACCTGGTAACCATGTTAAAATATTAGTTGTATAAACCCTATGAACAAAACTTTTCGCATCATTTGGTCTGATGTACTAAAATCATCTCCACATATCAGAAATTGCTTGTGAAGTACAGACTGGCAAAGGCAACGTACCAGTACCCTTGCACTCTCACACTGTGGAAAACACAGAGCAACCACCCTGTATCAGTGTGTGTATATGAAATATCACATTCTCTTTGTGATGCCTGTGTGTGTGTGTGTAACACTGACTGAACTTAACCCAGTGACCATAGAGGCAAAACTATGGCTGTATTTACCAAAGAAATAAGAGGGAAGCAGGGAGAATTTTTACAATAGTAATCAAAGGACATAACTCTTGAGAATTATCTCCATGTTGTACTTCTCAATCTAACACTCTCTGAGAATTATCTCCCATGTTGTACTTCTCAAATCTAACACAGTTAGATTGAGAAGTACAACATGGGAGATAATTCTCGAGAATTATCTCCCATGTTGTACTTCTCAAATCTAACACAGTTAGATTGAGAAGTACAACATGGGAGATAATTCTCAAGAGTTATGTCCTTTGATTACTATGGCTGTATTTGCCTGTTAAAAAATCTTTCTTCTATAGTTAAAAAGACTAAACAGCAGATTGTTTGTCAGATTGACGGTAATTGCATAGAAACAGTGAAAAAATATACTAGAGACCTTAGTTTTACACCTGACAATGCAAATTCAAAAGGGTTAACAGTCATAGGTGAGGTGAATCATGAACTGCTTACAAGATTTACCTTCACATGAGAAGCGTTAACGTATCCGTCGGGGTTGTCCTTTCGAGCACATAGTTTGACACGAGTGATGTCGTACGGCAGGACGTCCTTGAAACGGTTGCGAGCCTGGTTATGAGGGGCCTTGGCCACGTTGCACTCCAGCTGCCCCGCTCGCTTCGGGATCTCTTCAAACTCCATGAACACCTGGCCCTCAGAAATCTTACTCTCAAGAATCCTCCGCTGTAAGACAGTCATATTCACACTAGCATGTAACAGTCATGAAAAAGTGGTGCAATCACAAACAGGCAGTCCTTCCCCTGCTCCTACCCCCAAAATTCTCAGCTTATGAGTATAATGAATCATAATGATAATAATCATCATCATCATCCATCTCCATCATCGTGGATGATGGTGGGAGCTCCACTCTTTGTCACGAAGGATCGCCAGGCGACACGGTCTCTGCTCCTGTGTATGATGTCATGGAGCCCCAGTTTGCAGACGTCAGCGATGTTGTCCATGAAGGATTTTGCTGGCCTTTCTTGTTTTCTCTTTGCCTTGACTCTCCCCTGCAGGACTGATGTCATCAAGTCGGTTCTTGTGTTTCTGTTCATGTGCCCGATATACTTCAATTTTCTTTTGTTGATCTCTGGGAGCATTTTACATCGGACAGCTAATTCCTTTAGCACGCTTTCATTGGTTCTTTTGTCTGTTCATTTTACTCTGAGAAAACGCCTGTAAAACCACATTTCTGCTGCATTTATTTTATTTTCATCATCCTTTTTCAAAGTCCAGGCTTCACATCCGTCCATAAAATAATAATCAGAATCATTCAATAACATGATTCTGAAGTTTCCTTATTTCTAGCGCAGCACTTCTCTCTGACAATCTTTTCTCATGAATCAACTGAGGATCTCTTCTCCTATAATTTCCTTTTTGTTCACTCCCTCCTCGAAAACTTGTTCACCTCTCTGTCCTCAAAAGCCTGTCCAAGCTCAATGATGTCTGATCTCATTGACCCCCCTTTTCTTTCCAAAATGATCATTCGATGCTATGAGCAGACAACTATTTGCAGAAGGAATGATTTGCAGATAAAATCATTTCTGTGTAAGCCCCCATATGTTACTGATTCTTCCAGTTTTTTTGGTTTTTTTGCATGGAAGTAAATGAAGCAAGCGAGGAAATAATGTTTTGGTTTCACAGAAATCCACAAATTCGAGGAAGAGTCCCATCCCTGATCAATCTATACGTCAGCACGACTGTGGCGCTCCGTATCACTCTATACCATCAGGACTGTATCACTCTATACCATCACGACTCTGTATTATTCTATACCATCAGGACTCATGTCAGATGGCATATAATTTATAAAACATATCAAAAAGTGTTATTTTCGTTTAAAGCCCAGCCGACTGCATAGACTCATATTAGGGCTATAACCACTTCAAAACATACACAATACTTCAACAGGAAAAAAAAAAAAGGAAAAATTAAGTACACATATCATTATCAATGCATTCGCGCACATAATCCAAGGATATGCTCCTGACATTGACCACTCAGTCTAATTTATTCCACAGGGGATTTAAAAAACATACCTGAATACAAATGTAAACATAAGGACACGAAAACATAAAAAACAGGCCTAAATCACCTAAAATTGCTTTCCCATATTTCATTTCCCTACAGCCAAAAATGTACTTAATCAGACCTGCCAACCCTGACTTTTAAGTTGGAGTATTTGTCCAGGAAAAATGGAGTATTTTTGAAAATATTGGTGTATTCTGAGTGCGCAGCGCCGAAGGCGCAAGCTAACTAGGGGGTCCGGGGGCATGCCCCCCCGGAAAATTTTTAAAGAATTGGTGCAAATCTGTGCAATCTAGAGCATTCTGAGCCCAAAAATTCACTTTCTAATGGTACTTGATTTTTTTATCTTTAATTTTTTTTTCGTCGTATTTTTTATTAAGTCGGCGTATTGGTCGTATTTTGAGTAAACTGGCGTACTAAATACGCCAAAATCGTATGGGTTGGCAGGTCTGCTTAATACATGTACCATATTATCAATCCTAAGAGAAAGTACATAAGACTTTATCGAACACATAGATGAATAAACCAGCAAGGCAGAAAATGATAGAAAGAAATGACAGAAAGCAGAGGAACAAGGCAGAAACAAAGACAGTGACAGAGAAGAAGACATTTTTAGCACAGAAGTTCCAGAAAGCCGGGGTACTATTTATACTGAAAGAGCCCCCAGCATCCCCACGGGAGGATAATTACAACTGTATCTCTGCTTGTAAATACACTATGGAGATGGAACCTGCTCTTTTACGAGATCATTCTATTTTCACACATATTCAAAACCATCAATTTTTTTTTAAAAAGATAAACAAACACAGAAGACTGAGCAGAACTGCAATTTAACGAAGAAATACACCATCAGTTCCAATGGGAGTGAACACTCACCCGTTCATCTTTCGGAGCACGACTCTCATCGTTCATCAGGGCCATCACCATTGAGCGAGAGAGGGTCAGGCCGTTCATGGCCGCCATCTTGAGGGGTCCCATGTTTATCTGTCGCACTGTGCCGTTCTGACAACAGTCATAGGTCACAGTCAGTCACACTCAGAACATTCCCTGTCATGGCACAAGTCACACACATGTTGTACAACACACAGTCATATGACACAGTCAGTCACACTCAGAACATTTCCTGTCATGGCACAAGTCACACACATTCTACAACACACTGTCATATGACACAGTCAGTCACACTCAGAACATTCCCTGTCATGGCACAAGTCACACACATGTTGTACAACACACAGTCATATGACACAGTCAGTCACACTCAGAACATTTCCTGTCATGGCACAAGTCACACACATTCTACAACACACAGTCATATGACACAGTCAGTCACACTCAGAACATTCCTGTCATGGCACAAGTCACACACATTCTACAACACACAGCCATATGACACAGTCAGTCACACTTAGAACATTTCCTGTCATGGCACAAGTCACACACATTCTACAACACACAGTCATATGACACAGTCAGTCACACTCAGAACATTCCCTGTCATGGCACAAGTCACACACATTCTACAACACACAGTCATATGACACAGTCAGTCACACTCAGAACATTCCCTGTCATGGCACAAGTCACACACATTCTACAACACACAGTCATATGACACAGTCAGTCACACTCAGAACATTTCCTGTCATGGCACAAGTCACACACATTCTACAACACACAGTCATATGACACAGTCAGTCACACTCAGAACATTCCCTGTCATGGCACAAGTCACACACATTCTACAACACACAGCCATATGACACAGTCAGTCACACTTAGAACATTTCCTGTCATGGCACAAGTCACACACATTCTACAACACACAGTCATATGACACAGTCAGTCACACTCAGAACATTTCCTGTCATGGCACAAGTCACACACATTCTACAACACACAGTCATATGACACAGTCAGTCACACTTAGAACATTTCCTGTCATGGCACAAGTCACACACATTCTACAACACACTGTCATATGACACAGTCAGTCACACTCAGAACATTTCCTGTCATGGCAAAAGTCACACACATTCTACAACACACAGTCACATGACACAGTCAGTCACACTCAGAACATTCCCTGTCATAGCACAAGTCACATACATGTTCTTACAACACACAGCCACATGACACAGTCAGTCACACTCAGAACATTTCCTGTCACGGCAATACATGTTGTACAACACACACGGCACAAGTCACACATAATGACATATGTATACTCATGCAATGCAGCAAATACACATGTTAAAATTCCTTATGCCCTGTTGGTGTCTGGAAGCATGTTAACCCTTTCAATCCCACATTCTATCCACCAACTGCAAAAACTCAACCCTTTGACTCCCTCATCCTGGACAGAGAATCGAAGGGTTAAGTTTTTGCTATGCTGTCACGGCTGACAAAGCAGGATGTTGGTGGACAGGGTTCAGGAGTCAAAGGGTTAAAGACCAGTGTAAGTCATCCAAAACAAGTGTGACTGTCCGCGTTCAAGCAAACAGGAACGAGAAAAATCATGAAAAAAGAACCAGAACGTGTATTCAAAACAACAAGACAAGACAGGCGCGTATACAAATGTCCTGTCTTGTTGTTTTAAATATGTGTTCTTATTCTTTTTTCATGTTTTTATCTGGTTCCTGTAAGACATGTCAGCATCTGGTGATTTATGGAAACACACGACCACCCAGCATGCATGCTGCTCCACCCCACCTCCACCCCGAAAGACAGAGTATGCAGACTGTGCAGCAACATACCGCCTGTAGTGTGAGCAAAACCAAATGCATACACACATCTGCGAAAATTAAAACAGTGAAAAAAAAAAAGAACTTTCTGCGTGCAGGAATGCCATCTTGAGAAAATCTATATCACAACAGGCAAACAGCTTGAAGCTTAACTCTTTTCCTGCCATGGTCGCAATCAAGCGACTTCCCGTACGACCACCTGGATGCATTTGTGCGACTTGGAGGGGTCATGCTAAACGATAACTTTTCACGTGGGTACAAAGTTTCTGTCAGCTCCACTGGTGAATGCAGGCGACAGTGCTATTTTTAAACTTTACCCAGCGACCTAGTTTTTCAGCAGTAAGGCCAAAGTGTGGCTTTGTTAACAGTCGGAATTTACGTTACGTTTTCTCCGAAGCGTTTTCTACAAAATGGCTGCAAATCAACAAGCATTGTCTACCACTCTGAGTAGAATAAGCAGACAGCTGACTTTGTGTGTAGATTTTCCATTGCTTTTCCTCATTTATTATAATGATATCTGGGGCACAACTCACGAAATAAGGTCAGTAGTACAACTAATAAACTGTATGAAAAAAAAATTGTTTGTTTTTCTTTATAATAAGATTATCTGTGGAATAATCAATCAAGCACATACAACATAAGCAAGCATTCATATATAAATACAACATCTGCCTTTTACACAGCAAAAAAAGAGTAAGTGAAAATCTTTAACAGTCTTTGAGATATAAGCTTTAAAAAAGCATACTGCGCTGCAAAATTAGCTGCCCAAAATATACTTGGCACTGATGAGTGCTGTTTCTGGGGAAACTTGGCGGTGAAAGAGTTATAGAGAAAAACCAAAAACATACACTGACCTTTTCTGAATCACTGTCACTGCCAGAATCCATACCAGGGTCTTCCTCCTCCTCCCTATTCCTCTCCTCCTCCTCCTCCTCCACCTCACCATGTGGCACCGTAGTGTCCGCATCACTGGTCGACTCTGTCATGTTCAGAACGTCACACTCTTTCTCTCCCCCCTCCTCCCCACCTCCTGACGACTGTGACGCCGGCCTCACCATCTCCATGGGGTTCACGGTCACCACCCCCGATGGTGCCGGCACCACACAGGAAAGGTCCGTCACTCCTTCACGAGGAGGTAACTCTGGTGGTGGCTGTTCCGAGGAAGTGAAGACAGCAGGGTTACTGCCTGGGTAAGGTGGAGGGTCTCCCAGTTTTACTAGAATCTCCTGCATTTCAGCACTGGTTTCACTAGGAGGTACAGGGATTCCGGCCTGTGCCAACATCTCTGTGGGGATACCTGCTGTAGAAGACAGAGCGGGGTGTGGGTGAGAGACAACATCTGCCGGCTGTTCGCTGACAGGCATCAGATTCACCGGGTCCGTCACCCCCTTCCCATCCACCCCGTCCCGACCGCTCTTCTGTGAGGCGCGGAACGACGACCGCGCGATCATCATGCGTCGGAAACTCTCCTTCAGCGTGGCCACTTCTTTGGTTTTGGACTGGGGTGGGGCTTCTTTCGGCCCCAGCATACGGATGTGGATCTGGGACTGACTGTCCTGGCGCGATACGCGTCCCGTGTCGTCGGAACTCTCGTCCGACTCTTTGGCATGGAAAGTGGCGTAGGAATGTTCGCTGGAGGTGTCGTCCTGATCTCCGTCCATGATCTGAAGGTGGGACAGGGTGGGGGGAACTACTGCCTCCTCCACCCCCCCACTCTCCCCCAGCATGGGTGAGGCTACACCAGGCAACACGGACACGTCAGCCCCCACCATTCCCCCCTCCCCCATCATGGGGGTTATGATGTCGGCCACGGCCTCAAGACTGATGGTGACTGTGTGCGGGGGTGGCGTTGGCTGACAAGGCAGGCTGGGAAGACACCAGGTCACCTTGGTGATTGCCCGTGGCGCCTCCTAGTGCCTGGCTGGCCAGGTCGGGCGTGCTGGTACTAGTGCGAGGATAGGGAGGGGGTGGTCGCCACGAGTAACCCAGCGACTCCCCGGTCATCAGCGCTTCGCTCCCTGACCCCGGCGTGAACTGCTCCGCCTGCTGGACGTGCAGCTCCGGGGAGCTGTAGGTGGCAGTGCACGGCCAGCGACCCCCCTCCCCTCTCTCCCCCTCCAGCTCCCCCTCCTCGCAGGGCATAGTAGTTGTGCGCGTCGTGCAGGGCGTTGGCGTAGATGGTGTGGTTGTAGCTGCGGATGGCGGCGGCATTGACGTAGTTGCCTTCGTCCATGACGGGCTGCAGGCTGCTCTGTCGGATCTCCGGCTGGCTGTATGACATGCCCTCCCCTCCCACACTGTACACCTGGGTCTGACACAGGCTCTGTTGTTGCTGTTGTTGTTGTTGCTGTTGTTGTTGTTGCTGCTGTTGATGTTGCTGTTGTTGGTCCTGAAACATCACCAGGTGACAAGGTCGTTAGACATACGTCTGCATGCATTATGCTTGTGTCAGGCTCTACTGCATTACTTGCATCAACTCTAAACTTTCATACTAAACTTATAGTTCTGGATTTTTGTTTTAATCTAAAACATTCTTAGGTTTATAAACATAGTTTTGATATGAGTAACCCACTGCTGTGGTGATGCTGATGATGATGCTGATGATGATGGTTATGAAGATGATGATGATAATGACGATGATGGACTGATCTTTCACATTAGATTTAGCTAATTAAAAAAAAAAAACTGTACCAAAAATTAATCAAAATCAGTGATTGTGTAACACACTGTTCTGATGATGATGATGATGATGACAATGATGACGTCGATGGACTGAACTTTCACATTAGTTTAGGCTGATTTTCATGCAAAATTTCAGGGGTGAAAATCAGTTTTGGTAACATGCTACTACTATGATGATGATGATGATGATGAAGATGATGACAACGATGCTGCTGCTGCTGATGACAATGACGATGATGATGATGACAAGAATGATGATGAAGAAAGTGATGATAATGTTGATAGACTCTCCTATGGGTTGAGTTTGCTGTCTCTAATTCCTGTGTTGTCTTCTGTTCTCCAGTTGTTGGCTACGCCTTTCCTAACCCTCTTGATGCTTTGTTAAACAGCATGGCGCCAGCTGCTGCAGTCGTTTGCCACTTAGAAAAAAGTATTCTGACCCTACAGAATCTTGCCATCAACGTGTGACACAGTTTCTAATTGTGCCACTTAAAAAGAAGGAATTCTGACCTACTGAATCTTGCCATCAAGGTATGAAACAGTTTTTAATTGTGCCACTTAAAAAGAAGGAATTCTGACCTACAGAATCTTGCCATCAATGTGTGAAACAGTTTTTAATTGTGCCACTTAAAAAGAAGGAATTCTGACCTACAGAATCTTGCCATCAAGGTATGAAACAGTTTTCTAATTGTGCCACTTAAAAAGAAGGAATTCTGACCTACAGAATCTTGCCATCAATGTGTGAAACAGTTTTTAATTGTGCCACTTAAAAAGAAGGAATTCTGACCTACAGAATCTTGCCATCAAGGTATGAAACAGTTTCTAATTCTGCCACTTAAAAAGAAGAAATTCTGACCTACAGAATCTTGGCATCAACGTGTGACACAGTTTCTAATTGTGCCACTTAACAAGAAGAAATTCTGACCTACAGAATCTTGGCATCAAGGTGTGAAACAGCTTCTAATTGTGCCACTTAACAAGAAGAAATTCTGACCTACAGAATCTTGGCATCAAGGTGTGAAACAGGTTCTAATTGTGCCACTTAACAAGAAGAAATTCTGACCTACAGAATCTTGCCATCAAGGTGTGAAACAGTTTCTAATTGTGCCACTTAACAAGAAGAAATTCTGACCTACAGAATCTTGGCATCAAGGTGTGAAACAGCTTCTAATTGTGCCACTTAACAAGAAGAAATTCTGACCTACAGAATCTTGGCATCAAGGTGTGAAACAGCTTCTAATTGTGCCACTTAACAAGAAGAAATTCTGACCTACAGAATCTTGGCATCAAGGTGTGAAACAGCTTCTAATTGTGCCACTTAACAAGAAGAAATTCTGACCTACAGAACCTTTCATCAGCAAAGCTGTCAGGTTCGTGGTTGTCATGATCTGTCAGTCTCCTATCTACACTTTGTGGAAAATACTCTGACTTCGTTTTGACTGTTACAATACATCCTGCAGGCAGTGACCTGACTATGTATGACAGTGTACATATCCTACCTGTATAATGCAGGGCTTGTCAGTTCAATTTTCAGGCAGGCCATTTTTGTTTGTTTGTGGTCCGTTAGCTCAGCTGTTAGAGTGCAGCGCACAGAATGTAGGGCTTGTGGATTCAACCCTCAGACAGACCAAGTTATTTCTGGTGGTTTCTCTCTCTCTTTGTTTTTTTTTTTTTTTCTTTTCTTTTTTTTTTTTTTTTACATCACGACTGGTCATTTTGACAGAGCTGTGGACTCACAACCTGTTATCTCGAGTTCAACCCCAGCCAACAACATTAAAAACCTGTTGATTTACTGCCCGTCTTAACCCTTTGACTCCCACACCCTGTCCACCAACATCCTGCATTGTCAGCCATGCTAGTAAATCAATAACTTAACCCTTTGACTCCCACACCCTGTTCACCAACATCCTGCATTGTCAGCCATGCTAGTAAATCAATAACTTAACCCTTTGACTCCCACACCCTGTCCACCAACATCCTGCATTGTCAGCCATGCTAGTAAATCAAAAACTTAACCCTCTGACTCCCTAATCCTATCCATCAGTTTCCTGCAGGAAGCTGGTGGATAGGGTGAAGAAGTCAAAGAGTCAAGTTGCTGCAGTCGATGGATGGGGTGTGTGAGTCAAAGAGTTAATGCAAGGGTGACACTTTGAAAATCTGAAAAAACTGAAAATCAGGCTGGGGTCCAGGGGCCGCCCACTCCACTTGTTCTTCACCCCTTTCTCAACAGTAGCAAGATTTGAATCCCCTTCTTGTAAGAACGGCATGACACAACTTTACATTGCCTAACTGGAAAACTTTTTCGCTTGAAGGCACTAGCACTAGTAGCAGCACAATGGCGCGACGTAAGTGATGTGTGTAGCCTAACAAAGATCGTTGGACCTGTGTTGTCTTCAACGATAGAGAGTGCTTCCTCATTTCCGGTCGTCTGCTACAGTGCTGCTTCGGTCATAATACCCCCGATTCAACTGGTTTTTTCCCCAAAACATTTTTTTTGAATAACGAAACTGAAAAAACAGAATTTCCGTCTGGGGCCTTGCCGAGAAAACAGATTTCCGTCACCCAGACGTAAGAGTGGCATCCATGTTAATGTTTTCATCATTCTGGTGATGTCAGGTTTGTGTCTGATATGTCCCTCTCCACCTATCCTAATTACAAGACTTTGCACAGGCTTAGGAAATGTGCCAAGTGATCGCTGGCAGATCTGGATGGAGGGTATATGGAACTGTCTCAGCGCTATGAATCCCTCACGGACACAGCCCACAGTCCTACCTGTATGTGTGCTTGCTGTGCCATCCTGTTCCTCATCACCATCTCGTAGTCAGGACTGGGGCGGTACGCCGGCAGTAACGCCACACGGTTGGCGTACACTGGGTCCGTCACTGGTCCGTTTACCCCCACTCACCTTGGCTGACTTGCGCCTGTTGTTGTTGTTGTTGTTGTTGTTGTTGTTGTTGTTGTTGTTGTTGTTGTTGCTGTTGTTGTTGCTGTTGCTGTTGTTGTTGCATCTCTGAGAGTACACCAGGATCCAGGTTGTGCTGGGCGTGTGGGTAGTACTCTTCTGGTGTTCCTGTTCGTGGGGGTTCTGTTTGTACAGTCAGTCAGATAAACATCATTTGAAAAGACAAAGCACATGTCATACCATAGATATACAAATCAATATGATCAGGAACATGTAGATTACACTAAAAAAAAACTTGACTATGTATAAGGCAATGATGAATCCATTATATCAGAGTTTGGAGAACAGCACTACAACAGAACAATTCATCATACAAACCACTACAGTCAGACACACTGCAGGGAATGTACAAATAGACCTGACTGTGTCTTACTCTACAGAATGACAAACTATGGCAGGGAATGTACAAATAGACCTGACTGTGTCTTACTCTACAGAATGACAAACTATGACTGTGTCTTACTCTACAGAATGACAAACTATGACTGTGTCTTACTCTACAGAATGACAAACTATGACTGTGTCTTACTCTACAGAATGACAAACTATGACTGTGTCTTACTCTACAGAATGACAAACTATGACTGTGTCTTACTCTACAGAATGACAAACTATGACTGTGTCTTACTCTACAGAATGACAAACTATGACTGTGTCTTACTCTACAGAATGACAAACTATGGCAGGGAATGTACAAAGAGACCTGACTGTGTCTTACTCTACAGAATGACAAACTATGACTGTGTCTTACTCTACAGAATGACAAACTATGACGGTGTCTTACTCTACAGAATGACAAACTATGACTGTGTCTTACTCTACAGAATGACAAACTATGACTGTGTCTTACTCTACAGAATGACAAACTATGACTGTGTCTTACTCTACAGAATGACAAACTATGACTGTGTCTTACTCTACAGAATGACAAACTATGACTGTGTCTTACTCTACAGAATGACAAACTGTGACTGTGTCTTACTCTACAGAATGACAAACTATGACTGTGTCTTACTCTACAGAATGACAAACTATGACTGTGTCTTACTCTACAGAATGACAAACTATGACTGTGTCTTACTCTACAGAATGACAAACTATGGCAGGGAATGTACAAAGAGACCTGACTGTGTCTTACTCTACAGAATGACAAACTATGGCAGGGAATGTACAAAGAGACCTGACTGTGTCTTACTCTACAGAATGACAAACTATGGCAGGGAATGTACAAATAGACCTGACTGTGTCTTACTCTACAGAATGACAAACTATGACTGTGTCTTACTCTACAGAATGACAAACTATGACTGTGTCTTACCCTACAGAATGACAAACTATGACTGTGTCTTACTCTACAGAATGACAAACTATGACTGTGTCTTACTCTACAGAATGACAAACTATGGCAGGGAATGTACAAATAGACCTGACTGTGTCTTACTCTACAGAATGACAAACTATGACTGTGTCTTACTCTACAGAACGACAAACTATGACTGTGTCTTACTCTACAGAACGACAAACTATGACTGTGTCTTACTCTACAGAATGACAAACTATGACTGTGTCTTACTCTACAGAACGACAAACTATGACTGTGTCTTACTCTACAGAATGACAAACTATGGCAGGGAATGTACAAATAGACCTGACTGTGTCTTACTCTACAGAATGACAAACTATGACTGTGTCTTACTCTACAGAACGACAAACTATGACTGTGTCTTACTCTACAGAATGACAAACTATGACTGTGTCTTACTCTACAGAATGACAAACTATGACTGTGTCTTACTCTACAGAATGACAAACTATGACTTTGTCTTACTCTACAGAATGACAAACTATGACTGTGTCTTACTCTACAGAATGACAAACTATGACTGTGTCTTACTCTACAGAATGACAAACTATGACTGTGTCTTACTCTACAGAATGACAAACTATGACTGTGTCTTACTCTACAGAATGACAAACTGTGACTGTGTCTTACTCTACAGAATGACAAACTATGACTGTGTCTTACTCTACAGAATGACAAACTATGACTGTGTCTTACTCTACAGAATGACAAACTATGACTGTGTCTTACTCTACAGAATGACAAACTATGACTGTGTCTTACTCTACAGAATGACAAACTATGACTGTGTCTTACTCTACAGAATGACAAACTATGACTGTGTCTTACTCTACAGAATGACAAACTATGACTGTGTCTTACTCTACAGAATGACAAACTATGACTGTGTCTTACTCTACAGAATGACAAACTATGACTGTGTCTTACTCTACAGAATGACAAACTATGACTGTGTCTTACTCTACAGAATGACAAACTATGACTGTGTCTTACTCTACAGAATGACAAACTATGACTGTGTCTTACTCTACAGAATGACAAACTATGACTGTGTCTTACTCTACAGAATGACAAACTATGACTGTGTCTTACTCTACAGAATGACAAACTATGACTGTGTCTTACTCTACAGAATGACAAACTATGACTGTGTCTTACTCTACAGAATGACAAACTATGACTGTGTCTTACTCTACAGAATGACAAACTATGACTGTGTCTTACTCTACAGAATGACAAACTATGACTGTGTCTTACTCTACAGAATGACAAACTATGACTGTGTCTTACTCTACAGAATGACAAACTATGACTGTGTCTTACTCTACAGAATGACAAACTATGACTTTATGTGGCTGAGTAGAGTGCCATGTTAAAGATCCAATGGCAACAAAAGAACCGTCCCTGACAAAACTTTGAAGCAAAATCCAGTTTCATACGTTAACAGAAATACACATCATCATCATCATCATGATGCACCAAGCCGCATGATGTTGGCGATCATGGCCCTCCATACAAATCTATCTTTTGTTGCTGCAAGTATATCTCCCACACTTTCTGTCCTTATCCACTCTTCAATCAGGTCAAATCCATCTAATATTTTCTCCTGGGTCTACCTGGTGTTCTTTTTCCCCACCAGCTTTTCTGTTGTAACTAGGTGCTCAAATTTTTCTCGCCTCATAAAATGTCCTATGAATGTTGCTTGTCTTTTCCTAGTCTTCTTCATTAATGTTCTTTTTGCTTTTGCCTCTGTCAAGACTGTCTTGTTTGTTTTGTGTTTGCCTCTTTCAAGACTGTCTTGTTTGTTTTGTGTTTGCCTCTGTCAAGACTGTCTTGTTTGTTTTGTGTTTGCCTCTGTCAAGACTGTTTGTTTGTTTTGTGTTTGCCTCTGTCAAGACTGTCTTGTTTGTTTTGCGTTTGCCTCTGTCAAGATGACCTTGTTTGTTTTGTGTTTGCCTCTGTCAAGACAGTCTTGTTTGTTTTGTTTGCCTCTGTCAAGACTGTCTTGTTTGTTTTGTGTTTGCCTCTGTCAAGACTGTCTGTTTGGGTTTTGTGTTTGCACTCTGTCAAGACTGTCCTGTTTGTGTTTGTGGTTTGGCCTCTGTCAAGACTGTCTTTTTGTTTTTAGTGTTTTGCCTCTGTCAAGACTGTTTGTTTGTTTTGTGTTTGCCTCTGTCAAGACTGTCTTGTTTGTTTTGTGTTTGCTCTGTCAAGACTGACTTGTTTGTTTTGTGTTTGCCTCTGTCAAGACTGTCTTGTTTGTTTTGTGTTTGCCTCTGTCAAGACTGTCTTGTTTGTTTTGTGTTTGCCTCTGTCAAGACTGTCTTGTTTGCCTCTGTCAAGACTGTCTTGTTTGTTTTGTGTTTGCCTCTGTCAAGACTGACTTGTTTGTTTTGTGTTTGCCTCTGTCAAGACTGTCTTGTTTGTTTTGTGTTTGCCTCTGTCAAGACTGTCTTGTTTGTTTTGTTTTGCCTCTTTCAAGACTGTCTTGTTTGTTTTGTGTTGCCTCTGTCAAGACTGACTTGTTTGTTTTGTTTGCCTCTGTCAAGACTGACTTGTTTGTTTTGTGTTTGCCTCTGTCAAGACTGTCTTGTTTTTGTGTTTGCCTCTGTCAAGACTGTCTTGTTTGTTTTGTGTTTGCCTCTGCCAAGACTGTCTTGTTTGTTTTGCGTATGCCTCTGTCAAGACTGTCTTGTTTGTTTTGTGTTTGCCTCTGTCAAGACTGTCTTGTTTGTTTTGTGTTTGCCTCTGTCAAGAGTCTTGTTTGTTTTGTGTTTGCCTCTGTCAAGACTGTCTTGTTTGTTTTGTGTTTGCCTCTGTCAAGACTGTCTTGTTTGTTTTGTGTTTGCCTCTGTCAAGACTGTCTTGTTTGTTTTGTTTGCCTCTGTCAAGACTGTCTTGTTTGTTTGTGTTTGCCTCTGTCAAGAGTGACTTGTTTGTTTTGTGCTTGCCTCTGTCAAGACTGTCTTGTTTGTTTTGTGTTTGCCTCTGTCAAGACTGTCTTGTTTGTTTTGTGTTTGCCTCTGTCAAGACTGTCTTGTTTGTTTTGTGTTTGCCTCTGTCAAGACTGTCTTGTTTGTTTTCTTTACTGACCATGAACTCTTTACCCTTTGACTCGCGCATCCTATCCACCAGTATCCTACATTGTCAACCATACAAACAACACAAAAACGTAACCCTTTGACTCCCTCACCTTGTCCACCAATTTGTAAGATTATCTACATAACTAGTAAGATGGTCTGCATAACTTGTAAGATTATGTGCATAACTTGTAAGATTATCTGCATAACTAGTAAGATTATCTGTGTAACCTGTGCATAACTTGTAGAATTATCTGCACAACTTGTAAGATTATCAATGTTGCCTTTGGTTGAGATAAATTTCTTTCTTATTTTTTTTTCTCAAATAAATAATTGAGAGTATGAGGCTGGTTTAAAGCACTGCATACTGTGCATGGACTGACCTTGTTGTGTTCGCTGATCTTGCAGGTAGACCAATGATGACTGTGACTGATTCTGCACACATTCACACACACACACACACACACACACACACACACACACACAACACACACATACATACACACACATACATACACACACATACAACATAACACCACACACACACACACACACACATACACACACATACATACACACACATACATAACACACACATACATACATAACACACACACACACACATACACAACACACACATACACAAATACACACACACACATACACAACACACACACACACCACTCACACACACACATACACAACACACACACACACACATACAACACACAACACACCCACACACACACACATACGCATACACACACGCACGCGCACACACACACAACAACACACATACACAGAGTATAGAATTCATAATGATGGCACACACACACTCTTATACACTTTGTCTTGTGCTATAAAGTCACACACACACACACACACACACACACACACAACACACACACACACACACAACACACTACACATACATACACACACTCTCTCTCTCTCAAATTAATACTGAGGGCACACACACGGCTACACACACAAAACACATATGTTCATTTATCATAAGTTGATCTAAATGCACACTCATACACATATCTGTGCATACAACCCCCCCCCCCCCACACACACACACACAGAGTACAAAATTTATCCAGTTCACTATGATTCATTGATTCTCTCAAATGTACACAAATACACAATTATTAAAATCAAGACGATCCCCTCATCCCACCCAAACTCACACACATACACACACACACACTGATACTGACCAGCTCTTGTGAGGAATCGACTGGGGTGATCTGCATAGGCTGTTGGTCTCTGTAAACAAGATTATGCGTATGTTAATGTGTGTGTGTGTGTGTTTGTGTGTGTGTGTTTGTTTTGATGTGGTGATATGCACAGGTGTGTGTGTGTGTGTGTGTGTGTGTATGTGTGTGTACTGTGTGTGTGTGTGTGTGTGTGTGTGTGTGTGTGTGTGTGTGTGTGTGTGTGTGTGTGTGTGTGTGTGTGTGTGTGTGTGTGTGTGTGTGTTGTGTGTTTGTGTATGTTTGCGTATGTGCGTGCATGCGTGCGTGCGTGGTGTGTGTATTTAATTGTTCATTTGTGTACTGCACTACTGCACACAAGCAAAATAACATATGCATAGACATGTCCCGGAGAAGTTTAAGGATTATTCAATCTACAAGAATGTGTGCAGACATGCATGTGCATATTTATGCATACTTGTATCAAATTATTTCAAAGATTAGGTCAGTTGAAAATGCGCATCTTGTGGTGTAGTGAGAGGTGAACAACTGTTGAGCAAAACATTTTGTAGGGAGTGGTGAGCAACCACTGAGCAAAACAGTTTTGTAGTGAGCGGCGAGCAACTGCTGAGCAAAACATTTAGTAGGGAGTGGTCAAACCTTTTTGTAGTGAGTGGCGAGCAACTGCTGAGCAAAACATTTTGTAGGGAGTGGTGAGCAACCGCTGAGCAAAACATTTTTGTAGTGAGCGGCGAGCAACTGCTGAGCAAAACATTTTGTATGGAATGGTCAAACCTTTTTGTAGTGAGCGGCGAGCAACTGCTGAGCAAAACATTTTGTATGGAATGGTCAAACCTTTTTGTAGTGAGTGGCGAGCAACTGCTGAGCAAAACATTTTGTATGGAATGTAAACCTTTTTGTAGTGATGGTGAGCAACTGCTGAGCAAAACTTTTTGTAGTGAGTGTGTGAGCAACCACTGAGCAAAACATTTTGTAGGGAGTGTGAGCAACTGCTGAGCAAAACTTTTTGTAGTGAGTACTGAACAACCACTGAGCAAAACATTTTTGTAGCGAGTGGCGAGCAACTGCTGAGCAAACATTTTGTAGTGAATAGTGAACAACTGCTGAGTGAATCATTTTGTAGTGAATAGTGAACAACTGCTGAGTGAATCATTTTGTAGGGAATAGTGAACAACTGCTGAGTGAATCATTTTGTAGTGAATAGTGAACAACTGCTGAGTGATTCATTTTGTAGGAATAATGAGCAACTGCTGAGCAAAACAATTTTATAGGGAGTGGTGATCAACTTGCCGAGCAAAACAGTTTTGTAGGGAGTGGTGAACAACTCGCTGAGCAAAACATTTCTGTACCTCCACATCAGCATTCATTTCCTTCTGGCCACAATGGATTTACTATGCGACATTCGGGCCACTCGCCCTGGGGAGGGGAGGGTGCATTGCCACAGTGTGGCGCCACCCTGTTTTTGTGTTATTTTTGGTATGTGTGTATTTCTGCTGTACATATGACACAGGATTTCGTAAAACAGAATTTTGCCAGCCACAATCCCATTGTCTTCATAGGATCTTTAACGTGCACTAAGTGCATGCAGCACACAGGATTTTTTAAAACAGAATTCTGCCAGCCACAATCCCATTGTCTTCATGGGATCTTTAACGTGCACTAAGTGCATGCTGCACACAGGATTTTCATTTATTATCTTATCAAAAAGACTAGCACCTAGATCACCATGTAACCTCGAGCGGAGGGAAAGGGGGAGGGGAGGCTCTCCAATCTATCATGGGTACGTCGGTTTTTCACATCTTGTGCAGGTACTTAAACTAATTGGTCACAAAGTCCACTCCACTACAAATATATGTGATCGCCTGACAGCTGTTTGCTGTAAAATGCTTGGAACTGTCTTCAACTCCTTCACTCCCTCACCCTATCTACCAGCTTCCTTTTATTAATTTTTTTTCAGCTGACCCATCCTTTTGCATCACTCTTTCTGCTCTCCAACAGACTTCAACACCCACTCAAACTAAAGTCACCATGACAAGAAGGCATGAAGGGCCAAAAAACCCGGGACTGTTTTATACAATGATGACAGCGATGACACTGCATCAGCTACATTCTATGCTTCCTTTCATAATGTATCCTAGCACCAACCAGGCCTGAGTGATACATGCACCTGCAGTGTTGAACAGGAAATTTGAGGAACACCCTCAATGACTCATCCATGCAGTGTATGAGACTCACTCATGTGGTCCTGTGGTTCCAGGTCTTCCAAATGAACTCACAGCACACGCAAATTTGTGCACAAGCTGGTGGATAGGATAAGGCAGTGAAAGGGTTAAGTTTTTGCTTTGCTATTATGGCCGACGATGCG
>CM060308.1:99992409-99994909 GCA_030674185.1 Monoplex corrugatus
ATTAAGAATTAAGAATGAAAATATTGAAGAAGCCTAAAACCAAAACTACGCCAAAGTTCGACATATCAAAATTAGAAAACCCTGAGCTGGCGTTAGAATTCAGTATAGAAACAAGTAATCGTTTCTTAAAGTTACTTGAAGTATGGGATGAAAATGACTCATATCCTGATGAAATCTGGACAGACATAAAAAACACACTGACCAAAATCTCTGAAGAAAAACTAGGAAAAGAAGAAAAAAGGAAAAAAGCTAAGCCCTACATAAGTCAGGAAGTGATAGATCTGGCAGAAAAGAAAAGTCAAGCTCGAAAGCAGGGAGAGCGGGAAAAATACTCAGCACTGAAAAGGGAAATAAAAAGTAAAGTCAGAAGAGACAAAGCAAATTGGCTGGCACAAGAATGCAGTAAAATCAATGAACACAACGAAAACAGGAAGTCGAGGGAGCTCTTCAAACAAATAAAAAAAGTGAAAAAAACAAATTTCAAAGCAACAAACCAATGCATCAACAACAAGGATGGTCACACTCTGACTGAACCAGATGATGTCTTGGATAGGTGGAACGAATATGGCACATCACTTTTTGGCAAGCCTGACAGCCATGAAAATAATTTAGAGCCAAATTTGGAATTGATCCCTGGAGATACGGAACCTGAACCTCTGCTCAGCGAAGTTGAATCTGCCATTAAAGATCTAAAATGCAGAAAGTCTCCTGGTCTTGACAATATTCCTGGAGAGTTGTTGAAACACTCAGGTGATGGTGGACTCAAAGTAATGCATCACTTATGCTGCAAGATATGGAAGACTTGTCAGTGGCCTACAGACTGGAAGCTCCAGGAATTTGTCATGTTACATAAGAGTGGAAATGTTAAAGACTGCAACAATTATAGAACAATTGCACTGATCAGTCATGCCAGTAAAATACTGCTGATAATAATTTTAAACAGGTTAAAGCCAAAAGTAGAGGAAGAGCTATCCGACTGTCAGGCAGGCTATAGGAAAAACAGGGGAACAATAGATATGCTGTTTGTACTCCAGATATTGATAGAAAAGATTAGAAACACAGACCAAGAGATGTTCATCGTTTTCATTGACTACAGCAAAGCATTTGATAGCGTGATTCACCAAAGTCTTTTCCACTTCATGATCAAAATGGGTTTTCCAAGACATCTGGTTTCCCTCATAGCTTCATTATATAATGATCAAAAAGCAACAATCAGATGGAATAATCAAAACTGCAAATTTTTTAACATCACTAAAGGGGTAAGGCAAGGTTGCATCCTGTCTCCACATCTCTTCAGCATATACACTGAACATATCATGAGAGAAGCAGACATAGAAGACATGGGAGTAAATATTGGTGGTAGAAACCTGTCAAATTTACGCTACGCAGATGACACAGGATTACTGGCAGACAACATTACAGGCTCTAGGAGGATCCTGTACAGGGTAGACCGGGTTGGAAAGGCAGCTGGGCTGGACTTAAATTCAAAGAAGACAAAGGTTATGCATGTTGCAGGCAAATATAACACTAGACAGGACCAGATCATGCTAAACCAAGTCCCTCTAGAAAATGTCAAGGACTTTAGATATTTAGGTTCAGTCAAGACACACGATGGAACATGCTCAAAAGACATAAAGATGAGAATTGGAATGGCCAAGAACAGTATGGTTCAATTGAACAATATTTGGAAAGACCACAGCATAACAGCAGACCTTAAGATAAAACTCTTAAAATGTCTTGTCTGGCCAGTGATGTTATACGGCTGCGAGGCATGGACAATGAAGAAAGAGGATGAAAGACGAGTGGAAGCAGCAGAGCTGTGGTTTTACCGAAGACTGCTGAGGGTCAAATGGACGGATAGGCGCTCAAATGAAAGCATACTGAATGAGTTGGGTACTACACGCAAGCTTCTAGTACTCATACAACGGAGGAAACTGAAATATGTTGGACACGCAATCCGTAATGAGAGAACAGACTTGATGTCCACTGTCCTCCAAGGTAAAGTGGAAGGAAAGAGAAACAGAGGACGGCCACCTGCATCACTTGCTAGAAACATCACAAACATCAGTGGCAAGAAACTCCAGGAGGTGGTCAGACTTAGCCAAGATCGAGAGTGCTGGAGGCAACTTGTGAGGACATCATGTGCAGCGGCCAACACTGTTCCCGGTGACGCCGACAGGTGAGACAGGTGAGAGAAACAATTACCTTGACATCACACGACATTCTCCATTCAGGTTTTCTAGCTCGCAGCTGACCATCAATTCTTTTGACCTGTGATGGTACAAGCAGACAAGACAGACGCAGACAGATAATGACACAATATGATGATGCTGAGATGCACAATGTGACCCTTAACCAGTGAGTGTAGTGTGGTTGTGGTGTTGTGTGCATGCCTGTTAACCCCTTCCCTTCCACAGTATTAGTGGCCTTTTGCATGCTGTCGGCCGGGATAAAATCTGTCTTTTTTCAGTATGTCCACCAATTTGTTCACTGCTCATTC
>CM060308.1:99999909-100004909 GCA_030674185.1 Monoplex corrugatus
TTGATATCTTTGCCATGTAAGTCAAATCGTTCATATCTTAGCCAGGCAGAAGTCGAATCATCCTTATCTTTACCAGGCAGAAGTCAGATCATCCTTATCTTTACCAGGCAGAAGTCGAATCATCCTTATCTTTACCAGGCAGAAGTCGAATCATCCTTATCTTTACCAGGAAGAAGTCAGATCATCCTTATCTTTACCAGGAAGAAGTCAGATCATCCTAATCTTTGCCAGGAAGAAGTCAGATCATCCTAATCTTTGCCAGGAAGACGTCAGATCATCCTAATCTTTGCCAGGAAGAAGTCAGATCATCCTTATCTTTGCCAGGCAGAAGTCATATCATCATAATCTTTGCCAGGCAGAAGTCAAATCATCTTATCTTTGCCAGACAGAAGTCAAACCATCCTTATCTTTGCCAGGCAGAAGTCAATCCATCCTTATCTTTGCCAGACAGAAGTCAAACCATCCTTATCTTTGCCAGGCAGAAGTCAATCCATCCTTATCTTTGCCAGGAAGAAGTCAATCCATCCTTATCTTTGCCAGGCAGAAGTCAATCCATCCTTATCTTTGCCAGGCAGAAGTCAATCCCAGCCCGAAACATTAATAACTGGCCTATTTGTCCCCCATCATAATGTTTCCATCATCAGTTTGATTTTCAAAAGCCCCCCCCCCCCCCCCCCTCCCTATTTCGAGACTTTGCCAGCATAGAGGGGTCTGTGCAGCCTCAGTAAGTCTGCCAGATAATTACTGGCAGATTTGGATGGACTGCATATGGAAATCTCCAAATGTGATGAATCCTTCTTGAACAAACTGTGATCTCCAAACTCTAGCTTACCTTTGTCAGGCAGAAGCCAAATCCAGGGCTTGAAAAGAGGAGGAGGAAAAAACCACTGAAACTAGGGGGATCCGGGGGCTATGAACGCTTGCAAGCCAATCACGGATGCCTTGCTCCTTTCGTTTTGTTTTGTTTTGGTTTTTATGTTTTTTTTGACAAACCAAAATCGCGGAATTCCGCCCAGACGCGGAACGTTTTAATAAGCCCTGCAAATCATCTTTATCTTGGCCAGGTAGATCAGCTTACCTTTGCCAGGTAGAAATCACAGCCGTAGCCATCCATCAGCTGCACATCCTTGATGTACTGGACCTCGGCCCGTGCGGCCGGCACCCCCTGCAGGCTGCAGTGAGCCACAAACACTTCATTCAGCAACTCTGCATATGTGGCGTCATCCTTCGTCATGTTTTGCTGTACACACACACACACACACACACACACACACACCACGCACACACACACACACCACACACACACACACACACACACTTATTAACTCTTTTAACTCTAGTCAGTAGCAAGAAATTCTGATCAGAGTTGGACAGCAAAACTCCTCAGACGAGAAGCCCCCCAACCCCCGCCCTCTCAAAAGCAAATGTTTCAGCCCTTAACTCTTTACACACTATACAAACTGCATCCAGGTCATGACTCTTGGATGTTCCTCTGTTGTTACCTTTTTAAAAAAAAAAATTTTAATTTATATTTTTCATATTTTTTATATTCTTTAACCCTTTGACTCCCGCACACTGCCCACAAACTGCAAAAACTTTACCCTCTGGCTCCCTCCCCCTATCCACCAGCTTCCTGTAAGAAGCTAGTGGATAGGGTGAGGGAGCCAAAGGGTTAAGTTTTTGCTTTATTAGCATGGTTGACTATGCAGTGTACTGGCAGATAGGGTGCGGGAGTCAAAGGGTTAAGAAATTAGTCCTCCACAAGGTGATCAGGTGTCTGAAGGCCATGTGACCCTTGTGATGGATGTTTTAACCACTCGACCATCAGCACCTGCTGTATATAGGGGAGTATTACTCTCAAGCCCTTTCAAGTTCACTTCTGTTCCTCCTTGACCACATCCTGCTGTTTCATTCGTTGCCTGTTGGGCTCTAGTCCTCTCCTTCCTAAAAACTGACAGCAATTTTAATGAGATCATAGGCAGACCTGCTCACTAACCCCCTTGGCAAGGACTTTGGTCTGGAAGCTGGATTTCCCCAAGTAGCTAGCTAGACTGGCATACTGGAGTCTTATAGAAATGGACTTCCTTCAGTCTGCTTTCATATGGTATACAGTGAATTTGATGAATGGGAATGGAGTATACATCCGGTCTCATGCCTCACTGTAGTCTTCCACAAGAACCCAACGCAAAAAAGTAAAACACTGACATTAAAATACCATAACAAGCAACACAAACTCAACTTGTATGTAAAATAAAACTGACAAAAACAAATGTGCACATAACTACTACACACATAGAAACACACACAAGCAAAGAGCAGCCCACTGCCCATCACCATCACCATCACCATCACCATCAGCAATTCTCCTGTGTTTTTCTTCTGCTGTCCAGTAAAGGGCAATCCATGTGATGGTATTCTGCTTTATACCCAATCCATCTCCATTAAGGTCTTGTCATGATCATGGTGCCCATACTTTGGGTGAGTGGTTGTTGGTTGGACTTAGGTAGAAAGAAACTCTAGGGAGAGCTAGACAACAGAAGGTCTTCAGAGAAGTAACCCCCTTTAGACAAGTGTTTCGGCCCTGAATTCCTTACACTCTCGGGGGGCCGGGCCACATCCAGGTCATGACTCCTGGATGCCCTTCTGCTGTTGTCTATTTTTTTTTTTTTTTTTTTTTTTTTTTTTCCCACGCCGGGGATCGAACCTGGGCGATTCTGCGCTTCAGAACTGCGGTACGCGGTTTTACCAATGTGCTAACGGGGCACACATCATCTGTAGGGAATTTAATCCTTATGAAGTTCACTTTTTTGGTTCCTCCTTGCCCAGATCCAGCTTGAGCTCCTTTCTGCTGCCTCTGCCATCGCTTTAAGGGCTCTAGTCCTCTTCTTCCCAGAAATGGCGAGTTGTTTCATGAGATCATAAGCGGAGGTGCCCACAAACCCTCTTGCCCCGACCTCTATGGCGAAGATTTTGACCCGCAGACCTGCTTTCTTCAGGGTGCTGGCAAGACCGGCGTATTTTTCGGTCTTGTAGATATGTGCTTCTTCCATTCTGCTTTCGTATGGCACAGTGAGTTCTATCAGAATCACTTGTTTCGAGGAGTCAGAGTGGAGAGCGATGTCTGGTCTCATGCCTGTCTTGCTGATGACATCTGGGTAATTTCTCCACTCTGGGAGGTCTGCTGTACACTCCCAGTCGACTGCTCCATCCAGAAGACCCTTTGGCAATGTGCTGGTTGTCATAGCCCTTTCGGGCCAGACCTGTTTCCCTCCTGCTTTGTAGAACGTTGTCATAGCAATTGGTGCGTTTGGGGTCATGGTTTTTTCGCTAACCACATCTGTGATCACTTTCAGAACTTGGTTGTGCCTCCATGTATACCTTCCTTGGGCTAGCGCTACTTTGCAAGAGCTTAGGACATGTTCCACTGTTTGTTTCTTCTGACAGAGCGGACATGCTGGGTCGTCTGCTTTCCCCCATTTCACTAAGTTTGCATTCGAGGGGAGCAGGTCATATACAGATCTGAGGAGGAAGCTTATCCTTAGAGGAGCCATGTGCCACATATCGTTCCAGCTGAGACTTCTTTGGAGTGCACTGTCCCATGTTGTCCATTGCCCCTGTTGACCTTGCTGGACTGCCTTCTGCACTCTTTTGACATCTTCTTCTTCCTTCAACTCCTGTATGATCATGTCTCTTTTTTCCTTCCCTTTGGCTTTGGACCACCACTGCATTTTTGTTGCTCCCAGTCCCTGTCTGTTGGTTTGCGTGTGTCCAATTATTTCTTTGATGCTGAGGTTTCTCTTGGCATTGTTTACAGCCTCTTGGACTTTCCACTTTCTGCCAGTTCTCAGCTTTGGATGAACTGCTCTCACGATATTGTCCTCCGATTCCTCCAGCATGCTCAACAGTCTTGCTTTTCCAACTTTGTATTCCTCCACTATGGATTTCAGAGGTAGCTTCAGCATTGCTTGACGACAGTAGAATGCAACATCAGTGAGACCAGGTGGGACACCGAGCCATTTTCTTGTGTATTTGTTGATTTTGGCTTCCATTGCTTCGACTGTGCTGGTGCAAATGTCATAGATTAGCAGTGGCCACAGCAGCTTTGGTATCAGCATGAACTGTAGACACCAGACTTTGTATTTGCCTGGCAGTCCGCAGTTATCTATTTTCTTCAGGCCTTCTTCTGCTGTTTGCTTGGTTTCACATCCCCTTTGTGTGTCTTTCAGGGAGTCATCATACCATCTTCCGAGACTTTTTACTGGCTCTTCTGTGACAGTGGGGATGGCTTGGTTGGCTACCATACTTTGGGTGAGTGGTTGTTGGTTGGACTTAGTACTGGAGTTCAGAAGACTTCAAAATGTTCAGGGGTTCTTTGCATGGAAGGGTGATAACTTGGTAAGGTCACTCTTGTCATCCTCCAGCATTCTGAGCCATAAAGTAGAGAGTAAAGGAAACAGGTCTGGTACAGTCTAACTCTAAGCTTGGCGTTGATGCCGTACTGGGGGGATCTACACAAGTTGTTCAGCATTCTGAAGGTGTTTCTGGCCTTGCTGACACTGGTCTTGATGTCACGCGACAATCGTGACCTTTTCATGTATATGATGCTTAGCACTATTATGTCACTTCTGTCAGACTGCAGGTGTGTATCAAGGTAAGATACAGTGTCAGGACAGGACATGATGACAGAACACAGGTGTGTATCAAGGTAAGATACAGTGTCAGGACAGT
The DNA here is from genome assembly GCA_030674185.1 of Monoplex corrugatus. Lineage (NCBI taxonomy): Eukaryota > Metazoa > Mollusca > Gastropoda > Littorinimorpha > Ranellidae > Monoplex > Monoplex corrugatus. The sequence goes on from CM060308.1 coordinate 100,004,638, forward strand.
ACATGATGACAGAACACAGGTGTGTATCAAGGTAAGATACAGTGTCAGGACAGTACATGACAACAGAACACAGGTGTGTATCAAGGTAAGATACAGTGTCAGGACAGTACATGACGACAGAACACAGGTTGTATCAAGCTATAAATATCAGGACAGTACATAAGGATAGAACACAGGTGTGTATCAAGGTAAGAACATCAGGACAGGACATAAGGAAAGAACACAGGTGTGTATCAAGGTAAGAATGTCAGGACAGTACATAAGGAAAGAAC
>CM060308.1:100009909-100104909 GCA_030674185.1 Monoplex corrugatus
TGGGTCTACCTGGTGCTCTCTTTCCCTCCAGCTTTCCCATTATGACCATGTGCTCCAAATCCCCTTTCCTCATAAAATGGCCTATAAATGTTGCCTGTCTTTTCCTAATCTTCTCTATGAATGATCTACTTGTGTCTGCCTCCATCAAGACTGTCTCGTTTGTTTTCTTTGCAGTCCATGGAACTCTCAACATTCTTCTTAGAAACCACATCTCGACTGCTTCAATCTTACTCTGACTTTGCTTGTTGACTGTCCACGCCTCACAACTGTACAACAGTATTGGTTCTATATATATAACATTCAAGAACTCTCTTCCTGATGTTAATTGATAGGCATCGCACTATAACAATTCTATATGTGCTCCATCCAAATATGCCAACAATTACCTGGCAGACTCTCAAAGCCCTGTACAAAACCCTGTGCACTGGGAAGGTCTCAAAATGATGAGGGGGCACAAGGGACCTATAAAACATTACTTAATCTGAAATCACCAGAACGATGGGAACATTAAAATCGGCAGAAAACAGGCCATTCTTTTTAATGTTGCAGGTCGGGACTGAACTCGAGATATCATATCTAGAGTCTATAGCTCTATCAAATCAACCAACAAGCCTCATGAAAGACACAAATAAACACATACTATGTGTATGTTAAACAGCACAAACAAGCTCAACCACACATGTGCATCAACCCTCTCAATCCTCTCTACCCCCTTTCTGGGATCACAAACAAACAAAAGTAAACACATGTGTGTAACATTACTAACAAAGACAAGAAATTTAAAAAAAAGACACCACTTAAACACCCACCCATCCCCACTCACCCACCCCTCCCCACACTCGCACACAGCTGCCCCAGTGACACAGTTATCTAAATACTAATACCCAGATGACCTCTCAAGGTTTAACCCTGGGTGGGGGTGGGAGAATTCCCCTGTCCAACCAGACTCAAACCCAGGTTTCTTCCTAGGCAGGTGGTTTATCTACTAGTCACATACTGCACAGATATGAAAAGAAAGAGAGAAAAAAAAAAAGAAAAGAAAAGAAAGGAAAAGAAAGAAATCAAAGATATCAGATTTGTAAGGGAAAGTGACCACTTTACCTCTGACAGCTCAATGCGCTGTGCAATGCTGTCAAGGCACTCCTGGCCCGTGCTGTCGGAGTTCAAGGTACACTCCAGGAATGAATTGTCCAACAGGTATACTCCCACAATGAACGAGTTTTTTGAGGAGATTTCATAGCTCCGTGTCTTCTTCAGCCTCCACTTGAAAGGCATGGTTGTCTTTTTTCACTCACTTTTAGAATCACATTTACACATGTATCATACACACTGTGTTCTGCAAACAGACAAAATGATAAAATCATTACTTACTGACCGATGATAGATTAAATTAAAATACAATACATGTATGCAAAAAACTGTTGAGTTCAGTAAAAACGGCAGTAAAGTAACAACCATCAACAAAACAAAACAACAACACAAAACAAAACTACTATGTGCAAATCAGAGACAAAACCTGAAGTATGATAACTTCTAAATTTTGCATCACCATCAGTGATGATTTCAAATGTGGACCCACATCTGAAACATCAACTAAAGCTACCGCATGTCTATAATTATATGAACAGGCAGAAACTGAATGGCAGGCAGAATACTTGCAACCTTTGTGTCAACATCAGTACTACACTTACTAAACTCAAATAAGTGAGTGAGTGCAATTACTTCGTAATTTCTTTGCAGAAGATTGAAGACTCAACAGATTGATCAAAACCAGAATTCAGAAAGTAAACAGTGTCATATATCAACCTGCTCAGCTCCTGAAACAACCCAAGGTCCCTACAGAAATAAAATCTGAGCTCATTTGTTCATTAAAAAAAATCATCCTACTCTTTCATACTAGTACCAGACCTGGACCATGACCAGGCCCCTAGAGTACAAAATCTGTTTTTTTGTGAACAGCCGCCACCAAGACCAGAACTGACATGATCAGAAACACAAAACTCAGAGAAATAGCAGGAACAACTTTGGTCCACCATCCTGTTCATCTGACCAAAATGCGACCACACCAGCTGGTTCAACAAGCATACCACACACACACACACACACACACACACCACATGCATTTAAAGTGAGAGGCAGACCAACGAAGACCTGATCCGATAATATAAACGAGATCTTGACATCACATGGCATATCTCCACTTCAGGCATTCCAGCGTGCTACTGACCATCAACCTCACAAGGACACCCAAGATGTTACAAGCAGACAGATAACTGAAGAAAGAAACATGATTAAATAATTACATACAAGAAAAACTGAATGACAAAATAAAATGCTTTTTGGTACTCAAGTGAAGAGGTTCACCAACTTCACACCAGCTGCCTTTGAGACAATATGACAACTAAACAAACAAGACAACAAACAAAAGCAACATAAAAAGCTTAAAACACACACAACACACCCATCCAGCCAAGGGCTGAAAGATGAGTCGCAGACATGTGTACACAAGAACAATGCACATGGAAAGGCCAAGTCTATAAACAGATAATAATTACTAAATTAGCAGCATCCTTCAAGTCACATATATCTAGCGCTTGTCTTGTCTTGTTGTATTAAATACGCGTTCTTATTCTTTTTTCCTGTTTTTTTTCTGGTTCACATTTATATTTAGCACCACTTCCTTCACACCATCCCATTCACAATGAAATAGCTTACCACTGAACATCCCATCCCATCTGAGACAATGAATCTTCAGACTCAGTCTACCTATTAACAAACTACTTCATGCCCACCAATAAATTATTTCCTACACCCTCCTCTCTCTCTCTCCCTCCCTCTCTCGCATACACACCAAACAAAGAGACCACGGCTGCAAGGGTTGGTTGACCATCAAATATCAAGGCCTATTGCAGTATTGGCTATTCATCTATCATTCTTCTAAGTTAGCTGTAAACTTACGGTCACAGTGAGAATCGAACCAAACTCTAAAGCCGTAAACTAAAGGAGCTTCCTGCACTTCATTTAATTTTTTTGATACCCATTATCGTTCACAACACCTTTCCTCTTTTCACTTTTAACGTCGCTTTCTAGATCTAAACTGTTCTAAGCATTTCTCTTGAAGAAATGTATCACGAACCTTACTGAGGCGTCGTCTGCTGTCGTGCACACCCAACTTCGAACTTGTGTCGTGACTTGACTCGCGGGTATCCACTCACTGTTTTGATTCATCCGATGAAAATGTAGCAATGGACATACACAAAAGAATATACTGCGTTACACAATCTATTTGCGGTTCGTCACAACACGGACCACGCATTGCGCGACAGTCATCGGCTCGTGGGAGTGGGAAACAGAAGAATGCGGGACATCGTAACTTGATCGCTGTGTTGTCAATCGCTCTTCCTCAACTGCCGGCAACCGTAACTGTGGTTGCAGGTGCATTTATCGCAAAAATATGCAAGTCATTTAGCAACTATATAGTCTGGTCACTATCTGTCAGTCTTCATTATAAAACTGTTCCAAGAACTAAAATGACTCTTACATAGATAATGTTTCAGATATAAGCTAGCAATCTGTCGTAAACATCACAACAAACTTCTACGCATGCGCGTTTGGAATACAGTTTAACTGAGGGAAGTTTGAATTCGTGCTTGACAGGAAGGGTGGTGATGTTTTGATTCAATAAGTTAAAAGGGGTAAGTACAGCGTTTTCTGATATTTTATCATCGTTCATAAAATGGAAACTGTAGACTGAGATTGTATTTTTGTTGAATCATCTTAAGAGGAAAATTTGTGTTCTGTCTGAGTTCACATTCACACTGTAACTGACTTGTCAGACGCTGACTGATCGAGATTATGATTATCATTATATTTATAGTCCACCGCATGGAGCAACGGTTGTTGCGATGATATGAATGTGCATTAGTACAAAGTAGCGTGAAGTCGTGTGTTCTTTGGTTATTGTGTTAGAGTCAAAGAGTCGGTAAAAATTGTAGTTTGGGTTGCCTATCTTGAATTTTGCATTATTAAGGATTCGAAGGCCAGTTTGGCAAATCCAAGCCCGAACCCTCAGGCCGTAGTCAGGGTTACCTAGCTGACCCTCGACCTCGACCGTAATCTAACTTTGGGCAAAACGCTATTAGGCCCCATAACAGTACTACTACAGTACTAGCCCTACAACTACTATTCTGTATGTGTACTAGACATCTAGTACTATTACTATACTACTGTCACAGTGTCAGTACTGACAACAGTGGGTGATGATTGTAACTTAAATCATTGATATCAGATGACATCAGGAAGCATGGTACTGGTAGTCAAGTGCCTGAAGTGGAAGGTCCAGAGTTCAATCCACCTACTGACCTAGACACACCTCCAGGTGAATAAAGGGTGGAAGTTTTTCTGATCTCCCAGGGTCAACACGTGAGCAGACCTGCCCCTTTAAATATGGTAGAAAGGGAAGACAGCAAATTGGAATGGATCCATAATTTCAGGAAAGGGAATTGCTCTCAGAACTGGATCAGTTGGGCTGGGGTATGAAAATGGATTTGTTCTACTATTTTATGTCCTGCTAATCCAGTGATTACTGTCGTCATTGTTGTGTGTCACTGTCAGTTGGCCCATTACTTTCATCTAGCAGTCCAGGAAAGTTTTGTTCTATTACTAGTATTAGCCTACTATTTCACTTCCATCCTGGATGTAGTACTGCTGATGTCTTTCCAGATAATCATATATTAAAACCCAATGTCTCTTTTTCCTAAAGTTTTAGTGTGTTTTAAAATGAACACTGTTTATTGCAGGACCCAAACAAGTCTGAGCAAGATGAGCTGGGCAGCAGACGAATGGAAAGATGGATTGCGTCCACAGGCTCTACAGAAAATTTCCCAGCTGGAAACCCAGCTGGACAAATTTCGGAAAGATAGAGACCAAAAGCAATGCCAGCTGGAAAGCTTGGAAATTGTGAGTAATTTTGATACTTTTCAACATTAACTTAAGTTACTAGGGAAAATTATTAGCTCATTGAGTGTCAATCACAATGGATGTATTCAGTTTAACACATGCCTAGGTCTTAAAATATTATATTGCCAGATCTGTTAAGTTATCCAGACACCTGAATCAGTGGATCAGGATGCAATTCATACATATGCATAGTAAACATGGATGGGGTTAATCTATATGAACTTATGAAGCCATGACTATTTGCATGTGGTTCATTGTGGATAAACTATAAAGACTCTCTGTCTCTCCTCTCTCTCTCTCTCTCTCTCTCTGTCTGTCTGTGTGTGTGTGTGTCTCTCTCTCTCTTTCTCTCTCTCTTACTCTCTCTCTCTCTCTCTCACTCTCTTTGTGCACATGATTGCATGAATGTGTGCTCAGATATGTTTTTTTACGTTTTGATATTTTGAGGTGATAAGCTTTTCAAATTATCATATTCTGTGTCTGTGCTTCCCACTTTATCTGGTTTAGACTTTCATGTTGCCATATCAGTGTAATTATAACACTGTTCCTGAATTTGTGCTTGGAAAATTAGAACTGTTAGTAACACTTAACAGGCAGGATATTCACCAGTGCATTTGAATATGTTCTTAAAACATGCTCTTGGAGAGAGAATTGGAAACAGTGGAATCCACAGTTAATTAACCCTTTGACTCCCGCACTATGTCAACCGACTGCTGAAACTTAACTGTTTGACTCCCTCCCTCTGTCCACCAACAGCTGATGGATTGGATGAGGAAGTCAAAGGGTTAAGTTTTTGCTTTGCTAGCACAGTTGACACTGCAGGATGCTGATGAACAGGGTGCTGGTGTCAAAGGGTTATAATATGACACTTCTCTTTACATATTGAATATATTCATTCAGAATCAGAAAGTCAATTTGAGTGTTTGTTGATGCTAAGAATAATTCTCAGTTCACACTCACAGTTTTGTCTGCAAGCAACCAACCTGCATTTACTGGGAGTCAGCTGTTTTTTCCTCTTTGAAGCTGACGTCACACCCATGCACTTGATAAATGTAGACATGTCATTGACTGGGGAAAAAAAAGGAAAAAAAAAGATGGTATTGCCTTGGGAAACAACACTTGCTAACCAGTGCCGGAACTTTTCGGTTGTGCAACAGTTGTTTCCATTTAACCATTTATTGGTCCATGATTGAAAGTGCCAACCACATGATCAGCATGTTATCACGTTTGCCGATAGAAGCACTGACCACATGTGACTGGCAAAACTGCAAGCAGAAGAAGAAATATAATATTGTTGCAATATCACTGCTTCTTCTTTCTTTTATCTGTCTGCTTGTACTATCAAGGGTGTCGTGGGGAGTAACTGGATGGTCAGCAGTGAGCTGGAACTAGTGGAAGGCCTGAAGTGAAGAAATTCTGCATGATAATTGATGTCAAGGTGTATTTCACGCTGTTGATCTAGGTCTTCCTTGGTCTGCCTTTAGTTTTAAATCCAGTATCTTTTTGTCATGTACTTGTTTTAAATGATGGTAGTAGTAGTGTGTGTGTGTGTGTGCGCGTGTGAGAGAGAGAGAGGGTGTGAGTCTATGTATGCCATATTCTTTCCATGAAAACAGATTTTCGTTGCTGGTTAATGTCTGAAAATGAAAATAACTGTATACGATTAGGGTAGTGGTGGCGGCGAGTGCACATGCTTGTGTGAAGAAGTGCGTGTGTGCACATGTGTGTGTATGTATGAGGATGTGTGTACGTGAGTATGTGTGGGAGTATGTGTGTGTGTGCGTGTGCAGATCAGTGTGTGTGTGCGCGCGCGTGTGTGTGTGTGTGTGTGTGTGACAAACTGGAATGAGCATGTGTAAAGGAGTTTAAGATATCATTGTTCATGTACAGTGACCTAGTTCTTATATATGCATTGTATTGTGTTTGTATTTTAATCATATATGTTTTATGGCATTCATGACACTGTGATTTTTCCATGATTCATACTGGAATAAATATTCTTGACTTGACTTGACTTGACTTGACTTGACTTGACTTGACTTGACTTGACTTGACTTGTTGATCCATGTGATGAGGTTGCATTCTGGTCAGATGAGCAAACCACATAGGCCTAATTCTCTGTTGATGAATATATCATGGGGGACCACTGTTGTTCCGTCATTATCTTTGACTAATGGTCGGATCATGTCACATGTCTGGTCTTATTGACAGCTGTCCTCAAACAACAGAATTCACAGGTGGTAGTTTTATGCTTCAGAGCTAGAACTTTCAAGGTCCAGGTCTGGCACTGGTATGTCAGGGTACAGGTAGGGATGACAATGGAACTGATGAGCTTTGGTTTCATGTGGGATGTTGGGGTGTTTCTCCAGTGTGGCAAGTTGATATCTGACATATTTGCTTTCACGATTACGATATCTGATCTTATTTGCTTTTAGGGTTTACGATATCACTGCATTTGATTGATATAAAGGATGTTTCTTTTAATGAAGAAGAAATGTGGTTTACATGCTGCATTGTCTGTGTGTATCATCACCAGGCCCTACAGAACCAGAAAAAGAAGACGGAAGAAGAGAAGTCTGTCGTGGGCCAACTTACCCGTGACAACAAGAACCTGTCTGAAACCTGTGAGGATTTTCAGAGAAAGAACAGCAAGCTGCAGCAAGACGTCCAGTCAAGGGAGGGACACATCGTCAGCCTGGAGGGCCAGATAGCTCGCAGCAAGAAGATGATGGAGGGGGAAAATGGGAAGGTAGGCATCAAACTGTATACTGTACTCACTTTATCGTATGTAAAGGTGATACACATTACATTGTAACAGCTCAGGTTTGGGTTTAGGCCTGTCAAAGGGTTGATTATAATAACATAAAAGAAAATCTGTAAAGATCAGTATTTTAGTCATATACTGATATAGATATATACTCCTTGTTTGATATCACTATAATGTCAGACATGTAGCACAATTGTTTGTTCAGTCATGCAGCAACCGCGGTAACCGACTACAGTCCGTATTTTACCGATTCAAAACACTGAATACCGACTGTGATTTAACCTGTCCTTACACAAAACCGAAAAAAAAAAATCATTGTACCGGTTGCTTCATTGACCTTTTTTCTCCCGGCCTAGTCCCATGTTCCGCATAGTGACATGAATCACTCAACCAGTTTCCGGTAGTCTACCAGTTTGTTCCCCTCCTTCTCCCTTTCTATTAGCGCGGCTAGTGCCCATCCCATCCCCATCCTCCCCCCTTTCCCCAGCCTCCCTCCTTCCCGTAGGCCTAGTCCCCTTTCCTCTCGCAGTAATCTGAAACGGCATCGTGTGTGTGTGGGGGGGGAGTGCGTGTGTGTTTGTGTGTGCACTCATGCGTGCGGCGGATCAAAAGGCACTCGCTGCGTGACAAAAACCATAGCCTGGGACTGCTGCGCTGTTATAGGAAGGGCAATTAAAATTGATAGAACAAGCCTACTGATTTTTTTTTTGTCTGTACCGGTTGCATTTTTGACATGTTATAATTGCCGTAGCTAGTACCGGCTGGGGAAAAATCTAGCGCGATCGCTGGTCATGTGATACTTCTGTGGTTACGGTATTCCTGATCTGTTGCCAGGCAAACAGTACACCATAGTACACTTGTCTGTAGATGTAGGCCTACCATTCTAACTGATCTGTTGCCAGGCAAACAGTACACCATAGTACACTTGTCTGTAGATGTAGGCCTACCATTCTAACTGATCTGTTGCTGGGCAAACATAACACCATAGCACAGTTGTCTGTAGATGTAGGCCTACCATTCTAACTGATCTGTTGCTGGGCAAACAGTACACCATAGCACAGTTGTCTGTAGATGTAGGCCTACCATTCTAACTGATCTGTTGCTGGGCAAACAGTACACCATAGCACAGTTGTCTGTAGATGTAGGCCTACCATTCTAACTGATCTGTTGCTGGGCAAACAGTACACTATAGTACAGTTGTCTATAGATGTAGGCCTACCATTCTAACTGATCTGTTGCTGGGCAAACAGTACACCATAGTACAGTTGTCTGTAGATGTAGGCCTACCATTCTAACTGATCTGTTGCTGGGCAAACAGTACACCATAGTACAGTTGTCTGTAGATGTAGGCCTACCATTCTAACTGATCTGTTGCTGGGCAAACAGTACACCATAGTACAGTTGTCTATAGATGTAGGCCTACCATTTTGACATCTGTTGCTGGGCAAACAGTACACCATAGTACAGTTGTCTATAGATGTAGGCCTACCATTCTGACTGATCTGTTGCTGGGCAAACAGTACACCATAGCACAGTTGTCTGTAGATGTAGGCCTACCATTCTAACTGATCTGTTGCTGGGCAAACAGTACACCATAGCACAGTTGTCTGTAGATGTAGGCCTACCATTCTAACTGATCTAAGTTTGTCACAGTTTATTTCTGATCTGCTGTCAGGCAGCTAGTGCCATTCTCTGTAGATTCACCATGCTAACTAGTCTAAGAGTGTTAACAGTTGGAATTTTGGGGATAAATTCAATTCATAATCAGTAGTGATTTACCTGCGTATCAGAAAAACACTGTTTTCCTCAAGTGTTGATGATACTTGTACTAGTCGTTGAATGAAAGTAATAATAATGATGATAATAATAATAATAGTAATAATAATAGTAATAATAATAATGAAAATAATAATAATGATAATAACATTTATGTAGCGCATCATCTTGGGAGGCAAGCTCCTAAATGCTTTGCACAGTAAAAGGAAAATGTATACATAAGATGTAAATCAAAGTTGTTAATCAGTAATGTAAACAACATGTGACACATACAGAACAAAAGAAAAAAAGCAGTATCATAAGGCTATGATATGACAAAAATCTAAATGAACAAACATGCATACAGCAACACATGTACGCACACACGCACACACACACACACACACACACACACACACACACACACACACACACACACACACACACACACACACACACACACACACACACACACACACACACACATACATACATACATACATACATGTACATATGCACACATACATAAACCGACAAGGACCCACACAGGGACTCATGTTGGTATATGCATGCACGCTAATGTTGGCTTACAAGCAAATCAGTAAAACATATACATGGCATTATCTCTGGCAACCAGTTATATGAGTACAACACAGACAGTAGGAGCGATCTTAATAATCATTAATAGTACTGTTTGAAGAGATAAGTATTTAGAGCTCTCCTAAAATGAAGACAGATTACAAACGATAAACACCTAATGGAAGCGCATTCCATTGTTGGGGTACACGGAAAGAGAACAGAAATTGACATAAGGGGTCTTTTTTTATATGCTTTTTTTTTTTTTTTTTTTTTTTTTTTTTTTTTGGTGTGTGTGTGTGTGTGTGTGTCTTGCCAGATTCCATAATCATTGTTCTCAATATCCTTTGGTGCATTCCAAAAGTTTGGGGTATCTTGTGTTTCTTTTGTTCTTGGATTTTGTTTTTTCTTTTACTCAGTTTCATGTTACTTTTATTTGTTATTTTGTTTCGCTGTTTGATATGCAGTTAGAGATTGTCATTTTGTGTGGTGATTCATATGGTAGAGGTCTTGCATGTGGGGACCTACCTCATCACCAGTCATATTTCCACTTTCTGTTAGAGGACAGTATTTGTACAGAAATAGCAGCAGTCATCTATATGCCTCATACACAATGATAAAAAGTTGTCAGGGCTGGCAGTATGACTAGAACAGGCGTGGGACTCTTCCTCAAATTTGCAAATTTTCACTAAACCAATCTCTTATTTCATTGGTTGCTTCATTTGTTTTCACTGAAGAAAAATGAAATTGAAGATTCAACAACATAAGCACAGAAGGCAATTTTATCCATGCATCATTCCATCTGCAAACGGTTCACTACTTTTAGCATCAGTGAGCATTTTGGGAACAGCTAGTAGCAGATGAAAAATAAATCTAGTTGCACTAGTCTAGAAGATCATCATCATGATCACATGCACCTAACAAAACACACCACACAGTCAAGACATAGCAAACCACCCCTTGTGCTTTCTTCACGTTCTTGTGTTTTTTAAAGGTTGGTTTTTAAATGCTTGATATATCCTTGGCTATGTATGTTGCATTCATATGAGTGCAGGCCCTCAATATATGACACGAACAAATGAAAATGTTTCCAAGGCGTAGTGAAAGTTGATAAATTGTAGTTATAAAATCACAGAGTTATGTGTGTTTGTACGCCTCAAAATGCGCCAGATTGCACAATTTTCATTCAGACTTTGAAATTTGAAATTTTTTTCCCCAGGGGTGCAGGCCCCGTAGATTTCCTCTTCTTTTCAGTTGGTTCCGTCCTGCCCCTGCTTGAGCACATCTTGTACATATTATATTGCAAAGGGCTTTGAGTTCCAATGTAGCAGAAGAAGTGATTGTTAATAAAGCAGTTTAACTGTGATTAAGTTAATCATGACTATGATGAACAGGTAGTGACTAACGGTGTATTTGTAGAGTGGTGACTGTGAACAGGCACAAAGTCAGAGCCAGGCATTGCGCAGTCAGCTGGAGCAGGTAGAGCAGGAACTGAAACGCGTTGGACAGGAGAACAAGGAGCTGACGGACAAACTGGCTGCCCTCAACGACGACAGCCGCCGCCTTAAGGACAACAACGTCAACAACTGTTCCACCTCTCAGAACGCTAAAGACAGTCACTCAGTAAGTCACACCATCTTTCTGTAATGACTTGATTTAGGGACTCTATCCATGCTATTAGGAATCCCAAGAGCATCTGAAGAACCTTTGAAATCTGTTTGGCATTTAACTCTTTCACATTTGCACTGCTAGATGTAAAGCTAGCTCCTAGTATTTGCATTTGAATGTAGCACAGCATCAGTACAAAGTCTTTCAGGAGTGAATGGAAAGTTCCTTGCATCCCAGAATGCTCGTACTATTTTTAGAACATTCAACGCAAAACTGACCAAGATTCTAACCACACGCGCGATAAGACAGCAAGGCCAGTAGTGATGGAAATTCCCCACACATGTGCCGGAAAAGGTCGGGCGATCTCAACCGCTACGAACGGATCGGCACATTCTTCCGCAGGGCGGTTACCGGCTTTGTGAACAGCTAAGGGTTAAAGGATTTGTTAATCTCTGTTCAGAAATAAAAAGAAATATTTAGAATAAATGTGACATGCTATGGGGATTGAAGAAATGAAAACAGGAGCGTCATCGTGTACACGTTTTAGTGACAAACTAAAGAATACACAAGTTAACTGCAAGGGACCCCGTGTGGGGATGCCGGGGGATTTTCAGTATAAATAGTATCCCCACCTTCTGGAAATTCTGTGCCAGAAATTTCCTCTTTTCTGTCACTTTCTTTGTTTCATCTTTGTTCTTTTGCATTCTGGTATATCTTTTTAATTTTTCTTGTCTTGCAGGCCCATTCATTTGTTTACATGTTTTCCATAAAGCCTTGATACTTTATAAGGATTAATAATAATTGGGTACATATGTGCACGTCTACAATACTGGAACAAGACCTGGGACATGAGGGTGAAAAATTAAAAGTAATAAAAAAAGCATGCAAAACATATTTTTGAAGAGTTCAGACATGCCTTTAATAAACAGGGAAAAAAGTAAACAGAGTTCATTTAAAGACTTCACTAAAAAAAATCAGCAAAATGTAGACCAAGTGACTGGTGTGATGTGCATTACATGGTTTCCACTTGGTACTGCTTTTTTAGATAAAATAACCAGGCTTCATGGAAAGGATGATGCCATCAATACAGACACCTAAGGTCATGTATCCAGTATTAAACTTGAACAGAAGAACGTAACCATGTCCTGAATATAAACTTACGTATAGGTGGAGACCGTAACCCACGCAACATTGCGGCTTGACAATTTTTCGCTGACAATGGTAGAGCTGTAATATGGAGGTATCTTGATTTATTTTAGACAACATATTAAAAGCTTTCTTTCTATGACAATGATGAGCATTTGGGCATAGCCATATTTATGTAACTGGGAAATGTTGCGTGCATTACGTGGAATCCAAATGGGAAACCATTCTTGTATTCCATCGAGCAACATCAGAATAAATCACTGTTTTTACATGTAGGTGCTCTTGATGCATTAGATTGTTCTGTACATTGTTAATTTTTGTTTGCAGGACTTAACAATATGCTGTATGCAATGACTTTGCTGGATTTTGAGCAATTTATTCAAATTGACTGGATTTTATAATTTCTTGCATTTCAGCGAATATTGAATTTTATTTGTTAGATGTCACACAGTGATACATACAAGTGGAAATGCACTAATTCAGCTGATTCATCCTTTCATTAATTCATTCTTTGAATTGGTCCATTCTCAGATTGCTGGAAGTCATGGGGGGGGGGGGGGGGGGGGGGGGGGGCTAGTTCATGTTGAGATTCCATTTTTGGTCACATTTTCACAACTTGAGCTGTAAAGTCACTGCATTGGTGTAGCTTTTAAACAGTAAAAATATGGTGCCCGTGTTGGTTAATGGTCAGTGGCTGCAGGATACTCAGGTTGTCACTGGCCACTCAAGCAATGTCATCAATATCTGGAAAGCTGAAGTGTCCACTTCTGTCTCGCACAAATTTCACCAGCGTCTCACCACCTTCTGACTTCAGAACCTGGAAATCGCACGTGCGCGCGCAAACACACACACACACACACACACACACACACACACACACACACACACACACACACACACACACACACACACACACACACACACACACACACACACACACACACACACACACACACAGCTCTGAATAAATGCTTTGATTATTGTCTAATGTGGAAAAGGTGAACTAAAAGTTTCAACATTAGAAGTGTAAGCAACATTGTATTGATCAGATCTTATGCCTACGTACATTTTCAAAACCTACAGCAGGTTAATTTTTTTTTAACTTATTGTCTTATTGGACAAAATTATGACCATGGTACTGCATTCAAAACAATGTATCCTTACCAGTTCATTGTAGAATAATGACTTGCAACAATAATACTAATATTAATTTCTGTAATGATAATAGTAATGATAATAACAAGACAAGGAGTGAGAGTGGTTTCTATGTAACGCACAAACAAGAAGTATAATCCAATCCGTTGTTTTAACAAGTAATCTTTTAATAGCCACTGAAAAGTAAGGCATAAAAAGCACAATGTAGATCTGTATGCTGAGCCAGTTTCAGATAAGTCTGATCAAAAATGTGCGTAAGGAGGAAGCACAATTGTCATCTCAGTAGATCTGAATCGCTTCCACTGTAACCAACGAACTTTTCTTTTGGCAAGATTTTAGATAGCTAATATGGCTTTCCTTCTCCGTATTAATCTTCAAAGAAAATATAGATCTACAGTTCAATGGCTGGGGAAAAAGAAACAAAATACATAAAGACTGTGACGTGCATACCTTGAAACAAAATCTGCAACAATGTTTCGTCTCTGCAGTAACTCACAAAGTGCCGACTTTTAAAAATTCTCTGTAGATTTCAACAGCTGTATGTCTTTAACTGGACCATGTAATTGGAATACCATAATTGTTTGCTTTCTGTCCAAAGACATCAATCTGTTGCGAAACGGTAATTGATAACAAAGATTCAGCAAGCGTGCGTTGCCATGGAATCTAAAACCAGTGGCACTTAAAACTATTCCACGAAATTTCCTTTTTGCTGAGAGCGTTCCTTTCCAAAACACAAACAGTAGGGCTCACAATATTCTTAGTAGTCACAACACATGCAGTAAAGCTTGTATAAACAAAAATGCTCCATGTAACGTTTATTCGTTATGTGCGCTACAAGAGAAACAACAAATTACCGCTTTCGTTTCAGCAGAATCCCACGACTAATTATAATAATAATTACAATATTTATATAGCGCAAAATCTCGATAAAAATCAAATCTATGCGCTGAACATACACTTACGCACGCGCGCGCACACACGCACACACACACTTACATATGGCTATAAATGGGGAAAAAGAATAAAAGCAATGGAAAAATTATAGAGAGCATATTATATACAAATATATATTACAATGTGATTCCCCTCCGAGTGGAGACAGGCTACAGAAGGGGATGAGTGAGGTCAGGATTTTATGCAGAGGAGAAAAGGTGAGTTTTGAGAGCGGACTTGAAGGAGACAAAAGTAGGTTGCTGACGGACAGAGAGAGGAAGTTTGTTCCAGGAAAGTGGACCAGAAACAGAGAAGGCTCGTGGACCATAGGTATTGAGCTTGGTGCGTGGAAAGCGAAAAGTCAGAGGATCGGAGGCAGAGCGGAGGGTATGTGAGGGAACATAGATATCAAGTAGGCTTGACAGGTAATCGGGGGCTGCGTTATTGAGGCTTTTGTAGCACATGGTGTCTAGTTTGTACTGTATGCGCTTTGATACAGGGAGCCAGTGAAGTTGTGCCAGGAGAGGAGATATGTGGTCAGCTTTTTTCTTTTTGAGTACAAGGCGTGCAGCATTGTTTTGAATGCGCTATAGAATGTGAATGGTGGAGGCAGGAAGACCAGACAGGAGTGAATTGCAATAGTCAATGCGAGACGTTATGAAGGAGAGAACGAGTTTTGCAGTTGTTTCGACAGAGAGATACTTCCTGATCAAGCTTATACAATGGAGGTGATAGTAGCAAGATCTGGCAGTTTGAGAAACAAAGTTGTACACGTAAGATCATGAATGCATGCCAAGTTTTGCGAAATAAAAGAGACTTGCCTGTACACTGTAAACATAAAAAAGTTTCCACATTTTCATGCACAGTAGATATCGTATTGAAATGTTTGTGCGTTACTACAGAAACAATCGCAAATGCCCACATTTGATTGGCATTTAGAGAGAATCGATCATTATTTACTCTTTTACTGAGTTTTATCCAGTAAATCTTATCTGTTTTTAATAAACAATAAAAGCAAAATTGTACCTCAGTTTGCTTGCCACACACACACACCAAACTGGAGATGCCGACACTTGTGGTGACGTCAAGCAGATGTGACGTGCATTTCAAAGCGTCGGGTGGAGACGAGTCAACCAATGTCCAGCTTGTGTTTGAGCATACATGGGCCATGTGCCGCTTGTCACGTACACATTTTCTTTGTTCTCAAACACTTTAGATTCAGAGGATGGGGCCAAGATAATTGACTCTGATGATGAGCAAGAAGGACAGGTTGTGTGCGTTACACTAGGAAGCAAAACGTGCCACGCTGTAAGCACCTTCAGAGAAACTTGCATTCAGCTTCATATTTCAACGAACTGAATCATGAGCAGGAAGAACGATCCCCAAAGATGCATTTTGGAGTAATTTTGAATCTGTAGAAGCACAACTGTGTTGTGTGGGTAGAACGGAATACAAGCGTTATCAGTGGAAACTAATGAAACGCACGATCGCCATATTTTTGGATGCACCAAACGCAACTTATTGCATGAAGTTTTGCAATGGCTTATTGTGGGTGGGATTAATGTTTTATTTACTAGCAGGACACACACAGTTCATTTGTGTGTTGCTTCTGATTAAGTTACACTGTTGTACAAGTTTCAACCCAAGCCATGTCCCACTTTCTGGCGCCTTTTTTGTCACAACCACAGACAAAATAAAAACCAAAAAAAATCAGGCAAACACAAATGGTGATGAACAATGCTTTATTTTGTTGAAGAAACATGTCGCCAAACCGACTGAAATAAAAAAAACTCCACCAACATATGGAAAGGCAGCTATAACTGAAGCCGAAGTGAGGGCCCTATCATTCTATTGGGTGATTCCAGTATTGTAGACGCGCACATATGTTAATTGCAACTTTGACTCACAGGAAATGTGAATTGTTTTGTGCCAAATTAAGTTACTGTAGGCAAGTTTTTATGTATGTTTTTGTATACTTGGTTACAGTGATGTATTTGTATTCAGGTCTGTTTTTTTTAATCTCCCTGGTGATGAATTTTGTGGAATGGCCAAAGTCAGGCGCATATTCAGGTTTTGTTAGGATACAAGTTGTATGAATGCAGTGATGTGTGTAATTATTTTTCTTTTCCAGCTTTTCTGTTTTCCAGCGTCATCAATGTGTTTAGAGGTTGTGGTTTGTTGGATATGGTTGTCTCCCTGACAAGGCTCTGAGTAGTAGGCTGGGCTTTAAACACCACTAATGATAATGATGATAATAATTATGATGATAGTTATGATGATGGTAATAATAGTAATGATAATGATAATAAATAAAAACTACTAGGGCCAACATGGAAGGTTAGGGAAATAGTAGACAGTCTACCTGTGAATGGCCACACTTTCCACGGATTACCGTTGTATGCCTGGACCTGCATGGTGTTGTAACTGTTTAATTGGTATGTATTATTTGAATGTATTTTCAGTGTTTTCAAGGTTTGCTTTTTTGCTGTTTTGAACTTAAAATGCATTGTTCCACAGTTGTGATAAATTCAGTTTTGAGATGTTAGAATTTCTGGTGGGACTAGAGGGAACAGCTGCTTTGTAAGTGATATCTGTGCCTGTGTAGACTGCGTGTTTATCCAGCTTGTTGTTGTGTTGACAAGCTGTGTTGACTGAAACTGGGCACATAGTGTTGTCAGTGATGACCGTGGTGTTGTGACTTCAGGTGCCTAAGATCAGTGACCAACAGAAGTGGTCGTCATGCAACTGGAAGGAGGAACTGCCGCCCAAAGCCCTGAAACAGATGGACCAGTTAGAACAGCAGGTGGACAAACTACGCAGGGAGAGAGACCAGAAACAGTGTCAGCTTGACAGTCTGGACCAGGTGAGACAGACTCGCTCACACGCACGCACGCACACAGCGCACACACACACACACACACACACACACACACACACACACACACACACACACACACACACACACACACACACACACACACACACACACACACACGTACAGAATTTTTGTCTTCATTTGTCTTATAGCTGTAACTCCTAATTCCCTAATCATGTTATAAGGATCTGGACACTTTGACCGTATAAAATAGGCTATAGACACTGGCCTTATAACATGGGCTATAGACACTGGCTCTATAACAAGGGCTATAGACATTTTGCCTTATAACATGGGCTGTAGACACTGACGTTATGACTTCTCCACAGTGTTCATCTTGGACATTCACTCTCATTGCTTGCACTCCCATTCATTGTTGTGCCGGAGGTAATTTATTGTAATAGAAGTTAGTATAATAGTGTAAAGAAAGAAGGTAATTCATTGTAAGAAAAGTTAGTATAATAATGTAAAGAGAATGTCCCTTTGTTAGCGTTATGTGTGCTTTATGTTTGACTGTTTCTCTGATTTCCAGGCTCTTCAGAATCAGAAACGAAAGACGGAGGAAGCCAAATCAGAGACGTCGTCTTTACAGAGGGAGCTGGCGTCACTGTCAGAGGCATGTGAGGGTCTGGAGCAGCAGCGCAGCAAGCTGCAGAGTGAACTGACGGCCAAGGAGAACCAGAACGGCTTCCTTACCGGACAGCTCAACAACAGCAAGGCCACCATGGACAAGGAGATGGCCAAGGTTGGTGTCAGCTGTATTAGAGAAATTACAGAAGTCGACATCGCAGTGCGCTCTGCTTGTCCCTGTCCTCTTAAGCGACACAACAACAGATCACATCACACTACCTGTCCCTGTCCCTGTCCTGTAGCGTTGTGCATTCTGCAGGCTGTACACCAGTACTCTTTTATCTTAACTGACACAACACCACATCACATCACTCTACCTGTCCCTGTCCTGTAGCGTTGTGCATTCTGCAGGCTGTACACCAGTACTCTTTTATCTTAACTGACACAACACCACATCACATCACACTACCTGTCCCTGTCCCTGTCCTGTAGCATTGTGCATTCTGCAGGCTGTACACCAGTACTCTTTTATCTTAACTGACACAACACCACATCACATCACACTACCTGTCCCTGTCCCTGCCCTGTAGCATTGTGCATTCTGCAGGCTGTACACCAGTACTCTTTTATCTTAACTGACACAACACCACATCACATCACACTACCTGTCCCTGTCCCTGTCCCTGTCCTGTAGCGTTGTGCATTCTGCAGGCTGTACACCAGTACTCTTTTATCTTAACTGACACAACACCACATCACATCACACTACCTGTCCCTGTCCCTGCCTGTAGCATTGTGCATTCTGCAGGCTGTACACCAGTACTCTTTTATCTTAACTGACACAACACCACATCACATCACACTACCTGTCCTGTCCCTGCCCTGTAGCATTGTGCATTCTGCAGGCTGTACACCAGTACTCTTTTATCTTAACTGACACAACACCACATCACATCACACTACCTGTCCCTGTCCCTGCCCTGTAGCATTGTGCATTCTGCAGGCTGTACACCAGTACTCTTTTATCTTAACTGACACAACACCACATCACATCACACTACCTGTCCCTGTCCCTGTCCCTGCCCTGTAGCATTGTGCATTCTGCAGGCTGTACACCAGTACTCTTTTATCTTAACTGACACAACACCACATCACATCACACTACCTGTCCTGTCCCTGTCCCTGCCCTGTAGCATTGTGCATTCTGCAGGCTGTACACCAGTACTCTTTTATCTTAACTGACACAACACCACATCACATCACACTACCTGTCCCTGTCAGAGTGCATTCTGCATGTTGTACACCAGTACTCTTTTATCTTAAGTTACACAACACCACATCACATCACACTACCTGTCTCTGTCCTGTAGCGTTGTGCATTCTTCAGGTTGTACACCAGTACTCTTTTATCTTAAGTGACACAACAACAGTCCTTATCACATACCACAGTGTCTGATAATTCACTGGGATACACGTTGAATCATTGACCTGGAAGCCATGAGTTTAAATGTCCATCAGTCAAAACAAAAAAGCAGGATTGCTATGGTCTCATTGGGAGGACTAGGACCACACAGTCAAGTCACTTCCATTTCAAGTATGCATGTGTCACTGGGAATGTTGGACAAATTACATGGCCAACATCCCCCGTGAAGATGACAGGGCTCTTTCAATATGAACAGTGTCCCCACCTTCTAGAAATTCAGTGCGAGAAATTTCCTCGTTTCTGCCAGTCTCTTTGTTTATCTCTTGCTCTTTTGCTTTCTATTGTCTATTTCTATCTGTTGCTGTCTTACTGTCACATCCAACTCTTGTTTTGTATAAAGCCTTCCATGCTTTCTCTTAAGACTGGTAACTGGAACATGCACTAACTGCAGTGTTTGGCTCTAAGGAAATGTGACGTGCAGAAGCAATTTAGTGGCTTTTTTCCTGGGGAAAAGGGGTGGTCAATGTGGTATTGTATCAGCGTTAATTTTGTTTTGTCATGCAGTGTCAGAACAGCATCTTCAGGGAGAGGTAAGTCGTCTGGAGAAAGAGGTGGCCAGTGTGGTATTGTATCATTGTTAATTTTATTTTGTCATGCAGTGTCTGTCAGAACAGCAACGACTTCAGGGAGAGGTGGGTCGTCTGGAGAAAGAGGTGGCCAGTCTGGAGCAGGCCAAACGTGACTTGATGGAGAGGAAGACAGCCGCTGACCAGGCCCTGCAGTCACACAACGCCATTGTGGCTGATCTCAAACAGCAGCTGGACACTGCCATTGCTAACAAAGTGAGTTTGTGTGGTTGAATTGTGTGCTCATCTTGCAATCCCTTGGGTATTCCTTTAGATACAATACATAGGGCCTACAGGGTAACAACTGGACACTGTCTTTCCTGACAAAGTGAGTCATAATGATCCCTTGGCTATTCCTTTAGATACAATACATAGGGCCTACAGGGTAACAACTGGACACTGTCTTTCCTGACAAAGTGAATCATAATGATCCCTTGGCTGTTCCTTTAGATACAATACATAGGGCCTACAGGGTAACAAGTGGACACTGTCTTTCCTGACAAAGTGAATCATAATGATCCCTTGGCTATTTCTTTAGATACAATACATAGGGCCTACAGGGTAACAAGTGGACACTGTCTTTCCTGACAAAGTGAATCATAATGATCCCTTGGCTATTTCTTTAGATACAATACATAGGGCCTACAGGGTAACAACTGGACACTGTCTTTCCTGACAAAGTGAGTCATAATGATCCCATGGCTATTTCTTTAGATACAATACATAGGGCCTACAGGGTAACAAGTGGACACTGTCTTTCCTGACAAAGTGAGTCATAATGATCCCATGGCTATTTCTTTAGATACAATACATAGGGCCTACAGGGTAACAACTGGACACTGTCTTTCCTGACAAAGTGAGTCATAATGATCCCTTGGCTATTCCTTTAGATACAATACATAGGGCCTACAGGGTAACAACTGGACACTGTCTTTCCTGACAAAGTGAATCATAATGATCCCATGGCTATTTCTTTAGATACAATACATAGGGCCTACAGGGTAACAAGTGGACACTGTCTTTCCTGACAAAGTGAATCATAATGATCCCATGGCTATTTCTTTAGATACAATACATAGGGCCTACAGGGTAACAACTGGACACTGTCTTTCCTGACAAAGTGAGTCATAATGATCCCATGGCTATTTCTTTAGATACAATACATAGGGCCTACAGGGTAACAACTGGACACTGTCTTTCCTGACAAAGTGAGTCATAATGATCCCTTGGCTATTCCTTTAGATACAATACATAGGGCCTACAGGGTAACAACTGGACACTGTCTTTCCTGACAAAGTGAGTCATAATGATCCCTTGGCTATTTCTTTAGATACAATACATAGGGCCTACAGGGTAACAACTGGACACTGTCTTTCCTGACAAAGTGAGTCATAATGATCCCTTGGCTATTCCTTTAGATACAATACATAGGGCTACATCATTGTAACCCGACAGTGTTGTTGCTGACAAAGTTTGTGTGTTTAATGTGTGGTCATTTTTGCAGTCCCTTGCATAGTCCTATAAGAGTTTGGAGTATGTTCACAATATGTTCATCACACTCGGACAGTTCTGTATGTGCTCTGCTTAAATCTACCAGTAATTATTTGACAGACCCCTTGAGCTTGCACAAAACCCTGTGCACTGGAAAGGTCTTGAAATAGGGAACACAAAACTGACACTGCTAAAATGATTAAAACAAGATGGGTAGTGAAAAGCAAAGCAAGATGGGTAGTGAAAGCAAACAAGATGGGTAGTGAAAAGCAAAACAGATGGTAGTGAAAAGCAAACAGATGGTAGTGAAGCAAATCAAGATGGTAGTGAAAAGCAAAACAAGATGGGTAGTGAAAAGCAAATCAAGATGGGTAGTGAAAAGCAAAACAAGATGGGTAGTGAAAAGCCGAGTTTTATGTTTTACACTGGATTGAACTCAAAGACATCAGATCTGCAGCCCAAAGAACCAGCCAACCTGCTACAGATGTAGTACATATACACAGTAATGACTGCCTGCAGGGTTAACTTTTACAAGATGCAGCAAGCTGTTGTTTGTCTGATATTGTTAGCACCTTCACTGTTACAAGCACCTGGCATTATTATATGCTGAACTTGGCTCTACAAGAACTGTCTTGGGATAATAACATATATATACAAAGAAAGAAACGAACAAGTTGAAAGCAAACTGCTGTTAATTTGTATGGTATAGTTGATTGTGTAACTTGTACAAAGACAATGATCATGGACTGTCAACTGTTAATTTGATATATATGACATTTTATATTGTATGGACCCTTGTCACTGTGTGATGCTGGCTGCTCTTACTTTTACTCCCTCACACTATCCAAATAAATCTTGCATCTCCATACTTTGCCGTCAGTTTTCTGCAGGAAGCTGGTGGACAGGGTGAGGGAGTGAAAGGATGATTTGTCTGACATGGCAGAGCAGACATAACCTATCAGCGTCTGATATTGACTGCTTTTAACTTTGGTACTGTGGACAGTTTTATGCACCCAACACCTGTTATCATATAATGGTGCTGGATTTGATTTTACTTTTGTTTTGTGTTTTTGTTTGTTCAGTAGACAGTTTTACATGTCCAACACTTGTCACTATATCATGATGATGTTTACTTACAGGAGAGTGCAGGCAAGAAGCTAGGGGAGACAGAGAGCAGTCTGCAGAAGGCAGTAGAGGAGAGAGACAGACTGCAGGTCAGCACTGTGACACAGAAAGAGGACAACGACAAACTGAGGGCCACACTCATGGACAAAGACCTGGGACTGGAGGCAGCACTGGCTGACAAGGACAGATTGACGGCTGAACTGTCTGAGAAAGATCAGCAGGTATGATGTGTGGTGTGTGTGTTGTGTTGGTGTGTCTGTGTGTGTGCATTGACTCTACCCTCTCCATGAACAACTTTGTTTCTCAAACTGCCAGATCTTGTTACTATCACCTCCATCGTATAAGCCTGATCAGGAAGTACCTCTCTGTGGAAACAACTGCAAAACTCGTTCTCTCCTTCATAATGTCTCGCATTGACTATTGCAGTTCACTCCTGTCTGGTCTTCCTGCCTCCACCATTCACATCCTACAGCGCATTCAAAACAATGCTGCACGCCTTGTACTAAAAAAGAAAAAAGCTGACCACATATCTCCTCTCCTGGCACAACTTCACTGGCTCCCTGTATCAAAGCGCATACAGTACAAACTAGACACCATGTGCTACAAAAGCCTCAATAACGCAGCCCCCGATTACCTGTCAAGCCTACTTGAGATCTATGTTCCCTCACGTACCCTCCGCTCTGCCTCCGATCCTCTGACTTTTCGCTTTCCACACACTAAGCTCAATACCTATGGTCCACGAGCCTTCTCTGTTTCTGGTCCACTTTCCTGGAACAAACTTCCTCTCTCAGTCCGTCAGCAACCTACTTTTGTCTCCTTCAAGTCCGCTCTCAAAACTCACCTTTTCTCCTCTGCATAAAGTCCTGACCTCACTCAATCCCCTCTGCAGCCTGTCTCCACTCGGAGGGGAATCAAATTGTAATATATAATTGTATATAATATGCTCTCTATAATTTTCCATTGCTTTTATTCTTTCTCCCCATTTTAGCCGTGGCATGTGTGTGCGTGCGTGCGTGTGTCTGTTTTAGCGCTTAGATTTGATTTTATCAAGATTTTGCGCTATACAAATAAAGTATTGTATTGTATTGTATTGTAAGGTGTCATGGTGTTAGGGAAGTATGACAAAAGACATGGGCCTGTAGGCTGACGAGGACAGACTGATAGCTCAACTGTCTGAGAAAGACCAGCAGGTATGACGTGTGCGTGTGTAGAGATGGATAAGAAATCATGGTGTTAGGGAAGTATAACAACAGACATGGGCCTGGAAGGCGCTGTAGCTGACATGGACAGACTGACGGCTCAGCTGTTTGATAGGCTGGCAGATGTGATGTGTGTGTTGGGTGGGGAGGTGTGGAGATGATGACAAAAACCTTGAACGGAGGCTATCAAGGACAGATTGAGTGCTTAACTGTGATAAAGACCAACAGGTAGGGGTAGGTGGGGGGAGGGATGATGATGATGATATGGTTGTATGTAAAGACCTGAGACTGGAAGCGGCTCAAGTTGACAGACAACTTTCAACTGACAGATAGGGAACACCGGGTAATAATTACCATAAGTGGACCTTGTCAAGATGATAATATACAGTGGTATGTGGATGACAAACAGGTAACACCAGGTAATAATTACCATAAGTGGACCTTGTCAAGATGATAATATACAGTGGTATGTGAGTGGACAAACAGGTAACACCAGGTAATAATTACCATAAGTGGACCTTGTCAAGATGATAATATACAGTGGTATGGAGTGGACAAACAGGTAACACCAGGTAATAATTACCATAAGTGGACCTTGTCAAGATGATAATATACAGTGGTATGTGGAGTGGACAAACAGGTAACACCAGGTAATAATTACCATAAGTGGACCTTGTCAAGATGATAATATACAGTGGTATAGTGGACAAACAGGTAACACCAGGTAATAATTACCATAAGTGGACCTTGTCAAGATGATAATATACAGTGGTATAGTGGACAAACAGGTAACACCAGGTAATAATTACCATAAGTGGACCTTGTCAAGATGATAATATACAGTGGTATAGTGGACAAACAGGTAACACCAGGTAATAATTACCATAAGTGGACCTTGTCAAGATGATAATATACAGTGGTATGTGGAGTGGACAAACAGGTAACACCAGGTAATAATTACCATAAGTGGACCTTGTCAAGATGATAATATACAGTGGTATAGTGGACAAACAGGTAACACCAGGTAATAATTACCATAAGTGGACCTTGTCAAGATGATAATATACAGTGGTATAGTGGACAAACAGGTAACACCAGGTAATAATTACCATAAGTGGACCTTGTCAAGATGATAATATACAGTGGTATAGTGGACAAACAGGTAACACCAGGTAATAATTACCATAAGTGGACCTTGTCAAGATGATAATATACAGTGGTATAGTGGACAAACAGGTAACACCAGGTAATAATTACCATAAGTGGACCTTGTCAAGATGATAATATTACAGTGGTATAGTGGACAAACAGGTAACATCAGGTAATAATTACCATAAGTGGACCTTGTCAAGATGATAATATACAGTGGTATAGTGGACAAACAGGTAACACCAGGTAATAATTACCATAAGTGGACCTTGTCAAGATGATAATATACAGTGGTATAGTGGACAAACAGGTAACACCAGGTAATAATTACCATAAGTGGACCTTGTCAAGATGATAATATACAGTGGTATAGTGGACAAACAGGTAACACCAGGTAATAATTACCATAAGTGGACCTTGTCAAGATGATAATATACAGTGGTATAGTGGACAAACAGGTAACACCAGGTAATAATTACCATAAGTGGACCTTGTCAAGATGATAATATACAGTGGTATAGTGGACAAACAGGTAACACCAGGTAATAATTACCATAAGTGGACCTTGTCAAGATGATAATATACAGTGGTATAGTGGACAAACAGGTAACACCAGGTAATAATTACCATAAGTGGACCTTGTCAAGATGATAATATACAGTGGTATAGTGGACAAACAGGTAACACCAGGTAATAATTACCATAAGTGGACCTTGTCAAGATGATAATATACAGTGGTATGTGGAGAGGACAAACAGGTAACACAAGGTAATAATTACCATAAGTGGACCTTGTCAAGATGATAATATACAGTGGTATAGTGGACAAACAGGTAACACCAGGTAATAATTACCATAAGTGGACCTTGTCAAGATGATAATATACAGTGGTATGTGGAGAGGACAAACAGGTAACACAAGGTAATAATTACCATAAGTGGACCTTGTCAAGATGATAATATACAGTGGTATAGTGGACAAACAGGTAACACCAGGTAATAATTACCATAAGTGGACCTTGTCAAGATGATAATATACAGTGGTATAGTGGACAAACAGGTAACACAAGGTAATAATTACCATAAGTGGACCTTGTCAAGATGATAATATACAGTGGTATAGTGGACAAACAGGTAACACCAGGTAATAATTACCATAAGTGGACCTTGTCAAGATGATAATATACAGTGGTATAGTGGACAAACAGGTAACATCAGGTAATAATTACCATAAGTGGACCTTGTCAAGATGATAATATACAGTGGTATAGTGGACAAACATGTAACACCAGGTAATAATTACCATAAGTGGACCTTGTCAAGATGATAATATACAGTGGTATAGTGGACAAACAGGTAACACAGGTAATAATTACCATAAGTGGACCTTGTCAAGATGATAATATACAGTGGTATAGTGGACAAACAGGTAACACCAGGTAATAATTACCATAAGTGGACCTTGTCAAGATGATAATATACAGTGGTATAGTGGACAAACAGGTAACACAAGGTAATAATTACCATAAGTGGACCTTGTCAAGATGATAATATACAGTGGTATAGTGGACAAACAGGTAACACCAGGTAATAATTACCATAAGTGGACCTTGTCAAGATGATAATATACAGTGGTATAGTGGACAAACAGGTAACACCAGGTAATAATTACCATAAGTGGACCTTGTCAAGATGATAATATACAGTGGTATAGTGGACAAACAGGTAACACCAGGTAATAATTACCATAAGTGGACCTTGTCAAGATGATAATATACAGTGGTATAGTGGACAAACAGGTAACACCAGGTAATAATTACCATAAGTGGACCTTGTCAAGATGATAATATACAGTGGTATAGTGGACAAACAGGTAACACCAGGTAATAATTACCATGGCATAAGTGGACTTTGTCAAGATGATAATATACAGTGGTATGTGGAGAGGACAAACAGGTATAATTACCATAAGATGATAATATACAGTGGTATGTGGAGAGGAGACTATACTAGTATAATTACATAGATGATAATATACAGTGGTATGTGGAGTAGGACAAACAGGTAACACCAGGTAATAATTACCATAAGATGATAATATACAGTGGTATGTGGAGTGGACAACAGGTAACACCAGGTAATAATTACCATAAGATGATAATATACAGTGGTATGTGGAGTGGACAAACAGGTAACACCAGGTAATAATTACCATAAGATGATAATATACAGTGGTATGTGGAGTGGACAAACAGGTAACACCAGGTAATAATTACCATAAGATGATAATATACAGTGGTATGTGGAGTGGACAAACAGGTAACACCAGGTAATAATTACCATAAGATGATAATATACAGTGGTATGTGGAGTGGACAAACAGGTAACACCAGGTAATAATTACCATAAGTGGACTTTGTCAAGATGATAATATACAGTGGTATGTGGAGTGGACAAACAGATAACACCAGGTAATAATTACCATAAGTGGACTTTGTCAAGATGATAATATACAGTGGTATGTGGAGAGGACAAACAGGTAACACCAGGTAATAATTACCATAAGTGGACTTTGTCAAGATGATAATATACAGTGGTATGTGGAGTGGACAAACAGGTAACACCAGGTAATAATTACCATAAGTGGACTTTGTCAAGATGATAATATACAGTGGTATGTGGAGTGGACAAACAGGTAACACCAGGTAATAAGTATGATGAATGGACTTTGTCAAGATGATAATATACAGTGGTATGTGGAGTGGACAAACAGGTAACACCAGGTAATAAGTATGATGAATGGACTTTGTCAAGATGATAATATACAGTGGTATGTGGAGTGGACAAACAGGTAACACCAGGTAATAATTACCATAAGTGGACTTTGTCAAGATGGTATTATACAGTGGTATGTGGAGTGGACAAACAGATAACACCAGGTAATAAGTATGATGAATGGACTTTGTCAGGATGTAATAGGGCAGGAAGGGATGGCCATGTTGGCAAGGACACACTTTGTGAATGATATGAACACAGTGATTGTGTGCATGATAAGAAAATGGATAAAGTGCTAATTGACTTTCTACAATGATATGACCATGGAGTGATTGTGTATCAATTGTTTGTGGATAGAGGGTTAATTAACTTCTCAAATGACATGAACGTAAAGTGATTGTGTGTTAACTATTAGAGAGTATTGTGTGTTAACTATTAGAGAGTATTGTGTGTTAACTATTAGAGAGTATTGTGCGTTAACTATTAGAGAGTATTGTGTGTTAACTATTAGAGAGTATTGTGTGTTAACTATTAGAGAGTAAAGGATTAAATGACCTCTTAAATGATATGATCATGGAGTGATTATGTGCAAACTGTTAGAGTGTAGAGGGCTGACTTCTTAAATGATGTGAATACAAAGTGATTGTACAAACTGTTAGAGCTTAGAGGGCTGACTTCTTAAATGATGTGAATACAAAGTGATTGTGCAAACTGTTAGAGCGTAGAGGGCTGACTTCTTAAATGATGTGAATACAAAGTGATTGTGTGCAAACTGTTAGAGTGTAGAGGGCTGACTTCTTAAATGATGTGAATACAAAGTGATTGTACAAACTGTTAGAGTGTAGAGGGCTGACTTCTTAAATGATGTGAATACAAAGTGATTGTGCAAACTGTTAGAGCGTAGAGGGCTGACTTCTTAAATGATGTGAATACAAAGTGATTGTACAAACTGTTAGAGCGTAGAGGGCTGACTTCTTAAATGATGTGAATACAAAGTGATTGTGTACAAACTGTTAGAGCGTAGAGGGCTGACTTCTTAAATGATGTGAATACAAAGTGATTGTACAAACTGTTAGAGCGTAGAGGGCTGACTTCTTAAATGATATGAATACAAAGTGATTGTACAAACTGTTAGAGCGTAGAGGGCTGACTTCTTAAATGATGTGAATACAAAGTGATTGTACAAACTGTTAGAGCGTAGAGGGCTCACGGCGCACATTTCCGTGATACTTGGGTTGGCCGTAGTTCTGGCAACTCTGGCTCTGCCCTGCCGGCTATAAATAGCGCGCATCTTTCCCTTCCCTTCCACTCCCCACACCCTTTTCACCCGTCCTGCTGCCGTATAGCGAGGCGTGTTAGTTAGGCCTACTGCACTGGCCACTTGTACTAAGTTCATGGTATGTGCCTCCAGATTGACCTAGATTCCAGTACTCGGGAAGAGCACAGCAGTTATAACACACACACACACACACACACACACACGATGCATGCAGTAGGCAGAGAGATATGCATCATAACGTATATACTCGCGCATACGCACTCACACACACACACACACACACGCGCGCGCGCGCGCGCACACAAACACAGAGTTGATTTATACATTTTAACATGCATTTGAACACACACACGCATGCACAGAGAGACAGACAGACAGACAGACACAGAGAGAGAGAGATGTGTGTCGGAGGTTGCCCTGGATAAAGACCGGCTTAATTAAACACGCGCGTGGCCTAGTTTATAGCCGGCGCAGCGCGTGCCTTGGTCAGGCAACAGCTAACACCCGATTTTAGTCAAATGTAAGCCTCTAAAAAAGAATGAAAACAAACAGCCTAAAGCGATTTTTTTTTAATTTTAGAAAGTTAAAGCACTGAAGACCACGAATCAGACCTTGCTAAAACTGAGGAAAATATGTGAAGATTGTAAATTTTACTATTCTTCCGTCACTATTACGAAAATAATCTCACTTTATACTGAACAAAGAGCAACCTGGAGGTGTCAGTCGATCATCACATTAGTAATTTCTACAAAAACTCAAAGACAAGGTAATCCTAAAAAGTAAAGATCACTTCTTCAGAACAATGAATATTCACAGCACTGAATGCACACAGGTAAAGTGACGAAAATAATGCAGATCATTGCACAAATTCACAATACACACAGAAAACTGCACTCGGCTTCCTTCTTTATCAGTAGTGCCAGAACACAAAGGCACGCTAGCCAGTGATATGGACTTTGGTCGACCCTGCATGGACAAAATTAGCACTCGCAGGCGATGCCGCTGCCGGCTCGCAATTAAAAGGTAGGAGAATGGCTGGGAAAATGCAGCCGTGGGCTGACTTCTTAAATGATGTGAATACAAAGTGATTGTACAAACTGTTAGAGCGTAGAGGGCTGACTTCTTAAATGATGTGAATACAAAGTGATTGTACAAACTGTTAGAGCGTAGAGGGCTGACTTCTTAAATGATGTGAATACAAAGTGATTGTGCAAACTATTAGAGCGTAGAGGGCTGACTTCTTAAATGATGTGAATACAAAGTGATTGTACAAACTGTTAGAGCGTAGAGGGCTGACTTCTTAAATGATATGAACATGGAGTGATTGTGTGCAAACTGTTAGAGCGTAGAGGGCTGACTTCTTAAATGATGTGAATAAAAAGTGATTGTGTGCAAACTGTTAGAGCGTAGAGGGCTGACTTCTTAAATGATGTGAATACAAAGTGATTGTGTGCAAACTGTTAGAGCGTAGAGGGCTGACTTCTTAAATGATGTGAATACAAAGTGATTATGTGCAAACTGTTAGAGCGTAGAGAACTGACTTCTTAAATGATGTGAATACAAAGTGATCGTACAAACTGTTAGAGCGTAGAGGGCTGACTTCTTAAATGATATGAATACAAAGTGATTGTGTGCAAACTGTTAGAGCGTAGAGAACTGACTTCTTAAATGATGTGAATACAAAGTGATTGTGTGCAAACTGTTAGAGCGTAGAGGGCTGACTTCTTAAATGATGTGAATGCAAAGTGATTGTGTGCAAACTGTTAGAGCGTAGAGAACTGACTTCTCAAATGATGTGAATACAAAGTGATTGTACAAACTGTTAGAGCGTAGAGGGCTGACTTCTTAAATGATGTGAATACAAAGTGATTGTACAAACTGTTAGAGCGTAGAGGGCTGACTTCTTAAATGATATGAATACAAAGTGATTGTGCAAACTGTTAGAGCGTAGAGGGCTGACTTCTTAAATGATGTGAATACAAAGTGATTGTACAAACTGTTAGAGCGTAGAGGGTTGACTTCTTAAATGATATGAATACAAAGTGATTGTGCAAACTGTTAGAGCGTAGAGGGCTGACTTCTTAAATGATATGAATACAAAGTGATTGTACAAACTGTTAGAGCGTAGAGGGCTGACTTCTTAAATGATGTGAATACAAAGTGATTGTACAAACTGTTAGAGCGTAGAGGGCTGACTTCTTAAATGATATGAATACAAAGTGATTGTGCAAACTGTTAGAGCGTAGAGGGCTGACTTCTTAAATGATGTGAATACAAAGTGATTGTACAAACTGTTAGAGCGTAGAGGGCTGACTTTTAAATGATGTGAATACAAAGTGATTGTACAAACTGTTAGAGCGTAGAGGGCTGACTTCTTAAATGATGTGAATACAAAGTGATTGTACAAACTGTTAGAGCGTAGAGGGCTGACTTCTTAAATGATGTGAATACAAAGTGATTGTGCAAACTGTTAGAGCGTAGAGGGCTGACTTCTTAAATGATATGAATACAAAGTGATTGTGCAAACTGTTAGAGGTAGAGGGCTGACTTCTTAAATGATGTGAATACAAAGTGATTGTACAAACTGTTAGAGCGTAGAGGGCTGACTTCTTAAATGATATGAATACAAAGTGATTGTGCTAACTGTTAGAGCGTAGAGGGCTGACTTCTTAAATGATGTGAATACAAAGTGATTGTGTGCAAACTATTAGAGCGTAGAGGGCTGACTTCTTAAATGATAAGAATACAAAGTGATTGTGCAAACTTAGAACATGGGTGAAAGGCCATTGACACAATTTCTATAGCCAATGAAAAGCTGTCCAAAACGAAAAACACCATTATTTACTAAGCAATTTTAAGAGCCCCTGTGCATCTTGACGAAGGCTTTGAAAGACCGTGCCTTCAGTCAGGACATGTGCAATGTGTTTGGCCAGGTGAGCAGTGTGTCAAAGGAGCTGGACAAGGTGAAGACAGAGCTGGCCGACAGCAGCAAACAATGGGACAGTCGGGAGAAAAGTCTGCGTGCTGAACTGGAACACAGCATAGAGAGTTTGCAGCAACAGTTGGCACAGAAACAGGACACGCTGACCCAGGTCACTGAGGATAGTCACAGACTGCAACAAGAGCTGGACAAGGTGAGTTGTGAGTGATCATGAAGAGTTGTGAGTGCATAGTGGTTAGATATTAATGATGATGGTGAGTTGTTATTAGTGATCATGGTGATTTGTGAGTGATCATGAAGAGTTATTAAAGAAACATGGTGAGTTGTTAACTCTTTGAAGACATAATATAGTTGCCTCGCACAACCACTGTGGACGCGATCAACGGGACCTGCCACAACCTTTGGAGACGCACGATTTTGGGGGGTTTTCAAAAAATTCTCAAAAATACAGTTTTTACAGCACAAGAATATATTTTATATCAAAATAAAATTCAATTTACGCTCTTTGAGCTGAAGCTACATACAAGGACAATACATCTATTCTACTTACCTTCCTAGAAGGTGAAATGGGGTAGGGTTTTGGCTCTGGGAAAGAAGTTTTTGATTGACAGTAATCCAACACATAAAGTCAGTAAAACACCCATTCTTGACCAGGTAATCCAGAAATCCAGGTAATCACAAGTCCTTGGTATGACCAGATGATATAAAAGAACAAACACAGCTTTGTTTTCACACAGGTGAAGTAGCAAAGTGATTATGACGATCCTTTGAAGAAGAAGAAGAAGGCCTAAATGTCGCCATTTTGGTGCAAGGACGGTCACTCCGGTTGGTTTGGATAAAGGCAAAAACTGTAACTAATCGGGATAAAATCAATGCAAGGGAAGTAACAAACACTTCAGAAGATACCAAAGAGTGTTCCTATATGTGTAGTTAGTTCCCCTAGACCAGCGACCGGCTTGTATCTATTTTTAAAAACTGCAGCGGAATATCCGCTATCACGTCTCTAATGGTTTGGCCAGCTGCAGCGGAATATCCGTTGTCACGTCTCTAATGGTTTGACCTGCTGCAGCGGAATATCCGCTGTTAAGTCTCCGAAGAGTTAATGATCACGGTGATTTGTTGGTGATCATGGTGAGTTGTTATTAGTAATCTCATTGCCTGTTACAGAACATAGGTATGTTCTGCTAAAAGTGTATGAACACTTTAGCATGTACTTATCTCTGCAGTTGCCTCAATACAAACACGCCTGTCTGACCTGTCCATTCTGCTTCTGTTACTATTTCAGTATTTGTCTAATAATTTCTCAGTACGGATGGTCCACAGTTAATTGCCGTTCATTTTCTGTGTGTGGTCCATGCGGTTTGAACAACGTTCCTCCGTCTTTTTGTCAAATACAAACATCTTATTCCTTTAAATGGAATTAACCCTTTGACTCCTGCACCCTGTCCTTCAGCATCCTGCATTGCCAACCATACTAGTACAGCAGTTAAGTTTTTGCTGTTGGTGGAAAGGGTGCAGGAGTCATAGGGTTAAAGAACAAAACTTTCTGTCCAGCAGTGATTTCCTCAAACTCACCTCCGCCATCCCCATCCTCTCCTGTCCTATCTTTGCCTTTGTACCCAGCTCTTCAGTAGCTGTTGTCACTGCGAGTGACTGAGTGAACGTTGAAAGTTGATTTATGCATCAGTTTGGTGCCTTATAACTATCACAGTTATTATTGTTATCGTACACAAGTGTAAGATAACAGGTATACGTTGTGCTACAGGTGCGTCACTGCTACACAGAACAGACTGTACAGCTGGATCGTGTGAAGCACAGCAAGCAGCAGGTGGAGGAGGACAAGGCAGCAGTGGACGCCAGCTGTAGACGTCTGGAGGAAGAACTGGAGGCTGCTGCTCAGACAGCCAGGGACCGGGAACAGGCGCATGCTACTGCCCTCACCAATATACAGACTGCCAAGAGAGACCTGCAACAGACCTTCGATGGTGCGTGTGTTGTGCTTATTCAGCACTCGCTCTCTACTTCAGTCTGTTGTTAAGGCTAAGCTTTCCCAAAGACATAAACGAAAACATTGTATTTAGTTTGTCTTTATATTATCGAGGTACACCATTGCTAATAAAGTAATCTTTAACTGTTGACTAGAACAGCAACTTTTTGGTATTCTGTCTGTCTCTTTCTCTTCTCTGTTCTTCTCCTTTGTCCCACCTTCCCTCTTCTGTCTGTCTTGCTTTCCTTTCTCTGTACCCCTTTAGCATTCTGTCTGTATCGTTTTCCCTTGTCTGTAGTACTTTCCCTCGTCTCTCTGTTCTCTTTCCCTGTTTCTCTGTCCTCTTTGTCCCACTTTCCCTTTTCTCTCTGTCTTTTCTCTGTCCTCTTTGTCCCACTTTCCCTTTTCTCTCTGTCTTTTCTCTGTCCTCTTTGTCCCACTTTCCCTTTTTTATCTGTTCTGCTTCCCCTCTGTCTGTTCTGCTTCCCCTCTCTCTGTCTGCTTTCCATCTTTCTGTTTTCCCTCTTTCTGCTTTCTGTCTGCTTCCCCTCTGTCTGTTGTCCCTCTTTCTGTCTGCTGTCTGCTTCCCCTCTTTCTGTCTGTTTCCCCTCTTTCTGTCTGCTGTCTGTCTGCTTCCCCTCTTTCTGTCTGCTGTCTGCTTCCCCTCTTTCTGTCTGCTTCCCCTCTTTCTGTCTGCTGTCTGTCTGCTTCCCCTCTTTCTGTCTGCTTCCCCTCTTTCTGTCTGCTGTCTGTCTGCTTCCCCTCTTTCTGTCTGCTTCCCCTCTTTCTGTCTGCTGTCTGTCTGCTTCCCCTCTTTCTGTCTGCTTCCCCTCTTTCTGTTCTGCTTCCCCTCTTTCTGTCTGCTGTCTGTCTGCTTCCCCTCTTTCTGTCTGCTTCCCCTCTTTCTGTCTGCTTCCCTCTTTCTGTCTGCTTCCCCTCTTTCTGTCTGCTGTCTGTCTGCTTCCCCTCTTTCTGTGCTTCCATGTCTGTCTGCTTCCCCTCTTTCTGTGCTTTCCATGTCTGTCTGCTTCCCCTCTTTCTGTCTGCTGTCTGTCTGCTTCCCCTCTTTCTGTGCTTTCCATTCTGTCTTGCTTCCCCTCTTTCTGTCTGCTGTCTGTCTGCTTCCCCTATTTCTGTCTGCTGTCTGTCTGCTTCCCCTCTTTCTGTGCTTTCCATGTCTGTCTGCTTCCCCTCTTTCTGTCTGCTGTCTGTCTGCTTCCCCTCTTTCTGTCTGCTGTCTGTCTGCTTCCCCTCTTTCTGTGCTTTCCATGTCTGTCTGTTTCCCCTCTTTCTGTCTGCTGTCTGTCTGCTTCCCCTCTTTCTGTGCTTTCCATGTCTGTCTGCTTCCCCTCTTTCTGTGCTTTCCATGTCTGTCTGCTTCCCCTCTTTCTGTCTGCTGTCTGTCTGCTTCCCCTCTTTCTGTGCTTTCCATGTCTGTCTGCTTCCCCTCTTTCTGTCTGCTGTCTGTCTGCTTCCCCTCTTTCTGTGCTTTCCATGTCTGTCTGCTTCCCCTCTTTCTGTCTGCTGTCTGTCTGCTTCCCCTCTTTCTGTCTGCTGTCTGTCTGCTTCCCCTCTTTCTGTCTGCTGTCTGTCTGCTTCCCCTCTTTCTGTCTGCTGTCTGTCTGCTTCCCTCTTTCTGTCTGCTTCCCTCTTTCTGTGCTTTCCATGTCTGTCTGCTTCCCCTCTTTCTGTGCTTTCCATGTCTGTCTGTTTCCCCTCTTTCTGTCTGCTGTCTGTCTGCTTCCCCTCTTTCTGTGCTTTCCATGTCTGTCTGCTTCCCCTCTTTCTGTCTGCTGTCTGTCTGCTTCCCCTCTTTCTGTTGCTGTCTGTCTGCTTCCCCTCTTTCTGTGCTTTCCATGTCTGTCTGCTTCCCCTCTTTCTGTCTGCTGTCTGTCTGCTTCCCCTCTTTCTGTCTGCTTCCCCTCTTTCTGTGCTTTCCATGTCTGTCTGCTTCCCCTCTTTCTGTCTGCTGTCTGTCTGCTTCCCCTCTTTCTGTGCTTTCCATGTCTGTCTGCTTCCCCTCTTTCTGTCTGCTGTCTGTCTGCTTCCCCTCTTTCTGTGCTTTCCATGTCTGTGTGCTTCCCCTCTTTCTGTGCTTTCCATGTCTGTCTGCTTCCCCTCTTTCTGTCTGCTGTCTGTCTGCTTCCCCTCTTTCTGTGCTTTCCATGTCTGTCTGCTTCCCCTCTTTCTGTCTGCTGTCTGTCTGCTTCCCCTCTTTCTGTGCTTTCCATGTCTGTCTGCTTCCCCTCTTTCTGTGCTTTCCATGTCTGTGTGCTTCCCCTCTTTCTGTGCTTTCCATGTCTGTCTGCTTCCCCTCTTTCTGTGCTTTCCATGTCTGTCTGCTTCCCCTCTTTCTGTGCTTTCCATGTCTGTGTGCTTCCCCTCTTTCTGTGCTTTCCATGTCTGTGTGCTTCCCCTCTTTCTGTGCTTTCCATGTCTGTGTGCTTCCCCTCTTTCTGTGCTTTCCATGTCTGTCTGCTTCCCCTCTTTCTGTCTGCTGTCTGTCTGCTTCCCCTCTCTCTGTGCTTTCCATGTCTGTCTGCTTCCCTCTTTCTGTGCTTTCCATGTCTGTCTGCTTCCCCTCTTTCTGTGCTTTCCATGTCTGTGTGCTTCCCCTCTTTCTGTGCTTTCCATGTCTGTCTGCTTCCCCTCTTTCTGTCTGCTGTCTGTCTGCTTCCCCTCTCTCTGTCTGCTGTCTGTCTGCTTCCCATGTCTGTCCTGCTATCACTGTTTCTTGTCCTGCTTTCTTTTCCACTTTCTGTCCCACTTTCCGTTTTCCTGTCCCACTTCCTTCTTTCTGTCTTGTTTTCTCTCCTGCTTTCTGTCCTACTTTCACTCTTCCATCCCACTTTCACTCTTTCTGTCCCGCTATCTCTGTTTCTGTCCTGCCTTACCTCTTCTCTCTGTCTCAATTTCCTTCTTCTGTCTTTCTCCACTTTCCCTTTTGCTCTCTGTCCCACTGCCAGTCTTTGTTCCCTTTACCTTTGCATTCTCTTGGTGCTGTTCTCTTTGTTTCTTTCCCTTCTTAGCATGCTTTACACTTTCACTTTTCCCTCTTTTTTCCCTCTTTTTTCCTACTTTTCCCTCTCTGTCCCCTTTCCCATCTCTGTCCAGCTTTCCCTTTCTCTGTCTCATTTTCCATTCCATTCTGTGTCCCACTTTCCCTTCTGTGTCCCACTTTCCCTTCTGTGTCCCACTTTCCCTTCTGTGTCCCACTTTCCCTTCTGTGTCCCACTTTCCCTTCTGTGTCCCACTTTCCCTTCTGTGTCCTACTTTCCCTTCTGTGTCCCGCTTTCCCTTCTGTTTCCTGCTTTCCCTTCTGTGTCCCATTTTCCCTTCTGTGTCCCACTTTCCCTTCTGTGTCCCACTTTCCCTTCTGTGTCCCACTTTCCATTCTGTGTCCCCACTTTCCCTTCTGTTTCCTGCTTTCCCTTCTGTGTCCCACTTTCCCTTCTGTGTCCCACTTTCCCTTCTGTTTCCTGCTTTCCCTTTTCTGGCACCTATACCCTTTAATTCTGTCTATTCTGCTTTCCTTTCGTCTCTCTTTTGTGAATTTAATTTCTCTTTCACAACTATTTTGGTGACCAGTCTGTGTTTCCCTGATTATTATGACTACATTGGTGACCTGTGTGTTGTTTCCTGTGACTATATTGGTGACCTGTGTTGTTTCCTGTGACTATATTGGTGCCTGTGTGTTGTTTCCTGTGACTATATTGGTGACCTGTGTTGTTTCCTGTGACTATTATGACTATATTGGTGACCTATGTGTTGTTTCCTGTGACTATATTGGTACCTGTGTTGTTTCCTGTGACTATTATGACTATATTGGTGACCTATGTGTTGTTTCCTGTGACTATATTGGTGACCTGTGTTGTTTCCTGTGACTATATTGGTGACCTGTGTTGTTTCCTGTGACTATTATGACTATATAATTGTATATTGGTGACCTGTGTTGTTTCCTGTGACTATATTGGTGACCTGTGTTGTTTCCTGTGACTATTATGACTATATTGGTGACCTATGTTGTTTCCTGTGACTATATTGGTGACCTGTGTTGTTTCCTGTGACTTTATTGGTGCCTGTGTTGTTTCCTGTGACTATTATGATATATTGGTGACCTATGTGTTGTTTTCCAGAGCTGAGCAAGAAGTATGAGGAGGCCATTGAGGCGCGAGACACAACTACCAGAAGTCTGAAGGAATTTGAGGAAGAGAAGCAGTCAATCCTGCAGGACAAGCAGTGCCTGCAGGACAGGGTGACGGCCATGACCAGTTCTCTCAAAAACTCACAGGACAAGTGCAGGTTTCTGCTGGCTTTTTCTCTCTTCTGTGTGGCCATTGTTCTGGCTCTGGCTCGTAACCACTGGCACTGGTTCTACTGATCCTGACTCCCCACCTCCACCCCCACTCCCTTCTTTTTCATGACATTTATTGCCGGTTTTAGGGCAAGTCAAGTGATGTTTTATCCTTGTTCACCCTTCCACTCTCTCACCCTGACCACCAAATTTGTGCATAGTGTGAGGGATTAACAAGGTTATGATGCTGGTTTGTTTTGGTTTATTAGATAGTTGTTTAGGAGACAGTCAATATGAATTGATAGTTGTTTAGGGGACAATCAATTGGTCAACATGAAATCCTGGTATTTAGGGGACAGTTAACGTGAAATAGTGGTAGTTTAGGGGACAGTCAACATAAAATGATTGTTGTTTAGGGGACAGTCGACATAAAATGATAGTTAAGTCAGCATAAAGGGACAGTCAACATAAAATGATAGCTGTTTAGGGGACAGTCAACATAAAATGATAGCTGTTTAGGGGACAGTCTATGTAAAGCGACAGTCTACATAAAGGGACAGTCAACATAAAGGGACAGTCAACATAAAATGATACTTGTTTAGGGGACAGTCAACATAAAATGATAGCTTTTAGGGGACAGTCTATGTAAAGCGACAGTCTACATAAAGGGACAGTCAACATAAAATGATAGTTGTTTAGGGGACAGTCTATGTAAAGCGACAGTCTACATAAAGGGACAGTCAACATAAAATGATAGTTGTTTAGGGGACAGTCTATGTAAAGCGACAGTCTACATAAAGGGACGTCAACATAAAATGATAGTTGTTTAGGGGACAGTCTATGTAAAGCGACAGTCTACATAAAGGGACAGTCAACATAAAATGATAGTTGTTTAGGGGACAGTCAACATAAAATGATAGCTGTTTAGGGGACAGTCTATGTAAAGCGACAGTACATAAAGGGACAGTCAACATAAAATGATAGTTGTTTAGGGGACAGTCTATGTAAAGCGACAGTCTACATAAAGGGACAGTCAACATAAAATGATAGTTGTTTAGGGGACAGTCAACATAAAATGATAGCTGTTTAGGGGACAGTCAACGTGTGGTTAAACACACTAAAAAATGTGCAATAACCAAATGTGGTTAAGTACTTTCAGATGTTTGCAAAAGAACAAGTATGGTGAAATACACTTAAGTATTTGCACTAATCCAAGTATAGTGAAATACACATTCAAAATTTGGAACGTACTGAGCATGGTTAGTGGTTAAATATACTACAATGTTTGAAATGAACCAGGGGTACATAATACACTCTCAAAAGTTTGCAATAAACCAAATCTGGTTAAACATACTAAAACGTTTGAAATGAATCAAGAGTGATTAATACGCTTTCAAAAGATTTAAATAAATCAAGGGTACCTAATGTACACTCAGAAGTTTGCACAAAAAAAAAACAAGTGTGGTTAAGAAGAACAAATATTTTTTGTATAAGTCCAGATGGTGGCAGTGTATTATGTAGGAGAAAAGTACTTGGATGTGATAGCTGACAAGTTTTTTTTTTATGACATTGCTTGTGTGCACACGTGTGTGTCCTCACTATAAGATCTCCATATAAATGTGTATAGGACAGTCTGTCTCCACTGCCATCATTCTTTGTGCTGTGTAGGATCTGTCTCCACTGCCATCATTCTTTGTGCTGTGTAGGATCTTTATCAACGACATCCTGATGTCGTTTATGGCCATACACAGCTGATACACCGATCACACATCTCCACTGTGCTTGACCTTTTCAATCCCTCACTCTGTCTACCACCTTTCTGGATACAGTGAGGGAGTGAAAGAGTTAACTCACAAACTACAACTGGCACTGCTTGGTATTGTTGGAAAGTGGTTCGACTGCTGAGTCCATTGCTTGATGGTAGTCATGGACTGACAGTAATGTTGGCTGATGTCCATGTGTACTTTCAACTGATAGGTACAACAGAAAAGTCACTCACCTGTAAGGTGCACTGGTTGGTACTGCAAGCAGTAGACACAACAGGTGAGGGATTTCTGATGATTACAGCTGACTTTTATCAACAAAGTGCTGTCACCTGTAAGGTGCACTGGTTGGTACTGCCAGCAGTAGACACAACAGGTGAGGGATTTCTGATGATTACAGCTGACTTTTATCAACAAAGAGCTGTCACCTGTAAGGTGCACTGGTTGGTACTGCCAGCAGTAGACACAACAGGTGAGAGATTTCTGATGATTACAGCTGACTTTTATCAACAAAGAACTGTCACCTGTAAGATACACTGATTGGTACTGCCAGCAGTAGACACAACAGGTGAGGGATTTCTGATGATTACAGCTGACTTTTATCAACAAAGAGCTGTCACCTGTAAGGTGCACTGGTTGGTACTGCCAGCAGTAGACACAACAGGTGAGGGATTTCTGATGATTACAGCTGACTTTTATCAACAAAGAACTGTCACCTGTAAGATACACTGGTTGGTACTGCCAGCAGTAGACACAACAGGTGAGGGATTTCTGATGATTACAGCTGACTTTTATCAACAAAGAGCTGTCACCTGTAAGATACACTGGTTGATACTGCCAGCAGTAGACACAACAGGTGAGGGATTTCTGATGATTACAGCTGACTTTTATCAACAAAGAACTGTCAACTGTAAGGTGCACTGGTTGGTACTGCCAGCAGTAGACACAACAGGTGAGGGATTTCTGATGGTTACAGCTGACTTTTATCAACAAAGAACTGTCAACTGTAAGGTGCACTGGTTGGTACTGCCAGCAGTAGACACAACAGGTGAGAGATTTCTGATGATTACAGCTGACTTTTATCAACAAAGAACTGTCAACTGTAAGGTGCACTGGTTGGTACTGCCAGCAGTAGACACCAGGTGAGAGATTTCTGATGATTACAGCTGACTTTTATCAACAAAGAACTGTCACCTGTAAGGTGCACTGGTTGGTACTGCCAGCAGTAGACACAACAGGTGAGGGATTTCTGATGATTACAGCTGACTTTTATCAACAAAGAACTGTCACCTGTAAGATACACTGATTGGTACTGCCAGCAGTAGACACAACAGGTGAGGGATTTCTGATGATTACAGCTGACTTTTATCAACAAAGAACTGTCACCTGTAAGGTGCACTGGTTGGTACTGCCAGCAGTAGACACAACAGGTGAGAGATTTCTGATGGTTACAGCTGACTTTTATCAACAAAGAACTGTCACCTGTAAGGTGCACTGGTTGGTACTGCCAGCAGTAGACACAACAGGTGAGGGATTTCTGATGATTACAGGTGACTTTTATCAGCAAAGAACTGTCACCTGTAAGGTGCACTGGTTGGTACTGCCAGCAATAGACACAACAGGTGAGGGATTTCTGATGATTACAGCTGACTTTTATCAACAAAGAACTGTCACCTGTAAGGTGCACTGGTTGGTACTGTCAGCAGTAGACACAACAGGTGAGAGATTTCTGATGATTACAGCTGACTTTTATCAGCAAAGAACTGTCAACTGTAAGGTGCACTGGTTGGTACTGCCAGCAGTAGACACAACAGGTGAGAGATTTCTGATGATTACAGCTGACTTTTATCAACAAAGAACTGTCACCTGTAAGGTGCATTGGTTGGTACTGCCAGCAGTAGACACAACAGGTGAGAGATTTCTGATGATTACAGCTGACTTTTATCAACAAAGAACTGTCAACTGTAAGGTGCACTGGTTGGTACTGCCAGCAATAGACACAACAGGTGAGAGATTTCTGATGATTACAGCTGACTTTTATCAACAAAGAACTGTCACCTGTAAGGTGCACTGGTTGGTACTGCCAGCAGTAGACACAACAGGTGAGGGATTTCTGATGATTACAGCTGACTTTTATCAACAAAGAACTGTCACCTGTAAGGTGCACTGGTTGGTACTGCCAGCAGTAGACACAACAGGTGAGGGATTTCTGATGATTACAGCTGACTTTTATCAACAAAGAACTGTCAACTGTAAGATACACTGGTTGGTACTGCCAGCAGTAGACACAACAGGTGAGGGATTTCTGATGATTACAGCTGACTTTTATCAACAAAGAACTGTCAACTGTAAGGTGCACTGATTGGTACTGCCAGCAGTAGACACAACAGGTGAGGGATTTCTGATGATTACAGCTGACTTTTATCAACAAAGAACTGTCACCTGTAAGGTGCACTGGTTGGTACTGCCAGCAGTAGACACAACAGGTGAGAGATTTCTGATGGTTACAGCTGACTTTTATCAACAAAGAACTGTCACCTGTAAGGTGCACTGGTTGGTACTGCCAGCAGTAGACACAACAGGTGAGGGATTTCTGATGATTACAGCTGACTTTTATCAGCAAAGAACTGTCACCTGTAAGGTGCACTGGTTGGTACTGCCAGCAGTAGACACAACAGGTGAGGGATTTCTGATGATTACAGCTGACTTTTATCAGCAAAGAACTGTC
The DNA here is from genome assembly GCA_030674185.1 of Monoplex corrugatus. NCBI lineage: Eukaryota > Metazoa > Mollusca > Gastropoda > Littorinimorpha > Ranellidae > Monoplex > Monoplex corrugatus. The sequence continues at coordinate 100,053,032 of CM060308.1, forward strand.
AACTGTAAGGTGCACTGGTTGGTACTGCCAGCAATAGACACAACAGGTGAGGGATTTCTGATGATTACAGCTGACTTTTATCAACAAAGAACTGTCAACTGTAAGGTGCACTGGTTGGTACTGCCAGCAGTAGACACAACAGGTGAGAGATTTCTGATGATTACAGCTGACTTTTATCAACAAAGAACTGTCACCTGTAAGGTGCACTGGTTGGTACTGCCAGCAGTAGACACAACAGGTGAGAGATTTCTGATGATTACAGCTGACTTTTATCAACAAAGAACTGTCACCTGTAAGGTGCACTGGTTGGTACTGCCAGCAATAGACACAACAGGTGAGAGATTTCTGATGATTACAGCTGACTTTTATCAACAAAGAACTGTCACCTGTAAGGTGCACTGGTTGGTACTGCCAGCAATAGACACAACAGGTGAGGGATTTCTGATGATTACAGCTGACTTTTATCAACAAAGAGCTGTCACCTGTAAGGTGCTCTGGTTAGTACCGCCAGCAATAGACACAACAGGTGAGGGATTTCTGATGGTTACAGCTGACTTTTATCAACAAAGAACTGTCACCTGTAAGATACACTGGTTGATATTGCCAGCAGTAGATACAGTAGACGAGAGATTTCTTCATTGTTTCTGATGGCAAGGTCAGGACACAGTCTTCAACTATTTTGATGTGAAAGTAACTTTCATGTTAACAATACAAGCTCATACAACTTTCACATTGCTGACGACTTTCTTGCTAACAGTACAACTTTCATGTTGACAATTGACTTTCATGTTGATAAAACAACTTTCATGCTAACAATACAGCTTTCACATTGACCATGATTTCACGTTGACATATAACTTTCGTGCTAACAATACAACTGTCATGCCAACAATATGATTTTCTTGTTGACAATATGACTTTCATGTTGACTTGTCACTTTCATGTTGACTTGTCACTTTCATGTTGACAGTGCAACTTTCATGTCAGCACCATCTTTCATGTTAGTGGTGACGTTTATTTGACTGACCATGAGACATGTTACTTTTATGTTGACCATGACACATGTTACTTTTATGTTGACCATGACACATGTTACTTTTATGTTGACCATGACACATGTTACTTTTATGTTGACCATGACACATGTTACTTTTATGTTGACCATGACACATGTTACTTTTATGTTGACCATGACCATGCTGTACTTTTATGTTGACCATGACTTTCATGTTGGTGGTGACTTTTATGTTGACCATGACTTACATGTTAGTGGTGACTTTTATGTTGACCATGACTTTCATGTTAGTGGTGACTTTTATGTTGACCATGACTTCATGTTAGTGGTGACTTTTATGTTGACCATGACTTGTATGTTAGTGGTGACTTTTATGTTGACCATGACTTTATGTTAGTGGTGACTTTTATGTTGACCATGACTTACATGTTAGTGGTGACTTTTATGTTGACCATGACTTACATGTTACGTGTGACTTTTATGTTGACCATGACTTTATGTTACGTGACTTTTATGTTGACCATGACTTACATGTTAGTGGTGACTTTTATGTTGACCATGACTTACATGTTAGTGGTGACTTTTATGTTGACCATGACTTACATGTTAGTGGTGACTTTTATGTTGACCATGACTTCATGTGTTAGTGGTGACTTTTATGTTGACCATGACTTACATGTTAGCGGTGACTTTTATGTTGACCATGACTTACATGTTAGTGGTGACTTTTATGTTGACCATGACTTTCATGTTAGTGGTGACTTTTATGTTGACCATGACTTTCATGTTAGTGGTGACTTTTATGTTGACCATGACTTACATGTTAGTGGTGACTTTTATGTTGACCATGACTTACATGTTAGTGGTGACTTTTATGTTGACCATGACTTACATGTTAGTGGTGACTTTTATGTTGACCATGACTTACATGTTAGTGGTGACTTTTATGTTGACCATGACTTACATGTTAGTGGTGACTTTTATGTTGACCATGACTTACATGTTAGTGGTGACTTTTATGTTGACCATGACTTACATGTTAGTGGTGACTTTTATGTTGACCATGACTTATATGTTAGTGGTGACTTTTATGTTGACCATGACTTACATGTTAGCGGTGACTTTTATGTTGACCATGACTTGTATGTTAGTGGTGACTTTTATGTTGACCATGACTTGTATGTTAGTGGTGACTTTTATGTTGACCATGACTTACATGTTAGCGGTGACTTTTATGTTGACCATGACTTGTATGTTAGTGGTGACTTTTATGTTGACCATGACTTACATGTTAGCGGTGACTTTTATGTTGACCATGACTTTCATGATTACAGTGACTTTTATGTGGTGATTTATGTTACCATGACTTTCATGTTAGTGGTGACTTTTATGTTGACCATGACTTACATGTTAGTGGTGACTTTTATGTTGACCATGACTATACATGTTAGTGGTGACTTTTATGTTGACCATGACTTACATGTTAGTGGTGACTTTTATGTTGACCATGACTTTATGTTACGTGACTTTTATGTTGACCATGACTTACATGTTAGTGACTATGTGACCTGATTAATGTTAGTGGCCATGACTTGTATGTTAGCCGATGACTTTCATGTTAGTGGTGACTTTTATGTTGGCCATGACTTGTATGTTAGCGATGACTTACATGTTAGTGGTGACTTTTATGTTGACCATGACTTGTATGTTAGCGATGACTTTCATGTTACGGTGACTTTTATGTTGGCATGACTTGTATGTTAGCGATAACTTTCATGTTATGTGACTTTTATGTTGGCCATGACTTGTATGTTAGCGATAACTTTCATGTTAGTGGTGACTTTTATGTTGACCATGACTTACACGTTAACAGTGACTTTTATGTTGACCATGACTTTCATGTTAGCGGTGACTTTTATGTTGTCCATGACTTACACGTTAACAGTGACTTTTATGTTGACCATGACTTTCATGTTAGCGGTGACTTTTATGTTGTCCATGACTTGTATGTTAGTGGTGACTTTTATGTTGACCATGACTTTCATGTTAGTGGTGACTTTTATGTTGACCATGACTAACATGTTTAGTGGTGACTTTTATGTTGACCATGACTTTCATGTTAGTGGTGACTTTTATGTTGACCATGACTAACATGTTAGTGGTGACTTTTATGTTGACCATGACTTTCATGTTAGTGGTGACTTTTATGTTGACCATGACTAACATGTTAAGTGGTGACTTTTATGTTGACCATGACTTACATGTTAGTGGTGACTTTTATGTTGACCATGACTAACATGTTAGCGGTGACTTTTATGTTGACCATGACTTACATGTTAGTGGTGACTTTTATGTTGACCATGATTACATGTTAGCAATGACTTTTATGTTGACCATGACTTACATGTTAGTGGTGACTTTTATGTTGACATGACTTGTTAGTTGCAGTGACTTTTATGTTGACCATGACTTACATGTTAGTGGTGACTTTTATGTTGACCATGACTTGTATGTTAGTAGTGACTTTTATGTTGACCATGACTTACATGTTAACAGTGACTTTTATGTTGACCATGACTTGTATGTTAGCAGTGACTTTTATGTTGACCATGACTTGTATGTTAGCAGTGACTTTTATGTTGACCATGACTTGTATGTTAGCAGTGACTTTATGTTGTCTATGACTTACATGTTAGCAGTGACTTTCATATAACAGCTGATTTAACGTGTTGTGCATACACTTTAATAATCATCATCATCAGGTGCCCTATCGCATGGCATTGGCGACCATGGACTTCCATCCATCTCTATCTCTCGTTGCCCCTAGCATCTCCCCCGCCCTCCTCATCCCCAGCCACTCTGCAAGTCCGTCCAGCATTCTCTCCTTTGGTCTACCTGGTGCTCTCTTTCCCTCCAGCTTTAATAATACCAAAGTGAATTACTGTGCATTAGTGTTGAAGGTCTATATTCAAGGTCATGTTTTTACTGTCGTGTTTTTTTAAATGACTTCAGTGTTCACCGTGTACTGATGACTCCAACACTATCATAAAAAGAAATGGATACATAATGGTGATGCACGCCATTTGTCTTAACCTGATCTTAGTTTGTGTGAGCAATGACAGGGTTGGGGAATGGCAGCTGATCCACAGGAAATGAGGGAAAAGAATGTACTGACTCATACTGTTCTGTCTTGCGTTCAAGAGTTTCCTGCGTCCCCAGGTTTTTACAAAAGATTTGTTCGTGTTCTTACTTGGTGTTGTCTTTGTGTGGAAGAATTCCTATTTAAAGTGCAATGTTTGAGGTGTTGTGTTATTTTAAAAGTGAAGCGTTTTATCTATTTTATTATATCTGTTGACATTGAATCTCACATGTTTTGCTCCTCCTTTCCACCCCCACCCCCACCCCCCAACTTTCCTCTGAGCCTGAGTTTGGTGTTTCAGAGCCTGTTGTTTTGCAGGGAGCACTGTTTAACTGTTTTAACAATTTGGAACCAAGTTGAAGTTGGTGGAACATAAAAAAAACGTACTGAATAATGTATGTAAATGTTTGCTTGGTACATAACTAGAGCAACTGAAGTACTTAGATCAAATAGAATCCTTCACAGAACCAAACATCAACCAAGGCAGCTACTGAACTAGAAATGTTAGTGACAAGCATTCTGTGACTATATATACTCTAAGTGAAAGAGATCACAGTGAATAAACCACAGTGACACCATCCTTTGAGTCCTTGTCTTTCTTTGGCTGGATGATGCTGACGCATGCCGCATTTCACTGTCAAAAGAGAGAGAAACGGTGTAAAGTAACAACCCAAACCTGGACCATTGTTGATGACACAGACTTAAAAACTGATAAGTACAGCAAGTACACTAACAGGCACAGTCCCTGACACCATCAGCAAAATATTATGGCTCAAGTCGTCTTCACTTATATGCCGTCAACATCAGATAGGTTTCACTGGTATGGCAAGTTTCACTGGGTCAACATCAATAGTTCACTGTGATGTTCACTGTATGTTCTTGTGATATTAATCAGTACAGTTCATCAGGAACATGAAGGTAAAGCTTGTCTGATAACTGGGAGGTCATAGGAGAGTGAGGTGGTAGAGATCTCTACTTTTCTAGGGCCAGCATTGAGAATGATTCCAGTTCTTTCTTGAGCTTTACCTTCAGCTGCCCTGAACAGGGTCAGGTGCCTATTTAGAACGGGTGGATTGGAGTTTGTGTGCATATTTTCTTTCTCTCAAGCCTGACTTGAACTTATGCAGCAGGGTTGACTTACATCCATAACGCACAAATGTAGGTGCCTTACACACACGCACACACACAAATGTAAATGTCTTCTCACACACACACACACACACACACAACACACACACACACACACACACCACACACACACACAACAACACATATAAATGTCTTCACACACACACACGCCATACACACATACGCGTGCGCCATACATACATGCGTAAGTGCCTTAACATACACATACGTAAATATCTAAAAACACACATGTAAGTGCTGAAACATATGCTAATCCCTTACACACACCACACATAAACGTGTTAACACACATACATAAATGGCATACATACACCCAAATACCCTAAAAGCTGATGTTCTATAAAAAATTAAAAAAAGAGAGAAGAAGAAAAAAAACACACACTCATGTATAAATGCCCTGCACTCTCGAAAACGCACATATGCTCGAGTACCCAACACTCTCTCCATGCACACATACATCAATGTCACATACATACATAATTATTAATTGCCCATTGCACACACACCCATATACATAAATGCCCTATACCCACTCTCATACACATGTAAATAACCTACACTTACATTAACTCATGCATACCCTACACTTACATTAACTCATGCATACAATCTGAACGCCCTACACACACAAACTCACACACATAGATGTGAAAGCTTAACACAAGTTCTCTCTCTCGCTCTCGCTCTCTTTCTTTCTCTCTCACCACCCTCTCTCTCCCCCCTTCTCTCTTTCTCTCCTTCTCCCCCCCCCCCCCCCCCTTTCTCTCTGTCTGCCTCTCTCCTACACATATACACACACATACCTCCGTGCCATGAAGTAGAGAAGTAAAACAGCCAATAACTTGACATTGGCAGGCATCTGGAGGAGAGGGAGAGCCAGCTTCAGGAGCAGGTGGCCACACTGAAAGAGATGGCCGAGGAAAACACCAAAGAGCTGGACAATAAAAACACGCAGCTAGCGCAGAAGGACTCGGCCTTTACAGGTCAGTTCCGTGTGTGTGTATGTGTGAATACACAGGTGTTTGTGTGTGACTGGAGGAAAAAGATGTGTTTACAATGTGTGTAACTACAGGCCTGCAGTGTGACTGGGAGGGAAATGTTTATATGTGTGTGTGTGTAACTTATGGCCCACGGTGTGACTTGGGGGGGGGGGATGTTTATAATGTGTGTGTGTACCTAAGGGCCTGCAGTGTGACTTGAAGGGAGGGGGGGTATGTTTATGTGTGTGTACCTAAAGGCCTGCAGTGTGACTTGAAGGGAGGGGGGGGGAGGTATGTTTATAATTTTATGTGTGGTGTGTGTACCTAAAGGCCTGCAGTGTGACTTGAAGGGGGGGGGGAAGGTATGTTTTAATTTTATGTGTGTGTGTTGACCTAAGGCCTGCAGTGTGACTTGAGGGGGGGGGGGAGGTATGTTATAATTTTATGTGTGTACCTAAGGCCTGCAGTGTGACTTGAAGGGAGGGGGGGGGAAGGTATGTTTATAATTTTATGTGTGTGTACCTAAGGCTGCAGTGTGACTTGAAGGGGGGGGGAGGTATGTTTATAATTTATGTGTGTTGTGTACCTAAGGCTGCAGTGTGACTTGAGGGGGGGGGTATGTTTATAATTGTGTGTACCTAAAGGCTTGCAGTGTGACTTGAGGGGGGGGAGGTATGATTATAATGTGTGTGTGTGTACCTAAAGGCCCACAGTGTGACTTGAGGGGGGGGGGGGGAGGTATGATTATAATGTGTGTGAGTGCAGCTAAAGGCCTGCAGTGTGACTGTGGAAGAAAAGCTATGTTTATAATGTGAGTTGAATATAATGATTTACAATGGTAAGCTAAATACTTGCCACTCTCAGGGCTGACATAGCATGATGTGTGTGTTACACACTATGTATGTGACACTGATGTATGTGTGCGTGGAGAGAGTTGGGTACTCAAGCATATACGTTTTCGAGAGTGCAGGGCATTTATACATGAGTGTGTGTTTTTCTTCTTCTTCTCTCTTTTTTTTTTTTATAGAACATCAGCTTTTAGGTTTGATTTTATCAAGATTTTGCGCTATATAAATATTGTAATTATTATTATTATATTATGGTGCAACTTTTTCCGTTTGACGACAGAATCCGTTTTTTCAAGAGTCAGAAACGGAAAATCCGTTTTTTGAAAAAGATTAAGCATATGCCCCCCCAGACCCCTCATACGGGGCGCTGCCGGCCCCTGGACCCCTTTCAGTTTTTTAAAACTTTTTCTAAGTTGCACATGATGTGTGTGTGTGTGTGTGACCAGAGGCCCTCAGTGTATGGGAGCAAGAGAAACAGGAGCTGCGGTCAGCGCTGTCAGACAAAGAGCATCAGCTGTCTGATAAGAGTGCTGCACTGGACACAATGACAACAGAGCTGTCCGGTCTGCGTGACGCACACACCTTGCTGACACAGCAAAGGGAGGACAGTCAGCGCTTGCTGGATACTAAACACACAGAGTTGTCTCGACTTCAATCCCAGGTACTGACAGGGTTTGCATTTCTTTTGTTTTTATGTCAACAGATAACGGTTTTTTAAAAAATCATCTTGCTCAGGGTGATTTCCTTTGTGTTCACCTTTTTACACTATCTTAACCCTTTGACTCCTACACCCTGTCCCCACCCTACCCCAGCATTCCGCATTGTCAACCATGTTAGCAAAGCAAAAACTTGACCCTTTGACTCCCTTACCCTGCAGATTCCTGCAGTTGTGGATGGGGTGCAGTAGTCAAAGGGTTAATGGCCGCAGAAGGTTGCACAGTTTTTACAATGCGATGATGATGATGAGAATGATAATCATGATGCTATAGAGTTCCGTCTAGAATTAAGACCACATGACAGGGCTGTACTCTATGCTTACTACCATGTTTCCTGGCATCAACCAGACCCATAAGATACAGACATCTGCGGTGCTGATCAGAAGATTTGAACACCACCCTCAACAATGCATCTGTGAAGTCGATGAGACGCGACTGTGCGGTCTCGATCTTCCCAAAGAACCTATAGTATGCTCAACTCTGGGTAGGAGCTGGTTAGAGCCAAAAAATCCCACATCATTTTTTGAAAGGACTGATAGGGATTCAAACCCACAACCTTCTAGGCAGTAGTCCTTTCTCTAACCACTACACCGCGGCGATTTGTAGATAGCAGATAGCATGGATCTTGTGTGTGTGTCTGTCTGTGTGTGTCTGTGATTGGCAGTCATATATCTGATCTTATCTGTCAGTCATGTGGCACTGTACTCATTCATGACCATAAATTTCTTGTGTATGGTTAGATGTTTTAATATTAATTGATGTGAATCACTTGTTGTGTGATATATTATGTATTAAACACTGTGTCTTGTAAAACATGTAGTATGTGTGGTTTGTGTGATTGTTGTTGTGTATGGCGTGTGTGATTGTGTTGTGTGTGGTTTGTGATTGTCGTTATGTATGGTTTGTATGATTGTTGTTGTGTGTTGTAAGAGGTGTCTGTATGGTTTGTGTGATTTATGTTGAGTGTTGTAAGATGGTGTCTGTATGGTGTGTGTGATTTATGTTGAGTGTTGTAAGATGGTGTCTTTACGGTTTGTGTGCAGGTGAACAGTCTGCAGAAGGAATTGTCAGAAGTTGGCAGCAGGCTGGAGGAGAAGCAGCAAGAGTTGACCTTGACCCTGACCTCCCATAAGCATCAGATGGATCAGCTGACCTCCACATTGACGTCCAAGACACAGGAAGCCAGAGAGCTGCAGACCCAGCTGGAGCAAGTAAGACAGGAGGCTGACAGTGCCCAGCGAGACCTCACAGAACAGTGTCAGCATCTGACCAGCACAGTGACCCAACTGACACAGGACAAGGACAAAGGAGAGAGCCGGATGCAGGAGCTACAGCGTCAGCATGATGGCCTGCAGACAGAACTGGACGCTGCCCAACAGAAGGCTCTCCAGATGCAGGCCAAGCTGGACATGCTGCAGATGGACCTGGACGACAACGAAGGTCTTATGGACACGCTCAACACACAGCTGTCTCAGGAGACACAGGCCATGGATCAGCTCAAAACCCAGCTGGCAGACAGGGATGCTCAGCTCAAAGAGGCCCTCACCCAACAGGAAAACGCAACACAACAGCTCACAAAGTCCCAGGAGAAGGTGTCCACCTTGGAGGCCGAGTTGCAGCAAGCCAGGTCCAACGCTCAGCATCAGGACAGCCTCCTGGACAGCAAGATGACAGAACTGGACAGCAGGTCCACACAGCTGGCAGAGACACAGAAACAGTTGGAGGACATGGCCCAGGAGATGGCAGCCAAAGACCAGCGTCTGTCAGAACTGGGACACAACATGGAGCACTGACAGCTAAAGGGGAAGATTTACAGGGCAGTCTGGCCAAGGCCAGGCAGCGTGAGGAAGACAGCAACAAAACCATTAGCGATCTAGAGGAGAAGTGTGCCCAACAGGCACAACAGCTTGAAGAAGTACACCAGACCCTCAAAGATAAAGACAGCAGGATACAGGCCATGAATGACAATCTACAGCAGCTGCAGGTTGAGGTTGGTGAAGAGCGAAAAAGTCTTCATGAAGAACAGGAGAGACAAAGCAGAGAAGTGGACAGCTTGGTGCGCTATAAAGAAGAGCTGTGTGCCCGACTGGCTGATGCAGAGAAACAGCAGGCAGCACTAAGTGAAGAGAAAAACAACCTGAACCAGCATCTGCACAACCAGCTAGCAAACTTGGAAGAGGAGAAAGCTCAGCTGACCTCTGACCTGACCTCTCTTCGTGGTGACCTGGAGAGGTCAGAGAGTGGTCTTCAGAACAGCCTGCAGGAGCTGGAGGAGCTAAAGCAAAAGCTGGAGGTGTCCTTGCAGGAACGTCAGACACTGAGCGCCAAGTGTGAAGACTTGACCCAACAGTTAGAAAACAGCTTACAGTCTGCACAACAGCTGGCCCTCACTCAGGACCAGATGACCAGCGCCATGAACACCCTGCAGCAACAGCATAACCAGCTGACTCATGATTCAGCAGCACAGCAGCAGAAGGTGACCTCCCTGGAGAGCCTGCTGGCGCAGACAGAGGAGGAGCAAAAAGAGATCCAGAGGCAGCTAGAAGAGAAGGCGGCCCAGCACGCTGAAGTCAGCCAGCAGCTGGAAGCTGTGACCCAGACCCTGGCTGATGAGCGAGACAAAGCATCAGGTCTGCAGACAGATATGAGACATAAGGCAGAGCAGGCAGAGGAAAACAGGCAGCAGCTGGAGGCAGAGAAGAACAGTCTGGTGGAGAGACTGGAGGCCCTGCAGAATGAGCTGAAACAGAAGAGTGAGGAAGTGGAAGACCTGCAGAGCAAGGTGCAAAACCTGCACCAGCAGAAGTCCCTGGCCACAGAGCAGTGTCAGATGCTGGAGACTCAGTTGAAGGACTCACAGCAACAGGTGCAGGACCTGGGCACACAGCTGGAACAGCTCAACAATGAAAGATCCACTACGCTGGAACAACAGTCGGCGCTCAACACCGACCTGTCTTCACATAGCGCCAAGATTTCTGCCTTGGAAGAGGAGGTGAAGAGTAAGGCTACACAGCTGGAGGAGGCCCGCAAATGCCTGCAGGAAATGGGGGAAGCCAAGGACGATGCCCTTCAGCAGTTGAACACCTTGCAGCAAGAAACAGAGACCAGACGCACACTTGTCCAGGAGCTGGAAGACAGTCTGAGGAAACAGGTGTCTGGCCTGGAGCAGGAGATGCAAACTGTTCAGACGGAGAAAGCCTCCCTGACATCTGACCTGGACAGTCTGCAGCAGGCCTTGGCAGACAAGGAAGGCAGTTGTGTGGATCTTCAGAACAGACTGGACACTTTGCATCAGGACCGCGCTTCCACCGAGGAACGATTGCATGTTGTGACTCAGTCTGTGGAGGAGAAGACCACGCAGCTGAACGAGCTGGCCGCTAAACTGGAGACGGCGGTTGCTGAAAAAGACAGCGCTGAGGAAATGAGAGAGCAACTGAAGAACGATTTGCAGTCTCATGTGTTGAGAGTGTCCTCCTTAGAAGATCAGCTGCTGACCAGAATCAGTGAACTGGAGCAGGCCAACGCTAACGTGGACGTAAAGCAAGCAGAGGTGGACAACCTGACCTCTCAGATCCACAGTCTGAAAGAAAACATGTCAGAGGAGTCGAGACTTCACACGGATCAGCTGCATGAAAAGATCAAGCTGGTGGAGAGACTGGAGAATGAGTTGCGTGACTTGAAGACACTGATGGACAACAAAGAGGACGACCTATGTGACACCCAGCTGGAGAAGGACGCCGTGTCAGCACAACTGCAGGACGTCAGCAGTAAAGTGCAAGAGGCTCAGTCCTCTCTCAGGGACATGGAACTCAAGATGGAGAGCCAGAGGACAGAGTTTGAGGGTCGACAGGCAGAACTCCAACAGATGTTTGACAGCAAGGAAGCGGACCTGAAGAAGGCGTTGATGGAGGCTGAAGAAGAGAGCAGTCATCATCGTAATGCCTGTCAGGACTTGAACCGTCAGGTGGAACGGCTGTGTCAAGACAAGGAAGCCCTGTGTCATGAAGTGGGTGAAGCCAGACAGCAGGTGTCCACACTACAGGCCAGTCTGGCTGACGTAGAGCACAAGCTGGGGCAGGAGTCACAAATGGTGGATTACCTGAAGAAGAAGGAGGAAAAGGCAAACTTCTTGTATTCAGACAGTCAGCGACAGCTGGAGGACACAGTGGCCAGTCTACAGAGTCAGATAGAGGACACTAAGTCGCAGCTGATGGACAGGGAGAAAGACCTCATGCAGCAGCTTTCTGTCAAAGACCAGCAACTGCAAGACGCGCGCTCAGAGCTGGGCGTTCAGCTCACACATCTCAAAGACAGGCTGCAGCAAACTGAGGCAGAGGCGGAGAGAGCCAAGGCCCAGTCAAAGGAGGAAGGGGAGAGGTACACACAGGCCTGTCAGGACCTGGACACAGCCAAGGAACAGCACAGAGAAGAGATGCAGACTGTGAGCGACCAACACCAGTGTGTGAGAGAGGAGCTGAGCAAGAGAGTGGAGGAAGAGCGTGAACGAGTTAGTCAGCTGACCACAGACATGGAGACACTGCAACAGGACAAAACCAGCCTGCAGGACACGTGCCGTCATCTGACAACCAGCATGGACACCCTGCAGTCACAACTACAGGACACAAAACGACAGTTAGACAGACAGTTACAACTGACACAGCAGGAGAGGCTGGATAACCAGACCCACCAAGAAGAGATTGAAGCCTTGAAGGAAAAGGCGGACGTGGATTTATCAGAGAAAAGCAGGCAGGTTGACACCTTGACAGAACAGGTGTCATCCCTTCGCAGTGATCTGGAGTCGTGCCAGAAGGAACTGGAGGCCACACAACTTGCCCTGAAGAGCAAGGAGAACGAGCTGGTAGACAGAGAGCAGGAGGGGCAGGACTCTGAACAGAAAGTGAGCAGCTTGCAGTCCCAGCTAGAGGTCAGCAGGCAACAGAGAGAGGAACAGGACAGACAGATGAAGGACCTGCAACAACAAGAAGCCCTGCTGGAAGGGCAAAAGAGGCAGCTGGAGACTCAGGTGTCCGACCTAACCGAAGAACTCACCTGCTGCAAGAAGAGGCTGGAGGAAGAAGAGGACAAGGTGAGAGAGGTGACCCAGACACTGACAGGTCAGGAGGCCACAGGCAGACAGGTGAAGGCACAACTGGAAGAGCTACACAGACAGGTGGACACGCTGCGTGGGGAGAAGGAGGTGATGGAGCAGACCCATCAGCACTTGGTACAGCAACATCAGGAGGAGGTGGTGAGTCATATGGACCAGGTGTCAGAGCTACAGACCACCATCAGTGACCTGAACAGACAAGTGAAAGACAAGGAACAGGAGCTGGCCACACTGCGTACAGAATTGTGCGGCCATGATGACGTGACCTCCAATCTCCACACCACCATCACAGACCTACAACAACAGCTTGAGGACAAGGACTGCACTGTGCACAGCGTTAGACATCAGCTGGAACAGGCCACCTCCACTCTGACCACTGTCACCGCAGAGAGAGACCAGCTGTCTAAGGAGGTGGAGAGAGTGAGCGGAGAGCTGCAGCAAATCCTTCAGGACAAAGAGCAAGTGACCATGGACCTGCAGGAAGAGAGGACAAATTCCAGCACTCGGGCTGCTCACGTCAAGGACCTGCAGGATCAACTGAGTGCTGTGGAGACACGCCTGGCTCACAGAGAACAGGAGGTGGAGACTGAGAAGGGGGATCTGACCCAGGCCCTGCAGCAAGAACAAGACCTGGTGCAGACCCTCAAGGAACAGCTGGGTGAAGTGAACAAGTCACTGGATGACGCCTGTCAGGAGGCCCAGGACAGACAGAGGGAGGTGACCACTCTCCAGACACAGGTACAGGACCTGACCAGCCAGTTGCAGGAGGTGCAGGTCCAGAGAGACCTGGTGACCACCAACATGGACAGCTTGTCACAAGCTTCCAAGCAGGACAAGAGTAGGGTGGAACAGTTAGACAAACAGCTGACTGACTTGCAAACCCAGAAACAGGAGACTGAAAACAAGATCGAAGAAATGGAAAATGAGCTGACCAAAACTCAGTCCACAACGCGTGACCTCGAGAACGACTTGGACAACCTGCGGCAGGAATGCTGCCAGCTGCAGGACAACCTGAAGGGCGTGCAGTCAGACAACAAGTCACTGCGTCAGCAACTGGATTCTGCCAACGATCACGCTGAAAACCTGTACAGGGAACTGCAGGAAGCCTGCATATCGAGGAGTGAAGGGGACGAAGCCTTCATGGTGGTAAAGAGAAAGCTGAACCAGAAACTGGAGGAGAGTGTGAAGGAGGTGAAGAGAAGGGAGGAGGAACTGTCACAGCAGAAGTCACAGATCCAGGAATTGGAGGAACGAGTAGAACAGAAACAGAAGGAGAAAGAAGAAGCTGAAGTACATCTGCAGGACGTGAAGACAACTGTCAAAGACCTCACCTTTCACAACACTCAGCTCAAGCAGCGGCTTGACACAGCACAAACAGAGAAACACACCCTGGAAAACAAAGTGGACGATCTCATGTCTCAGCTGTCCAGCAAAACTAGGGAGCTAGATGCAGCTGTGCTGAGCCAAATGGATGACAACAGTGCCCTGAAAGCTGCCCTGGCGGAAAAACAGGCCGTGATGGATAAACTCCAGGAGAAAGAAGAGGCAGTGATCACCATGGAACACAAACTGGAGCGGACAGAGGAACAGATCCAGTCTGACCAGCAGGCAGCTTCACGTACTGTGGAGAAACTTCAGCACAGCCTGCAAGACAAAGCAGAAGCCTGTGAAGGCCTTCAGAAGCGAATGAAGGACCTGGAAGAAGAGAAGGCAACGACTGTCAGAGATATAAATGACCTCCAAACCCAGAATACGGAGTTGTCCCAGAAGAACTCTTCCCTAGAAGAGAACCTGGGTGATGTGGAGCAGCAGTTTAAGACGCTGAAGCAGACCACACAACTGTTGCCTGATGTGCTGAAGAAGGAAGAAGAGCGTAACCGCAGTCTGAAAACCTCTCTGGTGGCCAAGGAGAACGAACTGTTGGAACTGCGCAGCCAGCTTCAGCAGAGTCAGCATGAGGTGGATCATGAAAAAAGCGTGCAGGCAGAGTTAAGACAACAGTTGCATGACGCCGGCACAGAGATAGCTCAGGGCTCCAAAGACCTGAACGACTACAAGCTCCAACTGGAGGAGGAACTGTCTGAGCTGAAAATGACACAGAAGAATTACCAGAGTCTGCAGGCAGAGAAGAGCAGTGTGGATGAGGAAGTGAAGGGTCTGAAACAACAGGTGAGTGGTCTACAGCGTGAAGTGGACACCCTCACCCAGTCCAGCACTGCGGCACAGACACAACAACAGCTACACACTCTACAGGTGCAGGAGGAAAACTCATCACTACAGGCCCGGTTAGACGAGATGAAGTCAGACGTCAAGAACAAAGAGAGGGAGTTGAGGGACCTGGCAGAGAGACACGGACAAGTGGTGCTGGAGAGGGATGACTTACACAGACAGGTGGAGGGTCTGGAGTCCAGTCTGGCCAGCCTGAAAAGTAGCATTGAGAGCAGTGACAGCAATCAACAGGTGTGTCAGGAACAGGTGAAGGAGACGGAAGACAAAGTGGCAGTCATCACCAACACCCTCACCGCGGTGCAGAAGGAGCGTGATCGTCTCCAACAGCAGCTGGCTGTGGTGGAAGAACAGTTGTCAGCTGCCCAGACATCCAGGTCAGCCATGGAGCTGGAGATGAAGGAAATAGGTCGACTACAGCGAAATCTGAAGATTGCAGAGCAGTCCAAGGAGGTGGCAGAACGTCGCTGCCGTGCCATGGAGAACAAGATGGACCTTCACAGTGGATGGACGGTAAGTCAGAACTTTCTCCAGTCTGTCTCCTTTTGTCTTGGTGTGTGTGTATCTGTCTTCCATCTCTCCAGTCTGTCTCCTTTTGTCTCGGCATGTGTGTTATCTGTCTTCTATCTCTCCAGTCTGTCTCCTTTTGTCTCGGCATGTGTGTTATCTGTCTTCTATCTCTCCAGTCTGTCTCCTTTTGTCTTGGTGTGTGTCTATCTGTCTTCCATCTCTCCAGTCTGTCTCCTTTTGTCTTGGCATGTGTGTGTATCTGTCTTCCATCTCTCCAGTCTGTCTCCTTTTGTCTTGGTGTGTGTGTATCTGTCTTCCATCTCTCCAGTCTGTCTCCTTTTGTCTTGGTGTGTGTGTATCTGTCTTCCATCTCTCCAGTCTGTCTCCTTTTGTCTTGGTGTGTGTGTATCTGTCTTCCATCTCTCCAGTCTGTCTCCTTTTGTCTTGGCATGTGTGTGTATCTGTCTTCCATCTCTCCAGTCTGTCTCTTTTGTCTTGGTGTGTGTGTATCTGTCTTCCATCTCTCCAGTCTGTCTCCTTTTGTCTTGGTGTGTGTGTATCTGTCTTCCATCTCTCCAGTCTGTCTCCTTTTGTCTTGGCATGTGTGTGTATCTGTCTTCCATCTCTCCAGTCTGTCTCCTTTTGTCTTGGTGTGTGTGTATCTATCTTCCATCTCTCCAGTCTGTCTCCTTTTGTCTTGGTGTGTGTGTATCTATCTTCCATCTCTCCAGTCTGTCTCCTTTTGTCTTGGTGTGTGTGTTATCTGTCTTCCATCTCTCCAGTCTGTCTCCTTTTGTCTTGGTGTGTGTGTATCTGTCTTCCATCTCTCCAGTCTGTCTCCTTTTGTCTGGCATGTGTGTGTATCTGTCTTCCATCTTCCAGTCTGTCTACTTTTGTCTTGGTGTGTGTGTATCATGTCTTCCATCTCTCCAGTCTGTCTCCTTTTGTCTTGGCATGTGTGTGTATCTGTCTTCCATCTCCAGTCTGTCTACTTTTGTCTTGGTGTGTGTGTATCTGTCTTCCATCTCTCCAGTCTGTCTACTTTTGTCTTGGTGTGTGTGTATCTGTCTTCCATCTCTCCAGTCTGTCTCCTTTTGTCTTGACATGTGTGTATCTGTCTTCCATCTCTCCAGTCTGTCTCCTTTTGTCTTGACATGTGTGTATCTGTCTTCCATCTCTCCAGTCTGTCTCCTTTTGTCTTGGTGTGTGTGTATCTGTCTTCCATCCATTTCTATACATGTCCGTCTGTATCTGTCTTGTCCAGGTAGGTACATGTGTCTGGGCACATTTTGTTTTGTATCATACTTGTCCAGGAACTTATAATTGTGTAACGTTGTCAGTTCTGTCATCCTCTATCTGTCTTCTTCAGTTATGGATTTTGTGTTCAGTTTAACACCTTTTTATAAATTGAGCTTGCCAAAGTTCTCCACATTGTATATGAAAAACAGCTAAGATACAGGTGGCACTAACAAACGCTTTTAATACATTACATATGCTGTTGACACACATATCAAAAAAACAGTCAAATCATTTGCCTGTGTGGTTGTGATGGGGTTGGTAAATGCTGTGTTGATACTTATCCCTTTGACTCCTCACCCTGTCTACCAGCTTTCTGCATTGCCAACTAAAAATTTAACCCTTTAGTCCCTCACCCTATCTGTCAGGAAGCTAAAAGGGGTTAAGCTGTTGCAGCGTCAGAGTCAAAAGGTTAGTTGAATGCTATGTTGGATGGGGTGGTGAATGTGTAGACAATGTGTCATCCACTACAGAGGAAGGGCAGCCATGAAGCCCAACACTGAACAAGTGACCAACTTACACCATCTGTGTTACATGACAACCAGTATTGTCTGCACTTGTGTCAATCGTTATTAAAACAAGAACATAACGAGGAAGTTACTAAAATATGTTACTGTTTCAGAAACGGCTGGAGTCGGAGAAACAGAAATACGAAGCATTATTGGCGGAGCACACAAGCAGCACCAGTCAAATCACTACCCTGGAGGCTGAGAAACAGGAGATGATGTCTCTGCTGCAAGATGCCATCAACACTGCCGATGACATCAAGGTGAGACAGAGAACCTTGTTCCTTCGTACTGAATGGACTGAGGCTGTCATCTTCATCTGTCAGGGGCTTAAAAGTATTTAACCCTTTTACTGTCACTCCCTGTCTACCAACCTCCTGCGTTGTCAGCCATGCTAGCAAAGCAGAAACTTAACCCTTTGACCCCCTCACCCTATCCACTAGCATTCTATGTCGTCATCAGTGATAGCAAAGCAAACACTTAACCCTTTGACTCCCTCACCCTATCCACTATATCATAATCAGTGATAGCAAAGCAAAGACTTAACCCTTTGACTCCCTCACCCTGTCCACTAGCATTCTGAATCGTCATCAGTGATAGCAAAGCAAAAACTTAACCCTTTGACTCCCTCACCCTATCCACTAGCATTCGCATCGTCATCAGTGATAACAAACAGAAACTTAACCTTTTGACTCCCTCACCCTATCCACTAGTATTTTATATTGTCATCAGTGATAGTAAAGCAAAAATATAACCCTTTGACTCCCTCACCCTATCCACTAGCATTCTATGTCGTAATCAGTGATAGCAAAGCAAAAACTTAACCCTTTGACTCCCTCACCCTATCCACTATCATTCTATATCGTCATCAGTGATAGTAAAGCAAAAAATAACCTTGACTCCCTCACCCTATCCATTCTCTTTCAGTTTGTATAGACTTTTAGTTTCATAGTTTTGGAGGTGTGAGTGAACACAAATCATGATTGTAATTTTTCACTTTTTCTGAAAAATTTGTCTCGGTATGTGCTGTAGTCAAAAGCATTAGCAGCAAAGAGGTTAAGGCACCTCTGGAGTTTGAGAAAGGGATTTGACACTCAGGTCATTGACATATTGAGACAGCACTTAAGGCACCTGTGGACTTTAGACAGAAATTTGACTAGTTATTGACTGATTAGACAGCATCTCTAGACTTTGAGAATTTTGACACACTGATCTTTGACACAGTAGACATCATCAAACTCTATAAAAATGCTTGTTGCCATTACAGTGAAGTTCTGCACAAAGTCGTAGTCTGTTCCGTTGTGTACGCATGTGTGTGTGTATGCATGCATGTCTGTGCATATACATGTACGTGTGTGTGTGTGTGTGTAGAGCCAGAAAACGGAGATGGAAAAACAGCTCCAGGAGCAGCTGGACCAGGCCCAACAGGTCAAACAACGCCTGAAGACACAGTGGGACCAGGAGCGGCAGTCCCTGCAGGACCAGGTGACCAGCATGACGCAGACCTGTCAGGACCTGCGCACGCAGCTGTCCCATCAAGAGGAGGCGGTGGACAAGGAGAAGTCCTCCCTTCAGACACAGCTGGATGAGCAGGCAGACAGGCTGAAGGAGATGACGGAACAGCTGACACAAGTCCAGCAGAAGCTGCAGACTGAAGAGCAGGACAAGCGGCAGTGGCAGGACGAGAAGACACATCTGCAGGAGAAGTTACGGGCCCTCAGCAAAGAGGGCGCTGGTGGTGGTGCAGGAATGGGCGCAGAAGGCAGTGGAAGCATTATCGAGGTCAGTTGGTAGTGTTAAGGAGGTCAGTGTGTAGCGTTATCGAGGTCAGTGTTATGGAGGTCAATGGGTAGTGTTATGGAGGTCAGTGGGTAGTGTTATGGAGGTCAGTGGGTAGTGTTATCGAGGTCAGTGTTATGGAGGTCAGTGGGTAGTGTTATCGAGGTCAGTGTTATGGAGGTCAGTGGGTAGTGTTATGGAGGTCAGTGGGTAGTGTTATGGAGGTCAGTGGGTAGTGTTATGGAGGTCAGTGTGTAATGTTGTCGAGGTCAGTGGGGAGTGTTGTCGAGGTCAGTGGGGAGTGTTATGGAGGTCAGAGGAGAGTGTTATGCAGGTCAGTGTTATGGAGGTCAGTGGTTAATGTTATGGAGGTCAGTGGTTAGTGTTATGCAGGTCAATGGGGAGTGTTATAGAGGTCAGTAGGAAGTGTTGGGGAGGTCAGTGTGTAGTGTTATGGAGGTCAGTGGGTAGTGTTATGGAGGTCACTGTGTAGTGTTATGGAGGTCAGTGGGTAGTGTTATGGAGGTCAGTGGGTAGTGTTGTGGAGGTCAGTGGGGAGTGTTATGGAGGTCAGTGTAGGGTTATGGAGGTCAGTGGGGAGTGTTATGGAGGTCAATGGGGAGTGTTATGGAGGTCAGTGGGGAGTGTTATCGAGGTCAATGGGGAGTGTTATCGAGGTCAGTAGGGAGTGTCGAGGTCAGTGGGGAGTATTATGGAGGTCAGAGGAGAGTGTTATGCAGGTCAGTGTTATGCAGGTCAGTGGGGAGTGTTATGCAGGTCAGTGGGGAGTGTTATGCAGGTCAGTGGGAGTGTTATGGAGGTCAGTGGGGAGTGTTATGGAGGTCAGTAGAGATCAAAAGTCAATGATAGTGTTATAAAAGTCAAAGGTCAGTGGATAGTGTTTTTATAGAGTCAAAAGTTCATGGATAGGGTTACAGAGGTCAAAAGTCAGTGGATAGTGTTTGAGAGGTCAGAAGTCAGTGGATAGTGTTAGAGAGGTCAGAAGTCGGTGGATGTGTTGACAGAGTTGATGACATTATGAAAGTGTGGTTCGACATCATTAGTATGTATTCGCTTTTGAATGTTTGTTAATGTGTATTCTGATTGTGTGTGTGTGTGAGAGAGAGAGAGAGAGCGAGAGACAATACATCTGTATGCATTGCACTGTGTCTTGTAAAATGTGTAATGTACTGCAAGTACACACGTGTTTGAAGGAAAATATTATACAAAGATATTTTTTCTTGTTCATTTTTCTATGTTACGCTTTGCTTAATTAAAGAAATTGGAATGTGATAAAGGTGGTAGTGTGGGACATGTGACTAGATGAGGGTGACGGGGGTCTGTGTCTGTGTGACTGTCAGGATCTGCAGTCAGAGCTGGCCAGCAGCAGACAGGAGACAGAGCTGTACTCACACAAGTACCTGGAACTGCTGTCTGAGGTGGACTCCTACAAGAAAGACAAGGACAAGGCTGAACAGGCGCTGCAGAGATACAGTCAGTTAC
This sequence comes from Monoplex corrugatus, assembly GCA_030674185.1. Lineage (NCBI taxonomy): Eukaryota > Metazoa > Mollusca > Gastropoda > Littorinimorpha > Ranellidae > Monoplex > Monoplex corrugatus. The sequence continues at coordinate 100,073,806 of CM060308.1, forward strand.
TGATCTACTTATCTATGTATCTCTCTCTCTTCTCTTTGTCTGTCTTTCTCTCTCTTTCTCTCTTCTCTCTCTCTCTCTCTCTCTCTCTTTCCCTCCATCTCTCTCTCTCTGTCTGTCTCCATCTCTGTCTCTGACTCTGTCTCCATCTCTCTCTCTCTCTCTTTTTCTGTTATTCTTTCCCTCTCTCTCTCTGTCACCATCTGTCTCTCTGACTTCATCTTGCTCCCTCCCTCTCTCTCTCTCTGTTTCTCTCTCTCCCTCTCCCTCCCTCCCTGTACGTACACACACACACACACACACACACAGTCACAGAGTAGTTATTTTATGTTTTCATCCCTGTCCACGAAATGCTAATCGCTGTCCAGGTTAGTAACTAGCCAAGCCAAAAAAAGTGCATGTGGGTGTTTCTTTGTTTTCTTTCTTCTGGGATTCAGACAAGGAAATGAACTTTCGCACTATTGCTTTATAATTTCGTGCCATTTTCATTAACTTTGTCCTTCATTTAATGGTACAAATGCTGCTTTCAGAACTAACTTAAGGTGACTATTTACTGAATGATATATGTAGTTCTTTCTGAATTAAGGTGACTGTATTTACTGAAAGATATAAGTAGTGTTTTGTGAATTAAGGTGATATATTTACTGAATGGTACAAGTAGTGTTTTCTGAATTAACTTAAATTAAGGTGATTGTGTTTACTGAATGGTACAAAAGGTGCTTTCACAAATCAGTAATGCATTATATATCTGTAAAACAACAGCTGAAACAAATAATTCAACTTACTGTGCCTTATATGATCAATGGTGTGTGTCTATTTTGTCAGAGTATGTGAGAGAGCTGAAGAAGAAAAAGGAGAAGGAGGTGGGGACAGCACTAGAAAGGCCCGGCCTGTCCGGCCAGACCATAGCCACCATCGCCCGCATCTCCCCTCGTCTGGCGGCCGTCAGTCCATCTCCAGTCTTGTGAGTAGACCAGACCCTGACTTGGCTGACAGGGACCAGCAGTCCGCTTCAGGCACCAGTGCCACCATGAGTGACCCCTCATTGTCACTTAGCAGCTCCACGTCCTTCACCCTGGGTGTGGCTCTGAGAGAGAAATCACAGTCAGGTGAACACAACGCAGCTCCTACCAATGAGGCAACGTTGGGACAGGTCACGTCTCCCGGAGTAATGACACGCAGCGGACGTGCTCGTCTGTCCCTCAGTAAGCGCAAGTCTGACCAGCACACGCTGGACGCTGAGGCGTCGGCCAGCAAGCAGCCCAAGATGGACCTGCCAGGTAACACACACTGCTCTGTGTAATACTGATGGACAGTTTGTTCGCATGATGATGATAAGTATTGAAAGTAAAGTTGTATCACTTTTCTGTGATATCTTTATTTCGAATAGGTAGCAAAAAGATGTGTCATCAATGGTTTTGCAGTTTTGAGGATGATGATGATGTTACTGTTGTCAGAATCTGTGTGAACATTCTGCTGTGGATATGTGTTAATGATATATCTCATGATAATGGTGATAGTATGTCCACAGAACCAGTGTCTAGTCATTCTGTACATGTGTGTGTCATTGATGGATTTCATGGTGATGGTCATAACTGTCATGATGATGAACAAGAAAAACTAAAATGTTCCGCGTCTGGGCGGAATTCCGCGATTTCGGTTTGTCAAAAAACAAAACAAAAAGGAAGGGAGCAAGGCACCCGTGATCGGCTTGCAAGCGCTCATAGCAACGGCGCGCAAGTTATGGCCCCTGATTTTTCTTGGAAGAAGTTTCCGGTGCTGATTCCACAGGTTGATCTCTGTTATATGAGACTGAACTTTAAAGTGTTTGATGCAATTACTGACTTTGTGTGCTCCAACTCCAAACTTGATATTGTGTGATCATTTAAACTTGAAAAGTGAAACTTATTGAGCAACCCAATAAGTGAGATTTCATCCAAAGACTACAGTTGGTGAACAACTGTAAAACAGTCAAGTTAAAGGATGATGTTCATTTTATTATTATGTTTTTAACCCCTTCTCCCCTTTTCCCAAATATATCTTCCTGTTTACAGCAGTTTTTATGCACTAAATATCTCTTGAAATTATGTCCAGAAAGCGCGAAATGGCATAGATTTACACTTGGTTTTTAAAACATTTCCCGGGGGAGCATGCCCCCGGACCCCCCTAGTTTCAGTGTTTTTTTCCTCCTCCTGTTTTAAGCCCTGTAAAATAGAACATATATTTGTTATGACAAACAAGACAGGTGCACATGTTTGGGCCAAATGGCCTTTGTCAGGCATATACAGATGACAAAATAGAATAAATGCACAACATGTAGCACAAAAAAATAAATAAATAAATGAAAAGAGAAATAAAAAAAAAGAAACAGTAGACACCTTCCCAAATATAACATCCTGGCAGGAGAAAATTCGTGGATGACACATCTACCATTTTCTTATTTATTCTTTTTTTGTCTTTTGTATGCCCCTTGACAAAGGCCAGTTGGCCAGACATTTGTGCCTGTTTTGTTTTGTTATATTAAATAGTATTCTGCTCCTGTTTTTATCATTTTCTGGTTCATATTTGTTTGACTGTTGGCAGTCACTTTGATCCAGGAATCATGATGATTAACTTTATCATTCCATTTGCCAAACACTTCTGGAGAAAAGTTTTTTTTAAAAACAGGCCAATATCATACCCTATTGAAAACTGATTTTTATCAAATGACCGAAGTTAACCCTTTGACTCTCTCACCCTGTCTGCCAGCACCCCACACTGTCAACCATGACAGTAAAGCAAAAACTTAACCCTTTTACTTCCTCAGGAAGCTGGTGGATAGGGTGAGAGTGTGAAAATGTTAAGGTGAGAGAGTGAAAAGGTTCAGTTTTTGCAGCTGGTGGATAGGATGCAGGAATGAAAGGGTTAATTAAGCAACATTGGGCTCAGTTAGTACTTGCATGGGTGACTGACCACCTGGGAACACCAAGAGCTGATAGCACACACACACACACACACACACACACACACACACACACACACACACACACACACACACACACACACACACACACACACACACCCCACTCACACTCACACACACACACACAATAATTTCAGTAACTTCTGTTATCAAATATATTTCTGATAATGGTTCGATTATAGGTATGAAAGAGAAAGTCTTTTTATCACATATTCAGTTGAACTAATGAACATTTTTCACAAAATCTTTCTTTTTTTTTATATGCTGCTCATTGGAAGTATTAAATGATGTTGAATGGTATATTTAGTCAACTTGTTTTGATTTATCGTGTGTAGGGTTTTGTATTTGGTCACTAGACTGCTTGCTTGCTTGTTGTATGTTATGTTTTGTTGTTGTTGTTGTTTTTTCAGCTGTGTGGGCATAAAGATAAATGGAAAAAAACATCACAATTACACAGATGAAAAAAACCCACCATAATCATACTTGCAGAACACAAGAAAGGTTGAAAGAGAAAAATGTAGTGATGATGATGTTACTGTCCACAGAAGCAGCACCAGACCTCCCTACAGCCAGTAAGCCAGTCACACGCGCCTCCCATCGTGTGTCTCGTCTTCAGCCGCCATCCACACGCTTCACTCGGCCTGAGAGGAAACTGCCACGGCCAGTGGTAAGCTACACCGTTCTTATCACATTCATGATAGGAGGCATCAGTTGTAGTTTCACTAGTTAAAGGTACAAAACTGGCTCTGATTCTCCCTACACTAAGCTGAGACTTATCTCCCATGTTTGCTTTCTTCCATTAACGTTTGATTGAAGTTCTGCATGCTTTCACATCAACTTTTTAACCGGTTTAAAAACAAAATATGGTAAGAGATAGTGGTCAGATGCGTGAGGAAATGGTGCCACTGCTGAAAATGAATGACAACAATCCCGGCGATGGTGAAAAATGAAATTTCTAAGGAAAAAAATTATGCAGAAAATGACGAAACAGGTGTGGTATGGATGCCACTCTTCCGTCTGGGTGACAGAAATCCGTTTTCTCGGCAAGGCCCCAGACGGAAATTCCGTTTTTTTCATGTTCGTTATCAAAAAAAAAATGGTTGGGGGAAAAAACCAGTTGAATTGGCGGTATCATGACTGAAGCAGCACTGTAGCAGACGACCGGAAATGAGGAAGCGCTCTGTATCGTTGAAGACAACACAGCTCCAGCGATCTTTGTTAGGCTACACACATCACTTACGTCGCACCATTGTGCTGCTAGTGCCTTCAAGCAAAAAAGTTTTCCAGTTGGCCTGATTTTCAGTTTTTTCAGATTTTCAAAGTGTCATCCTTGAACTAGTGCTAGTGAATCAGTGCAAGTATATCTCCTAATCCTACCCTTTCTGTCCTCATTCACTCCGCAAATCTGTCCAGTATCTTCTCGCTAGGTTTATCTAGTGCTCTTTTTTCCTCCAGCTTTCCTGTTGTGACCAGGTGCTCTGATTTCTCTTGCCTCATAAAATCTATAAGTGTTGCTCGTCTTTTTCTAATCTTCATTAATGTTCTTTTTGTGTTTACCTCTTTTAAGACCTGTCTCATTTGTTTTGTTTGCTGTCCGTGGAACTCTCAACATTCTTCTTAGAAACCGCATTTCAGTTGGCTCAATCTTGTTCTGGCTTTGCACGTTGACTGTCCACACTTCGCACCTGTACACCAGTATTGGTTATTTGTAACTCTGAAAAACTCTTCCTGAAGTCAATTGATGGGCATTCTAGCTCCACAACACACCACAGACCCCAAGTTCATTCAGTCAAAATCCCAGTGCATGCTGGTCTATGGAACCCAGTGATGTCAAGTTGCTGTGGGGCCACCCACCACAGGAGACCCTGCTGCTAGTAGATTTCAACAGTGCCTGTCCTGATCCAACTTAATACAGACATTGCCTCCTAAGCCCTTTTTTGCTTACAATGATGATCTGTCGTGGAGCAAAGCCGAGTGAGAGACCCCATGGTACAAAGACAATAATGCAATACTCTAGGTAGGAGCCAGGGAAGGGCTGAAAAAAACCTGCTGTCATTTTTCGACATATGCTGGTTTGAAGCCCACAACCTCCTGGGCAGCATTCCACCACATAACCACCTGCCCACATTGACTGGCAGTTCACCCCACCCCTACATGAAATGGTCACAGGTAAAAGAAGTGGATGTCTCAGAGAAATGGACATGTCCTGTAACCTTGTAGTTATTGGGGGGTGAGATTGTAGAGATCTCATCATCTTTCGGGGCCAGTATTATGATGGCAGTGGTCATCTTATTTCCGTCACTGCTTTACCTTTGCCTAACGAGTAGAAAGTCTGGTGTCCATTCCAGCTGTGTAGACTGGAGACTGCACACACATGGTTCTGCAGGCGGGTCACTGGAGTAGATTAATAGCTGCTGCGACTGTTGGTCACTTCACTGCTACATCCATCCGTCACATGAAATAGGCACATGACCAAATTCATAACTGCACTAGCCATTGGTCAGTTTATTCCATCCCCCTCTCCCCCCACATGAAGTTGGCATGGGTCAAAATGAAGGCCACAATCACAGTTCAGTTCACTGTTACATGGGTGCAGCTTTTTCCGTTTGACAACAGAATCTGTTTTTTTCAACAGTCAGAAACGGAAAATCCGTTTTTGAAGAAATCGCCGAGCTAGGGTCGGGTGGGGTTTTTTTTGGGGGTGGGGGGGGGGGTGTGTGTTGTTTTTTTGGTCTAAAATTGTTTATCGAACGTGAATGTTTCGTGACAGTTACTCTCCGGTGTAGAAAGGAAAACGGAAGCACTCTTTTGTGAATGAAGTTATGAAAGTCAATGCGCATGCTCCATTGAGAAATCTCGCATCAACTTCCGTGAAATTGCCGCCATTTTCGAGCTTCGCATGTTGAGCGAACTTCACGATGCCAGCGGTGAAAGATGGCGAATATGTCGCCTTAATCGACGCATCTGTCAAGAATGAATGGCGTTTGGAATGGCTTGAGGAGAAAGATACAGACAAAGATAATTCCCGTCACCTGTTGTGTGTGAAAATTGACCGAGCAGTTATAAAGATACTTGAAATTGTCTGAAATAGGGTGAAAAGCATCTGCTGTTTTTCTTGAATCTAATTGCAGGAGAAAGCTTAAGATTCAGTTTTATTTTTACAAAAGCTTCAGCGTCTGGGGCGCATAGCCCCCCAGACCCCCCAAATGGGGCACTGCCCTTGTACCCCGCCAGGGGCTTACAGGCCCCTGACCACTTTCTGTTTTGACTTTTTCTAAGTTGCACCTTTGCTGTTATTTCAAAACCACCATGACAGTCCACTGCAGTAAAACAATCCATTCCACATGGATTGACCACAGGATCTGACCAGTCCACAAACCACCATGACAGTCCACTGAGTGACACAATCCATTCCACATGGATTGACCACAGGATCTGACCAGTCCACAAACCACCATGACAGTCCACTGAGTGACACAAGCCATTCCACATGGATTGACCACAGGACCTGACCAGTCCACAAAGCTCTGTGCTGTCTGCACGCTAAATGGCATTTGCCATGATCGTTTTGGATCTGTTTCCATCACAAGGTATTTGCACATGGAATTATGCAAACAGAGTCACACTGTGTTGAGGTAATGGAAACAGGCTGATTGTAAATCACGTCACCGTCATAGTAAAAGGTATTGGATGGTTGTGTGGAGTGACTCATTATGTGAACCTTGCTGGATCAGTCAGACTGTGAACCCTGCATGATTGTACATCATGTCACCGCCATAGTAAAGGTATTGGATGGTTGTGTGGAGTGACTCATTATGTGAACCTTGCTGGGTCAGTCAGACTGTGAACCCTGCATGATTGTACATCATGTCACCGCCATAGTAAAGGTATTGGATGGTTGTGTGGAGTGACTCATTCTGTGAACCTTGCTGGGTCAGTCAAACTGTGAACCCTGCATGGTTTCACTTATACAGACACTATTTATGACAGTGTGTAGTTTGACTCTCACTGCATACCCTTCTGCCCTTCTATGTCTTATTTCCTATAGGGACTGTAGCGTTACCGACATGTTTGACAGCACTGCCACATCTCCCTTGCTGTAAATACCTTACTGTCACTTGTACATTATGACACCGTGTATACAGGTCACTGTCACTGTGTGCAGGACAAGATCAGCAGCGTGCACCATCCTTCCACCATCACCACCACCACCATTCCATCCACCTCCATCCCCCCTCTTCACAGCTCCAAAGCCCTGGGCACCATCACCAATTCCCCCAAGAAGACGTCCATGCCGACCGTCAAAGGGCTGAAGAAGATCCCCGCTCCCTCCAAACCTCGCTTCTCTCCAGACCTGCCTCACGCCAAGAAACCGACAGCCAGCACCACCACGCGCAGGGCAGCGCAGGACCAACTTGATCAGGTGAACCAGTGCAAGCAGTCCTAGTGTACAATGACCGTGACACAGGTAGTGGCCCAACTCCAAGAGTGTTAGGAGAGAGACTTCTGGGTGCTGGTGGCGTGAGACTGTGTGACAGTCGTACTGTGGTGTACAACGTGACTGCGCATGAGGCCGAGCACAGACAAGTGGACCAGTTCTTTGAGTGCAAGCCGTTTTAATTAAAAAAAAAACAAAAAAACATGTCAGCGTGCATGTTGGTGTGTGACAACGGTGACACGATACCATTTATTGTCCAGCATGATGACAGACCCACAGTTGTGTGATAATCACACAGTAAATGATGAACCTACTCACACAGTAAGTGATGAACACACTGTGTGAAGTCTTATTGTTTGTCCTTGCTGTGTGATCTGATGGCGAGGGTCAGCTGTGGTCAGGATTGACTGCAGCTGTCAGGATAACTGTCAGAATATGAAGGCTGTTCCCCCACTTCTGGTATTTAGGAGTGAAGTCAGTCTGACATACAGTACATGTAGTGGTGTTATTGTCCTTAGCTGTTGGATCCTATGTCAGTCTGACCTACAGTAATGGTGTTATTGTCCTTAGCTGTTGGATCCTATGTCAGTCTGACCTACAGTAATGGTGTTATTGTCCTTAGCTGTTGGATCCTATGTCAGTCTGACCTACAGTAGTGGTGCTGTTATTGTCCTTAGCTGTTGGATCCTATGTCAGTCTGACCTACAGTAGTGGTGCTGTTATTGTCCTTAGCTGTTGGATCCTATGTCAGTCTGACCTACAGTAATGGTGCTGTTATTGTCCTTAGCTGTTGGATCCTATGTCAGTCTGACCTACAGTAGTGGTGCTGTTATTGTCCTTAGCTGTTGGATCCTATGTCAGTCTGACCTACAGTAATGGTGTTATTGTCCTTAGCTGTTGGATCCTATGTCAGTCTGACCTACAGTAATGGTGCTTTATTGTCCTTAGCTGTTGGATCCTATGTCAGTCTGACCTATAGTAGTGGTGCTGTTATTGTCCTTAGCTGTTGGATCCTAAGTCAGTCTGACCTACAGTAATGGTGTTATTGTCCTTAGCTGTTGGATCCTATGTCAGTCTGACCTACAGTAATGGTGCTTTATTGTCCTTAGCTGTTGGATCCTATGTCAGTCTGACCTATAGTAGTGGTGCTGTTATTGTCCTTAGCTGTTGGATCCTAAGTCAGTCTGACCTACAGTAATGGTGTTATTGTCCTTAGCTGTTGGATCCTATGTCAGTCTGACCTACAGTAGTGCTGTTATTGTCCTTAGCTGTTGGATCCTATGTCAGTCTGACCTACAGTAATGGTGCTGTTATTGTCCTTAGCTGTTGGATCCTATGTCAGTCTGACCTACAGTAATGGTGCTGTTATTGTCCTTAGCTGTTGGATCCTATGTCAGTCTGACCTACAGTAATGGTGCTGTTATTGTCCTTAGCTGTTGGATCCTATGTCAGTCTGACCTACAGTAATGGTGTTTATTGTCCTTAGCTGTTGGATCCTATGTCAGTCTGACCTACATAATGGTGTTATTGTCCTTAGCTGTTGGATCCTATGTCAGTCTGACCTACATTAATGGTGTTATTGTCCTTAGCTGTTGGATCCTATGTCAGTCTGACCTACAGTAATGGTGTTATTGTCCTTAGCTGTTGGATCCTATGTCAGTCTGACCTACAGTAATTGCGTTATTGTCCTTAGCTGTTGGATCCTATGTCAGTCTGACCTACAGTAATTGTGTTATTGTCCTTAGCTGTTGGATCCTATGTCAGTCTGACCTACATTAATGGTGTTATTGTCCTTAGCTGTTGGATCCTATGTCAGTCTGACCTACAGTAATTGTGTTATTGTCCTTAGCTGTTGGATCCTATGTCAGTCTGACCTACAGTAGTGGTGCTGTTATTGTCCTTAGCTGTTGGATCCTATGTCAGTCTGACCTACAGTAGTGGTGCTGTTATTGTCCTTAGCTGTTGGATCCTATGTCAGTCTGACCTACAGTAGTGGTGCTGTTATTGTCCTTAGCTGTTGGATCCTATGTCAGTCTGACCTACAGTAGTGGTGTTATTGTCCTTAGCTGTTGGATCCTATGTCAGTCTGACCTACAGTAATTGTGTTATTGTCCTTAGCTGTTGGATCCTATGTCAGTCTGACCTACAGTAATGGTGTTATTGTCCTTAGCTGTTGGATCCTAAGTCAGTCTGACCTACAGTAATGGTGCTGTTATTGTCCTTAGCTGTTGGATCCTATGTCAGTCTGACCTACAGTAATGGTGCTGTTATTGTCCTTAGCTGTTGGATCCTATGTCAGTCTGACCTACAGTAATGGTGCTGTTATTGTCCTTAGCTGTTGGATCCTATGTCAGTCTGACCTACAGTAATGGTGCTGTTATTGTCCTTAGCTGTTGGATCCTATGTCAGTCTGACCTACAGTAATGGTGCTGTTATTGTCCTTAGCTGTTGGATCCTATGTCAGTCTGACCTACAGTAATGGTGCTGTTATTGTCCTTAGCTGTTGGATCCTATGTCAGTCTGACCTACAGTAATGGTGCTGTTATTGTCCTTAGCTGTTGGATCCTATGTCAGTCTGACCTACAGTAGTGGTGCTGTTATTGTCCTTATCTGTTGGATCCTATGTCAGTCTGACCTACAGTAATGGTGTTATTGTCCTTAGCTGTTGGATCCTATGTCAGTCTGACCTACAGTAGTGGTGCTGTTATTGTCCTTAGCTGTTGGATCCTATGTCAGTCTGACCTACAGTAATGGTGCTGTTATTGTCCTTAGCTGTTGGATCCTATGTCAGTCTGACCTACAGTAATGGTGTTATTGTCCTTAGCTGTTGGATCCTAAGTCAGTCTGACCTACAGTAATTGTGTTATTGTCCTTAGCTGTTGGATCCTAAGTCAGTCTGACCTACAGTAATGGTGTTATTGTCCTTAGCTGTTGGATCCTATGTCAGTCTGACCTACAGTAGTGCTGTTATTGTCCTTAGCTGTTGGATCCCAAGTCCAAATTACCTACAGTAATGGTGTTATTGTCCTTAGCTGTTGGATCCTAAGTCAGTCTGACCTACAGTAGTGCTGTTATTGTCCTTAGCTGTTGGATCCCAAGTCCAAATTACCTACAGTAATGGTGTTATTGTCCTTAGCTGTTGGATCCCAAGTCCAAATTACCTACAGTAATGGTGTTATTGTCCTTAGCTGTTGGATCCCAAGTCCAAATTACCTACATTAATGGTGTTATTGTCCTTAGCTGTTGGATCCTAAGTCAGTCTGACCTACAGTAATGCTGTTATTGTCCTTAGCTGTTGGATCCTATGTCAGTCTGACCTACAGTAATGCTGTTATTGTCCTTAGCTGTTGGATCCTAAGTCAGTCTGACCTACAGTAATGGTGTTAGTGTCCTTAGCTGTTGGATCCTAAGACCAAATTACCTACAGTAATGGTGTTATTGCCCTTAGCTGTTGGATCCTAAGTCCAGATCACCAACATTAATGGTGTTATTGTCACTCACTTATGTTTGCATTCAAGCTTACCTACAGAGGATGGAAGGGAGGTAAAAGTCAATGTGTGACAATACCACCACAGCTACAGGGAACTTTGATTTATGATACTGTCTGACAGAGACAGGGCCTGAAACACTGTGTCTTAAGACCAGATCCACACTGTGTACCCAGGTGTTATGCTGTATGGAATGGTTTAGGTCAGACACTGAAACCTTGATTATCTTGCTGGTAAAGATGGAGACAGCTACTTGAGGCACAAGTAAAATACAGACAGGAATGGTGGTTGTCACTGTCAACGTTGTTCAGTATTGTGAGTGCTGAGGACTATGGATATCAAACACTACCATTCTGTGACATTGCTGGTGTGTCGTGTATCTTGTTGATGTTCCAGTGTTAGAAATAGATGTTTGTGTCTGTACATGTTAGATGTTTGTGTCTCTGTGTGTTAGATGTTTGTGTCTCTGTGCATGTTAGATGTTTGTGTCTCTGTGCATGTTAGATGTTTGTGTCTGTACATGTTAGATGTTTGTGTCTCTGTGCGTGTTAGATGTTTGTGTCTGTGTACATGTTAGATGTTTGTGTCTGTGTGCATGTTAGGTTCTCATAGTTACTGTGAAGACAAAAAGCAGGAGCTTGCTGCCTGGCTTCAGTATGGTGGACTGTCAGTTCTATTGTGGTCACCTACACTATGATACAGTATTATTACACAGCGTTCTTGTACTGTTCTCCAAACTCGTTTGAACTCACTAAGCACTACACGCAGAGTTTTTAGTGGAGCACAGAGAACTCAAGTTGGTAGGTGAGCTGACCACATTCCACTATGTTGTTGCACAGTCTGTATCGTTTGTTGCCTTGCATGCTGGTGTTTTTAATATCAATTATCATCCTTAAGCCAGCTACTGAAATGACTTACAGGATATTTTGTATGCACGTTTAATGTTCTGTATGCGTATACACACACCAAGGGGGGTTTAGGCACTGGCAGGTCTGCACATGTTGCCCTGGAAGATCAGGAATTCTCCACCTTTTACATGATAGGTGGAGGTGTCTAGATGGATTAAACCCAGGGCTTTCTGGTTGTAATTAATGTAATATAATCAAAGGACATAACTCTTGAGAATTATCTCCCATGTTGTATAGAACTCAAATCTAACAGTTTGCGCTACCCATTCAGCTAGCATAGAAGCAGATACAAAGTACAAAAACTTCTGAGCTTTTCTGATTGTAAGTTCAGCATCTATCCACTGGACATTGGCCACTTTTCTCAGCACCTCATTGTCACAGAGTAAGCATCTCCCACACTTTTGATGTGTGTGTGTGTGACACTGTGTGGTGTGGTGTGTGGAGTATGTGTTTGTGTGTGTTCTTGACAGCCCCATCTGTAAAATCCTGGTGTATGGCATTTTCTTCTGGTGCATTAGAAATTCAAGTGAGGCAAAAGAATGGCTTTTTGTAAAAAAAAAAGTGAAAGTTGGGCTGTTAGCTCTTGGTTGGTGTGTTTGTGTATTTCTGTTAGTTGTTTCTTCTCCGATCTTCTCTTATGCCTGTTTTCCGTCCTTGTATGAATCTGTTCTATTGATTTGCGTTTATGAATGTGACCACTCTGTGTATATACAGCTGTACACATGTTTATGTACATAGACTACACGACTGTTCCTGTTCATTTGTACAGAACTCACTGTACAATATTTTGCTTTTTTCACTCACATTGTGTTTTGATCAGTGTGTCCAGTTTTACACAGATGCCCATGTTTCCATTTGTCTTCACACAGGCAGCTTGACAATGATCCGGATGTTTCTATAATTCTACTGTCGCCATGTTTTGTACTGTGTGATGTGTGTGTATGTGTATGTTAGAGTGAATGTGTGTGAGAGAGAGAGAGAGTGCGTGTGAGAGAGAGAGTGTGTGTGTGTGTGTGTAACACTGAACCAGCAGTCTGTCTTAAACGACTGATGTTGTGTAGTTTTGGTGTCCTCTGTCTCTATCCTGTAGTTTGTGTCTCAGCTGTCACACTCAATGCTCATATTTTGTGTCCATTACACTGTAGTTCATGGTTTGTCTCACATGCCATAATTCATAGTTTGTCTCACAACTGGTATGTTCATTGTTTGTGTCAGTCGTATTGTATGTTCATTGTTTGTGTCAGTCGTATTGTATGTTCATTGTTTGTGTCAGTCGTATTGTATGTTCATTGTTTGTGTCTCAGTTGTACTCCCGAGTGTTTGATGCCAGTGTTTTTGCATGTCTGATATCAGTTACCTGTCTATGAAGTGCGTGAAAAGGATTGATGTTTTGCGTCATAGAGTAATGTTTAGATGTAGACCTGAATGGAAAATAGGGAAGACTGAACTGGACCTGTATCATTTACTTGTGTTTTTTTTTTTAACTGTTTCATAAGAATTTGATTCATTTGCTGATACCGTGCCTAACAAGACCCAGCGCTCCCAGGCGCCGATGTCCTCAGATTCAGTGTGCTTGTGTTCAGTTGTATAATGTTAACAGAGACATTGTTTATTAACAGTAATGTTGAAAGTTCCCTTTTCTATGTATGGTTCTGGCTGTGCGCTTTTGTTTTCGCTTTCGATGTGTCCTTAACTGCTGGCTTTTGTCCGTGGCTTGTATGCTGAAGTGGTTGTGTGTGCATGGACTGAGTGACGCTGTGCAGTGTGATCACACAGGTCGCCTGTATTAGCACAGGGGAAAGCAGTAGTGTACAGGATGACAAGACATGGCAGATCTATCAGAACTAGAACTATTCTGTTGCTTTATGCTCACAAATGGTCATGGCCTGGATCGTACATTCAGTCTATACCATCAGTATTTACTGTTTCTGTTTACGCTCTGCTGACTGTAAGTGATCTAGAACAGTAGATTGTGGAGTTGGTTAACTTGCTGTCAGGACTAGTTCGTGTTTCTTGATAAATGCTGCTGATGTTGTCATCAGAGTGTGAAGTCATTATAGATGCGAATGGTAGGAATAGGAGTGACTTGCTGTACACCCTGCTTTTTGCTCTGTCTTGGATTGTGTGTAAAAACACCAGAAACTTTTTATCGTCACTGTCAAGAGTGGTACATGTACATATATATACTGTCTGTACCCTGCTTCTGTTGTGTTTGTCTGTTCTTCCTGTCAGTCTTATAACTAGAACTGTCTGTCCGTGTTCCCTGCTGATGTTGTCTGTTGTGTGTTGTTTGTTCTTCCTGTCTGTCTTATGACTAGAACTGTCTGTCTGTGTTCCCTGCTGATGTGTGTTGTCTGTTCTTCCTGTCTGTCTTATGACTAGAACTGTCTGTCTGTGTTCCCTGCTGATGTTGTGTTTGTCTGTTCTTCCTGTCAGTCTTATGACTAGAACTGTCTGTCTGTGTTCCCTGCTGATGTTGATGTCTGTTGTGTGTTGTCTGTTCTTCCTGTCTGTCTTATGACTAGAACTGTCTGTCTGTGTTCCCTGCTGATGTGTGTTGTCTGTTCTTCCTGTCTGTCATGACTAGAACTGTCTGTCTGTGTTCCCTGCTGATGTGTTTGTCTGTTCTTCCTGTCAGTCTTATGACTAGAACTGTCTGTCTGTGTTCCCTGCTGATGTTGTGTTTGTCTGTTGTGTGTTGTCTGTTCTTCCTGTCTGTCTTATGACTAGAACTGTGTTCCCTGCTGATGTTGTGTTTGTCTGTTGTGTGTTGTCTGTTCTTCCTGTCTGTCTTATGACTAGAACTGTCTGTCTGTGTTCCCTGCTGATGTTGTGTGTTGTCTGTTGTGTGTTGTCTGTTCTTCCTGTCAGTCTTATGACTAGAACTGTCTGTCTGTGTTCCCTGCTGATGTTGTGTTTGTCTGTTCTTCCTGTCAGTCTTATGACTAGAACTGTCTATGTCTGTACCCTGCTTCTGTTGTGTGTTGTCTGTTCTTCCTGTCAGTCTTATGACTAGAACTGTCTGTCTGTGTTCCCTGCTGATGTTGTCTGTTGTCTGTTCTTCCTGTCTGTCTTATGACTAGAACTGTCTATGTCTGTACCCTGCTAATGTTGATGTCTGTTGTGTGTTGTCTGTTCTTCCTGTCAGTCTTATGACTAGAACTGTCTGTCTGTGTTCCCTGCTGATGTTGTCTGTTGTGTGTTGTCTGTTCTTCCTGTCAGTCTTATGACTAGAACTGTCTGTCTGTGTTCCCTGCTGATGTTGTGTTTGTCTGTTCTTCCTGTCAGTCTTATGACTAGAACTGTCTGTCTGTGTTCCCTGCTGATGTTGTGTTTGTCTGTTGTGTGTTGTCTGTTCTTCCTGTCTGTCTTATGACTAGAACTGTGTTCCCTGCTGATGTTGTGTTTGTCTGTTGTGTGTTGTCTGTTCTTCCTGTCTGTCTTATGACTAGAACTGTCTGTCTGTGTTCCCTGCTGATGTTGATGTCTGTTGTCTGTTCTTCCTGTCTGTCTTATGACTAGAACTGTGTTCCCTGCTGATGTTGTGTTTGTCTGTTGTGTGTTGTCTGTTCTTCCTGTCTGTCTTATGACTAGAACTGTCTGTCTGTGTTCCCTGCTGATGTTGATGTCTGTTGTCTGTTCTTCCTGTCTTATGACTAGAACTGTCCGCACCCTGCTAATGTTGATGTGTGTTGGGTGAGTTCTTCCTGTCAGTCTTATGACTAGAACTGTGTATCTGTACTCTGCTAATGCTAATGTCGTGGTAGTAGTACTATGTGTTAGGTAATTTCTTACTACACTTGATTACTTTCCCCCTTAGTTTACATCCTCAGGCATCTTTACAATTTATCACAGTTGTACTGTCTTCTTGAAGTGAAGGACCATTAATTTAACAGTCCTGTGTGTTGCCACCCACTGTCAGGTATAGTCATTCTCCCCTCTTACCTGTCCTGTCGCTTAATTTTTAATACTATTTTTAACAAAATATTTGACAACCGATGCAAAGTTCTGGTTTAATCGATGAGAAGAGGAATGAGGAGATAACATACTTTGAACTTTGATATTACTCTAGTAGTTGGCTAGGTCATATGCAGTATGAACTTGAACACGAACGTACTTTGAAATGGTATGTAATTGTGTGGGCTGTGGAGAACGGACAAAAGGATCATTTGACGATGGCAGATTAAAACGTTAAGATCTGTATCTGTGTATGTGTTTGTGGTGGTGAACTGACAGGATGATTATCTCACGATGGCAAACAGTGAGAGAAATTCAAACTATAAGACCTGTATGTGTTTGCACCAGTGGAGAAACGCATGCGAGTCCGTTTCTTTTTGGGGTGTGTGGACCTGTACAAGGACTAGAATAGCCTGGAATTTGTCGCGGAAACGAGGATTTCCGCGGAAATAAAAATCGAAAATCGCGCAAAAAAATTTTTTTCGCGTTTAAAAAAAATCGACGACCATACTTTAAAAAAAAGAAAAGAAAAAAACAGCTGATCGGTGGAGCACAGACAGAAACCAAACGAAAAAAAAAGCAAACATCTCTGGCAAGATTCTTTCGTCGTTCTGACTTGGATAAGCCTTCTAGCTAGTTTTGATGAATATGTCTGTGTATGAACACACTGAAACGATCTGCTGTGTATGATGGATCCTGATCTTGTGCCCAATGTTTATTAAATACTCTTTTGACTGATATTGTGATTTTCAGTGTGTTAGATGCCTTTAAATTTGTCTCCAGAATGCCTCAGAATGCACAGATTTTAGTCTTGATTTTAAAAATTTTCCCGCGGGAGCATGCCCCCAGACCCCCCTAGAAGTTTCCTCTTTTTTTTTTCTTAGCAATTCCAGGCTCTGCTAGATGTCTGTCTCTTCTGTTGTCCACTTTCATTGGTGTCAGATACGTATACACAGTGGTCAGTAGTGATTGGTCAGCCATGTGTTGGAGAAATGAATGTTTTAGTCGTCATTTTTTTTATGGAAATCTCCTGCGGGTTTTGCCATCTTTGGTGTGTTGGTTGACATGGGATGAACCTTGATGTTGACTGATGGGAAAAACCATGCTCTGGTCACATGTTTTCATTCAAGTTGGTGTTTTGATTGATACTGAGTCAGTCTGACTGATTTTGACTTGGTGTATTGATTGATACTGAGTCAGTCTTACTGATTTTGACTTGGTGTTTTGATTGATACTGAGTCAGTCTTACTGATTTTGACTTGGTGTATTGATTGATACTGAGTCAGTCTTACTGATTTTGACTTGGTGTAATGATTGATACTGAGTCAGTCTTACTGATTTTGACTTGGTGTAATGATTGATACTGAGTCAGTCTTACTGATTTTGACTTGGTGTATTGATTGATACTGAGTCAGTCATACTGATTTTGACTTGATGTTTTGATTGATACTGAGTCAGTCTTACTGATTTTGACTTGGTGTTTTGATTGATACTGAGTCGGTCTTACTGATTTTGACTTGGTGTATTGATTGATACTGAGTCAGTCTTACTGATTTTGACTTGGTGTTTGATTGATACTGAGTCAGTCTTACTGATTTTGACTTGGTGTATTGATTGATACTGAGTCAGTCTTACTGATTTTGACTTGGTGTTTTGATTGATACGGAGTCAGTCTTACTGATTTTGACTTGGTGTTTTGATTGATACTGAGTCAGTCATACTGATTTTGACTTGGTGTTTTGATTGATACGGAGTCAGTCTTACTGATTTTGACTTGGTGTATTGATTGATACTGAGTCAGTCTTACTGATTTTGACTTGGTGTTTTGATTGATACGGAGTCAGTCATACTGATTTTGACTTGGTGTTTTGATTGATACGGAGTCAGTCTTACTGATTTTGACTTGGTGTTTTGATTGATACTGAGTCAGTCATACTGATTTTGACTTGGTGTTTTGATTGATATGGAGTCAGTCTTACTGATTTTGACTTGGTGTTTTGATTGATACTGAGTCAGTTATACTGATTTTGACTTGGTGTATTGATTGATCCTGAGTCGGTCTTACTGATTTTGACTTGGTGTATTGATTGATCCTGAGTCAGTCATACTGATTTTGACTTGGTGTTTTGATTGATACGGAGTCAGTCATACTGATTTTGACTTGGTGTATTGATTGATCCTGAGTCGGTCTTACTGATTTTGACTTGGTGTATTGATTGATCCTGAGTCGGTCTTACTGATTTTGACTTGGTGTATTGATTGATCCTGAGTCGGTCTTACTGATTTTGACTTGGTGTATTGATTGATCCTGAGTCGGTCTTACTGATTTTGACTTGGTGTAATGATTGATCCTGAGTCAGTCTTACTGATTTTGACTTGGTGTAATGATTGATCCTGAGTCAGTCTTACTGATTTTGACTTGATGTTTTGATTGATACTGAGTCAGTCTTACTGATTTTGACTTGGTGTAATGATTGATCCTGAGTCAGTCTTACTGATTTTGACTTGATGTTTTGATTGATACTGAGTCAGTCATACTGATTTTGACTGACAGGGAGAACCATATGTACTGTAGGGAAAACCATGTGTGTCGGTTACAACAGTCACTTTCAAGTTGTGTGATGTGGGCACCGAGTCAATTTTGTTGATGTTAAGCGAAATAGAGTATAAGCTCGGTAGTTCCAGTTTGCACATGTTGGAGCATTTAGCATTATCAAACTAACCGGCCTTCCGTCAGTGTCTTTTCTTGTAGTTTTTATTGCTTTTTTTAATCCGGTGGTAGAGCAGTATAATGATGATCATAGATGATACTGACACTGAATGTTTATGGTGATGTCTTCATATTGTATTTTGTTCCCCTGGAGGGACAATCGTTTTGGTGTCCGGTGTTACTGCCCATTTCCTCACACTGCTGTCGTCATTTACAGCAAGTTTCATCATAAGAAAATAGGCAGGATTCCGTGTTCAGTTCTTTGTGTTAGCAAAACATTACTTGCGCTTAAAGCGCATCGTGTCAGATCATTTCTTTGAACTTCTAACGTTACGCAGGACAGACACTGGAACTGCTGTAAGTGCTGATAGTGTCACTGTCATGGTTCATGCGGCACTGGCCACTGATAGATTTGTTGATCTTGAAAATATCTGAAGATTTGTTGATCTTGAAAATATCTGATTAGTTAAAAGTTCAGGTGGTAACGACAGAGGTTACAGTAAAGTGATGGCTTTGATGCTTGCATCATATGTTAACATGAGTGAGAAGTACACATGTATAGTTGTATTTCCAATATGTCTTTTCATTTTGTGTTTGGATGGTCAGACAGTCAGTCCAGATCTAGGTTTCAGTTTATTACACAATTTTTAAAAATGAGTTGTATTCGCTCTCTAACTGGAATAAACCGAAATTTATATATATTTGTATTATTTATATGTTCACAAATGTTCGTTTGCTGTTTCTTTGTTTTAACTAACCTTCATTCATAATTTATGCAAAGTTATTGATCAATGATGTCCATTGCTATTTGATTCATATTTCATTCAGTTTTGTGTTGTCACCATACGCAACAGTTGTTGTACATAATGCCATTGACAATGTTTCATCTCAAGATTTGTCATCAGGCTGATCATTCTTCAATACAAACATTTTCATCTTGTCTTCTGCGCATCAGATTTGACTTTTTCTGAAGTGTGTGTGTGTGTGAGAGAGAGAGAGAAAAAGAAAGAGAAAATGAGAACATTGTTGATTTTTTTCCATGTCACGTCTAGTCACAAAGAGTGAGTGATTTTAGATAGGAGAGAGAGGATGAGAGAAAACGAGAACATCATTTGATTAACCATGTGATATCAGTTCACATGAAATGATTTGAGATAGGAACCCTGACAACTAATAAACCTACCTCTTTCTGCTGATCAACAAAGTGGTCTGCATCCCGCAAATGAATTTCAACAGAAACCCCATCATCCACAAACAAAAATGTAGGAATTATGAGGATTATTCGTGATAATTATGTGCTTAACAGACACTTCAATGATAAGGAGTATTGCTAATAACTATGCACGTAACATTTCAATTATGAGAAGTATGCTAATAACTACACACAACATTTCATTTATGAGGAGTACTGCTAGTAACTTCCACTTGTAAATTTCAGTTGCGAGCAGTCTGCTAATAACTACACATTTAACATTTCAATTATAAGGAGTCTGCTAGTAGCTATGTATTTAACATTTCAATTATAAGGAGTATTGCTAATAACTGTGCAATTAACATTTCAGTTATGAGAAGTATTGCTAATAACTATGCAACTGACATTTCAGATATGAGAATTCTGCTAATAAGTATGCATTTAACAGTTCCATTATGAGATGTATTGCTAATAACTATGCACTAACATCATTCATCATCAGATCAGTCCTCTGATATAGAACTTGATTATAGGAGTTATCATATACAAGACACTGATCGCCTTGAAAGAGTTCAAACCATGGCAGCCTGATTCATAACTAGTGATTACACCCCCACAGACATCAGCTACAAAATCAAATGCTCCAAGATCTCCAACTACCAAAATGGCAACATCGAAGACTCCATCTACACATTATGATGATGATATATATTATTAGGCAATCTTCTAATACCTAATAGGCATCTTCTAATATCTAATAGGCAATCTTCTAATACCTAATAGGCATCTTCTAATACCTAATAGGCCATCTTCTAATATCTAATAGGCAATCTCTATACCTAATAGCATCTTCTATACCTATAGCAATCTTCTATTCCTAATAGGCCATCTCTAAACCTAATAGGCCATCTTCTAATACTAATAGCAATTTCTAATACTAATAGGCCATCTTCTAATACTAATAGGCCATCTTCTAATACCTAATAGGCCATCTCTAATACCTAATGGGCCATTTCAATACCTAATAGCAATTTCTAATACCTAATAGGCAATCTTCTAATACCTAATAGGCAATCTTCTAATACCTAATAGCCATCTTCTAATTACCTAATAGGCAATCTCTAATCCTAATAGGCCATCTTCTAATACCTATAGGCCATCTTCTAATCCTAATAGGCAATCTTTAATACCTAATAGGCCATCTTCTATACCTAGTAGGCCATCTTCTAATACCTAATAGCAATCTTCTAATACCTAATAGGCAATCTTCTAATACCTAATAGGCCATCTTCTAATACCTAATAGGCCATCTTCTAATACTAATAGGCCATCTTCTAAATACCTAATAGGCAATCTTCTAATACCTAATGGGCCATTTCTAATCCTAATAGGCAATCTTCTAATACCTAATAGGCCATCTTCTAATACCTAATGTCGCTCAGAACTCTTTTACCATGCTCTCTCAGTTCCGTATGTGCTCCCCCAAGTATGCCATATTTCATTTATAAACACGTTTTGGGTCGACTGGACAAAGGGCCTCAAGTATTGAAATAGGTCATTCTGGATAAGTGATAAAACCCATCAAAGGGACAATACTCAGTGATGTATCACAGTGCTGTAGCAAATTGTACCACAAATGTTCACTTTTCTGCCACTGTCTTGTCTACCTTGCTTCTTTGCTTTCTGTCGTCTCTTCCTATCATGTTCTGCCTTGCGGGTCCATTCATCTGTATATGTTCTATAAAGCCTTCCATACTTTCTGTCAGGACTGACAATGGGGCACAGGTGATGACTGTATTTTTGGCTCAGGAAATGTGAAGTGCAGAAGCAATTTTAAGGTATTTAGGCCAGTTTTTGTATAAGTGTAGCCTACTTACTTAAATGTACACACATGTATTCAGGTTTGTTTTTAAAATTCCCTGGTGATAAATTGGATGGAATGGTCACCACCAGGAGCATATCTTTAGATTATACGCACGAATGCATTGATAGGGTGTACTTACTCTAGTTTATGTGGGTTTTTAAGAGTCAACAAAGTGTTGTGTATGTTTTGGGTCATTGTAGTCCTGAGATGGCTCTGCACTATCAGCCGGTTTTTTTTTTTCCCTGAAGGGATACCGGGGGTTCTTTCAGTATGTGTAAATAGTATCCCTACCTTCTGGAAATTCTGTGCCAGAAATTTCCTCTTTTCTGGCACTCTCTTTGTTTCTGCCTTGTTCCTTTGCTTTCTGTCATTTCTTCCTATCATTTTCCTGCCTTATTGGTGTTGGATAAAGTCTTACATACTTTCTCTTAGGACTGATAACTGGGTACATGTATTCAGTGCATTTTGGGCTCTAGGGAGGTGAGATATGCGGAAGCAATTTTAGGTACTTTATGCCCGTTTTTATATATGTTTTGGCGTCCTTAAGTATGCTTAAATTTGGTTTACAGGTATTGTAGTGTTCTGTCCTGGCTTTATTCCCCACGGTTTCCCTTCCCCGCATGCAACTCACTATATCTGCAGTCTTGTTATCGGATTCTAGCCAAATACGACAGGTATGTTTTTTAAATCCCCTGTGCGATAAATTGGATGTAGCGGTCAACGCCAGGGGTATCTCTTTAGATTATGTGCGCGAGTGCATTGATATGTGTACTTCATTTTCTTTCCTTTTTTTCCTGTTGAAGTTTGTGTATGTTTTGAAACGGTTACGGTCCTGATATGGATCTACACAGTCAGCTTGGCTTTAAAGAACAATAACAATAACAGCTGGGTTTTAACAGCCACAGCAACAATGACATGAACTGAATAGAATGGATTGTGCTAGCCAATGTGCACAAAAGATGGAAGTCCATGATCGCCAACGCCATGCAGCAGGGCACCTGATGATGATGATGATGAATGCGCACAATACTTATGGAAATAAACATCTTGAAATAATTAAATGAGTGTGGAGCACATTTTACCCGTCACCCATACATTTGTACCCAACATTTATATCAAATAAAAACGAAACATAGCAATAATGTAGGCCTATATATATAATGGAACACTATGTGACAACATACTTCATATACACACACTGTAGCCAGCATTTTGTGTGCATACAACACAAACGATACTCTCTGTACATGTTCCATACAAACAGACACATTCACACAGGCTTACTGTTTGACATACTACAGGCTGGGTAACTCTCAGCCAATCCACTAATTTCAGCGGATGAACTCCTAGTTTCAGAGGGAAAAAATTTTTTCAGAGGAAATATTACTGAATTATTGTATTTGCCATCAGGAAATGCATCCATAATGCCTCAAAATTACAGAAATTCTTCAGCTTCTGGGGGCTTCGGCCCCCCAGTCCCTGGACCCCAGCCAATTTTTAGAGGAAACTATCTTCTTCTCTTACCCAGCCTGATACTAATTAATGACAAATGACACTGTAAGAGCCCTAATGCCTCCCTGCAAGGTTTTTCAGTCAGAGGTTGATGGATGCTGCACACAATAAAGCCGCACCTGTTGAAGGTGTTCATCTGAATGAGGCAGTCACCCCATACGGCTTTGCTGCTCAGACATGTCCATATAACAGCAAGGCGAAGATGGCCTTTTACAAGCAACAACACCATGACCAGAGAAAACCATCACTGTTTCAAAGATATTGTGAAGGCCAGCCTCATCAGCTGAGGCATCAACACTATCAACCGGGAAGGCATCACTAGGAACAGAGTAAGCTGGTGACAGCTCATGAGTTTTTGTGCAGGCTTAAGGCTTGTTCCATGATCACCATACACATGGCACCTGTGACGTTTGTGCATATGGAATTCATTCCGAGCACGGAGACGTCATCTTAAGAAACTGAAACTGGAGACAGCAGTGCAGGCAGGGCACCATCGCATTTGAACAGCATAGAACAGTTTTATTCGACAGAAGAGGGACAGGCAGAAGCAGAACTCAGGGCTACAAGATTCCTTCCCATGTATCCGCCTACAGGTACAGGAGAAATGTGCCTTCAGGATTACTTTTGTGTTCCAAATGGCAACCCATACCAGGCGCTACAGACCTACATGCCTGTCCACCTGTATGACTGACGGGAGAGTCCATCATCATCAATACGTGAAATATGGAATCTGGGCAACAAATAAACAGTAACTCTGGGTAAAAAATATAAAAACACAAACAAACAAAATATTCAGCGGACTTCTACGACTTAACCATTAAAAACACCCCCCTTCATTTAGGCTACCCCAGACAAATTCATGGAAACAGGAAACAGCTCTCTGTCAATGTCTAATTTCACATCAAATACACCGTCATCATTCCATGACGTCACGTGGTGACAGTCTTAAGGGTTCAGGTTTGTCAATGATGACGTCAGGTGTACGGGGGTCGCTGTGGTCGTCCAGTGGAGAGTGGTAGCTACTGGAGTGAGGACGAGGGTAGCGCCAGGTGTTCTGCACCTCTCTCAGTTCAGGTGTGTCCAGGGCCTGTGCCCCCTTGAGGGCCTGCAGGTGAGAGTGGCGTCTGTTGGTGGACAGCATCAGTAGATCTCTGTGGGACACAGACATTAGTGTTATCACGTCATTGTAGGACACAGACATTAGTGTTATCACGTCATTGTAGATCTCTGTAGGACACAGCCATTAGTGTTATCACGTCATTGTAGATCCTGTATGACACGACCATTAGTGTTATCAGGTCATTGTAGATCTCTGTAGGACACAGACATTAGTGTTATCACGTCCTATCTTGTAGGACACAGACATTAGTGTTATCACGTCATTGTAGATCTCTGTGGGACACAGACATTAGTGTTATCACGTCATTGTAGATCTCTGTAGGACACAGCCATTAGTGTTATCACGTCATTGTAGATCTCTGTATGACACAGCCATTAGTGTTATCACGTCATTGTAGATATCTGTAGGACACAGACCATTAGTGTTATCACGTCATTGTAGATCTCTGTAGGGACACAGACATTAGTGTTATCACGTCATTGTAGATCTCTGTAGGACACAGACATTAGTGTTATCACGTCATTGTAGATCTCTGTAGGACACAGACATTAGTGTTATCAGTCATTGTAGGTCTCTGTAGGACACAGACATTAGTGTTATCACGTCATTGTAGATCTCTGTAGGACACAGACATTAGTGTTATCACGTCATTGTAGATCTCTGTAGGACACAGACATTAGTGTTATCACGTCATTGTAGATCTCTGTAGGACACAGACATTAGTGTTATCACGTCATTGTAGATCTCTGTAGGACACAGACATTAGTGTTATCACGTCATTGTAGATCTCTGTAGGACCCAGCCATTAGTGTTATCACGTCATTGTAGATCTCTGTAGGACACAGCCATTAGTGTTATCACGTCATTGTAGATATCTGTGGGACACAGCCATTAGTGTTATCACGTCATTGTAGATCTCTGTAGGACACAGACATTAGTGTTATCACGTCACTGTAGATCTCTGTAGGACACAGACATTAGTGTTATCACGTCACTGTAGATCTCTGTAGGACACAGACATTAGTGTTATCACGTCACTGTAGATCTCTGTAGGACACAGACATTAGTGTTATCACGTCACTGTAGATCTCTGTAGGACACAGACATTAGTGTTATCACGTCACTGTAGATCTCTGTAGGACACAGACATTAGTGTTATCACGTCACTGTAGATCTCTGTGGGACACAGACATTAGTGTTATCACGTCACTGTAGATCTCTGTAGGACACAGACATTAGTGTTATCACGTCACTGTAGATCTCTGTAGGACACAGACATTAGTGTTATCACGTCATTGTAGATCTGTGTGGGACACAGACATTAGTGTTATCACGTCATTGTAGATCTGTGTGGGACACAGACATTAGTGTTATCACGTCATTGTAGATCTCTGTAGGACACAGCCATTAGTGTTATCACGTCACTGTAGATCTCTGTAGGACACAGACATTAGTGTTATCACGTCATTGTAGATCTCTGTGGGACACAGACATTAGTGTTATCACGTCACTGTAGATCTCTGTAGGACACAGACATTAGTGTTATCAGGTCATTGTAGATCTCTGTAGGACACAGACATTAGTGTTATCACGTCACTGTAGATCTTTGTAGGACACAGACATTAGTGTTATCACGTCATTGTAGATCTCTGTAGGACACAGACATTAGTGTTATCACGTCACTGTAGATCTCTGTAGGACACAGACATTAGTGTTATCACGTCACTGTAGATCTCTGTAGGACACAGACATTAGTGTTATCACGTCATTGTAGATCTGTGTAGGACACAGACATTAGTGTTATCACGTCACTGTAGATCTCTGTAGGACACAGACATTAGTGTTATCACGTCACTGTAGATCTCTGTAGGACACATACATTAGTGTTATCACGTCATTGTAGATCTCTGTAGGACACAGACATTAGTGTTATCACGTCATTGTAGATCTGTGTAGGACACAGACATTAGTGTTATCACGTCACTGTAGATCTCTGTAGGACACAGACATTAGTGTTATCACGTCACTGTAGATCTCTGTAGGACACAGACATTAGTGTTATCACGTCATTGTAGATCTGTGTGGGACACAGACATTAGTGTTATCACGTCACTGTAGATCTCTGTAGGACACAGACATTAGTGTTATCACGTCATTGTAGATCTGTGTGGGACACAGACATTAGTGTTATCACGTCACTGTAGATCTCTGTAGGACGCAGACGGAAAAAACCGCGCATAGGAAAAAATCGCGCGTCCAGAATCCATGAAATAAGCACGCGCTACCGGAAAACTAAGGTCAAGTTAGGGCCGTCCAACAAGAGCGCGTCTTACTGATCACGGATATCACTGACAGTTCACTGACAGTCTTTTTATTCACTCACTCACTTTACAGATATTCACTCTTAGCTCCGTTCGTCAGTTCACTGACAGTCTTTTTATTCACTCACTCACTTTACAGATGTTCACTCTTAGCTCCGTTCGTCTACCATGGACGGTGTAAGAATTACGCAAACAAACAAAGGCAAAGAAGCCTTACTTGTTGATAGTTTCACATACAGATTGGACAGGGAATCTGGTATTGCCAAGACTTGGAGATGCAGCATCCGTGGTTGTCCTGCAAGATGCAAAACAAGAAAAGACAACACCAACGCTGTCTTCTCCAACGACCATACTCACGAAGCAAAGACAGAACGAGAAGTTGTAGTTGGAGAATTCCGCAAACTCTGTCGCAAACGGGGTGCTGTTGACCTGTTTGAGCGTCCTGCAAAAGTGATGAGGTGAGAACTTTCGAATGGAGAGGCAGCTCCGGACATCCATATCAAGGAAATGGAAAATGTTCGCAAAGCCATATACAACGAGCGTCGAAAATTCATCCCAAAGCTGCCAAAGAACCGCCAAGAAACCCATCAGTGTGTAGAACAATTCGGTCTGACTTCAAGCGAAGGTGAAAATATGCTACTAAAGAATAACGTGGAATCTGGTTTGATAATCTTTTCAACATTGTCAAATCTCAGACTTCTTTGCAGACAAGATGTGCAAATACTTGGTGATGGGACTTTTAAAACGTGCCCTCGGTTCTTCCTCCAGATCTATGTTCTACATGCCTACAAAGATGGAGTGTATGTTCCTTGCGTTTTCTGCCTCCTCCCCTCAAAAACAGAACACATGTATCGTGATATGTTCATGTCACTTCGTGATTTTTGCTCTGACAATGAACTTGATCTTCAGATGGCATCTATTAATCTAGACTTTGAAAGGGCATGTCACGCAGCTGTCAAATGCCACTTCCATCTCTCCCAGTCATGGTACCGCAAGATCAGCAGTCTAGGCTTGTCGGACGAATACAAGGCAGTTGATTCGGAAATTGGGAGATGGCTGAAACGCTTCTTTGGACTCAGCTTTGTAGCTCCACAGGACGTCACCGACAGCATGGCTTTTGACATCATGAATGATTCACCAGATGATCCGAGATGTGTGGACTTTTCGGACTACATTCTCGGTACTTACGTTGAAGCTGGAGCGCCCTTTCCTCCTCCAGTGTGGGCTGATTCAGAGATCAACGGAGTCAGAACAACGAACGGTTGTGAGTCATTCCACAGACATTTTGGTGACCAGTTTTATCATGCACACCCAAACATATTTGAGCTCATGCAAAAGATCAAAGAAGTGCAGACTGTGACCTATTTTAAAATGAACTCTATCAACAGTGCTCACGGACTCCTGCACACCAGGCCCCACAGACGCCGAAAGCTGCAGGAAATGATGAGACTGCAGCAAAGGTATAACAGGGGTGAGATTTCCAGACAGGACTATGTTCAGGCCATGGCCTGGAAAAATCTGCCAGCCATAATATGACTTAGAGAGAGAGAGAGAGAGAGAAAGAGGGAGAGAGAGGGGGGTAGAGAAAGAGAGAAATGAGAGGGTGAGTCTTCTGATATTTAACCATGTGCATTGACATTACAAATACTTTAGTACTATTACCTTGCTAACCATCACAGAGAGAGAGAAAGAGAGAGAGAGTGAGAGAGAATTAAGCCTATTAGCATGCTTTTTATGTATATAATTTAAAATTTTTATTTTGTAATATTAAAGAGAAAAATCTGCCAACAATAATATGACTTAGAGAGAGAGAAAAAGAGTGAGAGGGAGAGAGGGGGGAGAGAAACGCGCGCTTGTTGCACACGCGCGTTTATTTCTAATAAGGCAAAACGCGCGCTTATTACCTACACCCCTGTAGGACACAGACATTAGTGTTATCACGTCATTGTAGATCTCTGTAGGACACAGACATTAGTGTTATTACGTCACTGTAGACAACAGCAGATCCCTGCACTGCATACATATTTGATCCCTCATTTTATGACTTGTTCACCCAAGCACACATACAGTTGATGATTTGTGATGTCATTCTGCGTGAAGAAACCTCGCTACGTCCCTGTACTTGAACCAGTTATAGAAGTTGAGTTTGATGTTTGTCTGAAAGAGGTTCATTGCTTTTGGAAAAGTCCATATACGCTCAAACCAGACCTTCCAGCAATTATGACTGCTCTTACATCTCACAGAGGACCTCATGCACACACACGCGCGCGCACACACACACACACACACCGCGCGCATGCACGCTCACACACACACACGCGCGCGCCACACACAACGCGCGCGCGCACACACACACACACAGATGATGCGCATTATTATCTGTTTCACTTGAATTTACGTTTTGTTAAAATGGCGTGTACTCGTGCACGTGTTCGTGTGTGTATATGAGTCCTGTGGTTCCCTGTGACTCACTTGAGCAAGAAACGACGGCGCAGGTCCCGGTGTACACTCTGTTTGAGTCTGGACAGTCTTGGGGGTCTGACACACGTCCCGATTTCTGTGAACACACACACATCAACACCACTTTGTTGCGATTGCACCATTATTACGATAGTTTGTAGTTATAAGTCAGGCGAGAATCAAGGGAGGCCATCCCCCCGTACTCTGTGCATCAACCTCTACCAGTTTGCGTGTGCCTTGTGCCCCGGAGTTCTGGTCGTTGTTGGGGGACTGCTCTTATGATAATGATAATAATAATGATAATGATAACGATAATTACAGTATTTATACGGCGCCAAATCTTGACAATTCAAATCAGAGCGTACTCACGCACCAGGCATACGCTTACAATCGACAACGACTATTTTATAATATTTAATATTTGGAGAAAAAAAAAATACATAGACCTAGGGAAAGAATAGTTGTTGAATTCATTGTTGGGGGAAAAGGTGGGTTTTTACACTGGATTCAAAGGCAGTAAGGGTAGGTGTTAGGCGAAGGGAGAACGGAAGTCTATTCCAGGCTGACATTTCTGGGACAGCAGAAAACTGCTTTGGTGAATGATCAGAGTGCGCGCTTTGGTTTGCTTCTTGAATTTAAATTTGGCGCCTTATAAATGTCATTGTTATCTTTATGTTATCTCCTGCATATTCTATGGCTAATGGCGTTGTCTTCAATAAAACGCTGAACGTGATAGTGGTGTGCGTGCCCAGAATATCGTATCGTATGGCTGAACTCAGTACAGCACCTTCAAATAAAACTAGACATCCCGTCAAGCTCCTCACCAGCTCTGCTGAAGACGGAGGATGCATACCCCGGTACTTTGTCAAATGATCATCATGCTATTTAGATCCTGCCCTTCAGCGCTTACTTGAACAGTTTGGTTGAATTCAGATGTCTCCCCACTCACCAGCTCTGCTGAAGACGGAGGATGCATACCCCGGTACTTTGTCAAATGATCATCATGCTATTTAGATCCTGCCCTTCAGCGCTTACTTGAACAGTTTAGTTGAACTCGGATGTCTCCCCAAACTTTACATGTAGATCTTGGTGGAGCACTTGTTCGTTCGTTCTTTGATTTAACGTCTTTTCACTATAAGTGATATTAGACGGGGGAGGGGGGAATAAAATAAAAAGTAAATAATAATAATAATAATAAAAAAATAAATCAAATTAAAAAAATAAATGAATAAAAAAAATTTTTTTTTTTTTTTTTTTAAATGAACAAAATGAATTGTAGAACGATAGTTGGACGGGTTGGATATGGGCAGAGGGAAGACAGGAAAAAGACATTAATAGGTAGGGGAACAGTAAAATGGAACGAGAACTTAACGCTAACAATTAACTTCAACAACGTGAAGGGAAATTGTAACACTAAAATACAAACCGAATAAAGTTAAAGTAATGCATTAACAGGACTGTGAACTAATGATTCTGAAATTTTAACTAACAAAGATTGATCTGATGTAATTTTTTGGAAGTGATTTTCAGAATACTTTTCTTGAGTAAACATTTTCGGTAAAAAAGAACGTAGCACTTGTGTCAGAGGGCAGATGACGAAGGTAGAGTGGGTAAGACGAAGACAAAGAGGAGACAGAGGAGGGTGAACACAAAGCCCACGTGCAAACTGGACACTTACTGCACACGATACACTGAACATCATCAGATGATGATGTTAATGGTGGTGGTGGTGGTGGTGATGATGATGATGAAGATGATGATGATGATGATGACGACAATGGCGAAGCCTCACCTGGTCCCAATCCAAGACTTTCTCACCACACACAATGCATTTAACGTCTTCAGATGACGATAATGGTGATGACGATGATGGTGGTGGTGATGACGACGATGATGATGACGATGAAGATGTTGAACCCTGGACCCTGTTGAAGATCCGTAGAAGATGTAATCAACGAGTCATCGTTGAAAGATGACGACAACGATGATGGTAACCATGATGATGAAGCCGCGCCTGGACCTTGGTGAAGAGTTCTCAATGGACATTATCAACTAGTTGTCATCACATGACGATGATGTCGTTGATGATGATGATGATGATGATGATGATGATGAAATCCCACCTTGAACCCACTGAAGAGGTATTTGGTGGACATAACTGGCTGGTTATCGTCG
>CM060308.1:100109909-100117409 GCA_030674185.1 Monoplex corrugatus
ACAACATTTTGGCCAGCCCATAACAACATTTTGGCCAGTCCATGTCAACATTTTGGCCAGCCCATAACAACATTTTGGCCAGTCCATGTCAACATTTTGGCCAGCCCATAACAACATTTTGGCCAGTCCATGTCAACATTTTGGCCAGCCCATGTCAACATTTTGGCCAGTCCATAACAACATTTTGGCCAGCCCATGTCAACATTTTGGCCAGTCCTTGTCAACATTTTGGCCAGTCTATGTCAACATTTTGGCCAGTCCATAACAACATTTTGGCCAGCCCATAACAACATTTTGGCCAGTCCATGTCAACATTTTGGCCAGTCCATGTCAACATTTTGGCCAGCCCATAACAACATTTTGGCCAGTCCATGTCAACATTTTGGCCAGTCCATGTCAACATTTTGGCCAGCCCATGTCAACATTTTGGCCAGTCCATGTCAACATTTTGGCCAGTCCATGTCAACATTTTGGCCAGTCCATGTCAACATTTTGGCCAGCCCATAACAACATTTTGGCCAGTCCATGTCAACATTTTGGCCAGCCCATGTCAACATTTTGGCCAGTCCTTGTCAACATTTTGGCCAGTCTATGTCAACATTTGGCCAGCCCATGTCAACATTTTGGCCAGTCCTTGTCAACATTTTGGCCAGCCCATGTCAACATTTTGGCCGTGTCCATGTCAACATTTTGGCCAGCCCATAACAACATTTTGGCCAGCCCATAACAACATTTTGGCCAGCCCATGTCAACATTTTGGCCAGTCCTTGTCAACATTTTGGCCAGCCCATGTCAACATTTTGGCCGTGTCCATGTCAACATTTTGGCCAGCCCATGTCAACATTTTGGCCAGCCCATAACAACATTTTGGCCAGTCCATGTCAACATTTTGGCCAGTCCATGTCAACATTTTGGCCAGCCCATGTCAACATTTTGGCCAGCCCATGTCAACATTTTGGCCAGTCCATGTCAACATTTTGGCCAGTCCATGTCAACATTTTGGCCAGCCCATAACAACATTTTGGCCAGTCCATGTCAACATTTTGGCCAGTCCATAACAACATTTTGGCCAGTCCATGTCAACATTTTGGCCAGTCCATGTCAACATTTTGGCCAGCCCATGTCAACATTTTGGCCAGTCCATAACAACATTTTGGCCAGTCCATATCAATATTTTGGCCAGTCCATGTCAATATTTTGGCCAGCCAGAGGGGTCAAACCCACGACCTCAAACTTCTCAGCATGGTGCTTCATCTAACTTAACCCTTTGACTCCCGCACCCTATCCACCAACTGCAAAAATTTAACCCTTTAAGTTCTTTACCCTATCCGCCAGCTTCCTGCAGGGTGAAGAGTCAAAGGGTTAAGTTTTTGCTTTGCTAGCATGGTTGACAATGCAGGATGCTGGGAGTCATAGAGTTAGGTGACGGGCCTGCAATGACACCCTGTTGCCCACGTGAAGACCGACCCCATGACCTTTGTACCTCAGCACGGCACTGTAAGCTTGAGAACTGTCGGGCACTAAAAACATGGACACAATAAGCTGAACACCGGGTATACCCGGGAGAAAATACTTACCAGACTTGCAGGGTGGCTGAGGACAGAGAGGGTGGAAGATGTGCTTGTGGTGACAAGGGATAGATTCGTATGGAGGGCCATGATCGCCAACGCCATGCGGCAGGGCACATGATGATGTTGTTATAATGATGATGATGATGATGGTGGTGGTGGTGGTGATGATGATGATGATGATGGTGGTGGTGGTGGTGGTGGTGATGATGATGATGATGGTGGTGGTGATGATGATGATGATGGTGATGATGATGATGATGATGATGATGATGATGATGATGATGATGGTGATGATGAATAAGCTGAGGCCAGAAGTCTACTCACCTTGAGTGTGGTCAGCTGCAGGATGTGTGGAAGAGTCCTGGCCACCATCTTGGCCCCCTCCTTGTCGATACGGTTGGCGCTGAGGTCCAGCTCCTTCAGACAGTCGTTTCCACGGAGACCGTTCATCACCAGTCTCGTGCCCTCCACGTGCAGCCCGTTCATGGCCAGGTTCAACGTCTCCAGCGTGCAGTTGGTCTGTATGGGGCATTAAGGTTACAGGGATGGATTGATTAGCTATAATATTAGTTGTTGTTCTGTGTGGTTTCTAAGAAGAATGTTGAGAGTTCCATGGACAGCAAAGAAAACAAACGAGACAGTCTTGATGGAGGCAGACACAAGTAGATCACTCATAAGGAAGATTAGGAAAAGACAGGCAACATTTATAGGCCATTTTATGAGGAAGGGAGATTTGGAGCACCTGGTCACAACAGGAAAGCTGGAGGGAAAGAGAGCACCGGGTAGACCCAGGGAGAAAATGCTGGACGGACTTGCGGAGTGGCTGGGAACGAGGGGGATGGGAGAGATGCTAGGGGCAACGAGAGAGAGAGACAGATGGAAGTCCATGATCGCCAACACCATGCGGCAGGGCACCTGATGATGATGTGGGGCATTAAGGTTATAGGGATGAATTGGTTAGCCATAGTATTGTAAATATGTCTAGCCAGCTGTTGGTCTGTATGGGACTCCAAGGTACAGGGATGAATTAATTATCTGTGTTGTCGTAGGCAATCCAAGATTATATGTCAATATTTCTTTCTTTTCTTTA
This sequence comes from Monoplex corrugatus, assembly GCA_030674185.1. Lineage (NCBI taxonomy): Eukaryota > Metazoa > Mollusca > Gastropoda > Littorinimorpha > Ranellidae > Monoplex > Monoplex corrugatus. Next base: position 100,112,571 of record CM060308.1, read on the forward strand.
TATAATTTTTAGGATCATTGTAACCTTTTCTTTTTTCGTCCCATTTTCTACACCACCTTAATGGCCACAGAAGCTGGCACAGTTTTTTTTCACAATGCGCTGATGATGATATCGATGAGGATGATATTCATTATGCTATGGAGTTCCATCTAGGATTGAGATTGCGTGACAGGGCTGTACTCCACGCTGACTATCATTATATATCCTGGCGTCAACCAGACTCGAGAGATACAGACACCTGAGGTGCCGGTCAAAAGATTTGAATAACACCCTCAATGACGCATCAGTAAAGTGGACAAGACTCGACAGTGTGGTCCCAGTCTTCCCAATGAGCCCAACTCTGGGTAGGAGTCGGTTAGAACCGAAAAAAACCCATAACGATTTTTGAAGGGAGTAATGGGGGTTTGAACCCGCAACCTTCCAGTCGGTAGTCTGTTGCGCTAACCACTACACCACGGCGACTGGTATAAGTCAATGTTTCTTATTTCTGCGTCCAAGCTTGTTCCATAATGCTTAAAATGGTTAGTATCGCCATCTGACACCTGTGTTTTTAAGATGATCTTGTCTTTCCATGTAGATTTTAGCCTGGACAGTGCTGATGCTGTCTTCGCTGCCTTCGAGAGGATTTCTGGTTTGGATCTCTCATGGCTAATAATGGGTCACCTATGCAAGTTTGGGATTTAACACTAGGGTTTTTTGGATTTTTTTTACTTTACCACCATGTAGGCTGCCGTACTCAGTTTTCGGGCTTGAATTGAGATATAACATCAAGGTGATAATGACAGTGACGATGATGATGAAAGAGAAGATGACCACGACGACGACGATATTACTGCCCCTGTTGACGACGAAGATGCTGGTGATGATTGTGTTCGTGGTAGTGATGATGATGATGATGATGATGATGATGATGATGATGATGATGATGATGATGATGATGATACCCACCTTGAGTCCTTTACTAAAACCAAAAGCCCCCTTTCTTCTGATGTGGTTCCAGCTGAGATCTAGCGTCTTTAAGGTAAAATTGTTACCTGCCCAAAACACAGTTCATCATAGTCAGGACAAACATAGTCATACCATACTAACAATCTTCCCTTTACATCTCCATGGTGACGTTGTTACCTGCCCATCACAACATAGTCATACTATACTAACAATCTTCCCTTTACATCTTCATGGTGACGTTGTTACCTGCCCATCACAACATAGCCATACCATACTAACAATCCTCCCTTTACATCTTCATGGTGACGTTGTTACCTGCCCATCACAACATAGTCATACTATACTAACAATCCTCCCTTTACATCTTCATGGTGACGTTGTTACCTGCTCATCACAACATAGCCATACCATACTAACAATCTTCCCTTTACATCTTCATGGTGACGTTGTTACCTGCTCATCACAACATAGCCATACTATACTAACAATCTTCCCTTTACATCTTCATGGTGACGTTGTTACCTGCCCATCACAACATAGCCATACCATACTAACAATCTTCCCTTTACATCTTCATGGTGACGTTGTTACCTGCCCATCACAACATAGCCATACCATACTAACAATCTTCCTGTTTATATCGTCATGATGACGTCGTTTACTGCCCGTTAGAAGTTTATTTTATTTTGTAGTCAGCTCCAAACAGGTGTCAACAACATAATCATGCCATAACAACAATCATCCTTTTACATATTCAATGTAGTAATGTTTGTATCTACACAACAGTCAAGCTGTATTGCTGTAAATCTATGTCAACAATATAGTCAAGCCATGCCAACAAATTTCTTTTCTACATTTAATGTAATATTTGTGCACTCACAACAAATCGAATATAGCTCTAAAATTTGTCAGCCAACAAAGACAGTCACACCATACAAACGATCTCTTTGTTACATTCCATCACGTTATTCTTCTTTGTTAGTTTTGCTTTGTTTGATTTTTCTGTTGTTGTTGTTTTGTTTGTTTGTTTGTTTGTTTTTTTGCTATCTTTCTCTGTCTTTTTAACAAACAATGCAGTGCTGCGTCGTATCGTTAAGACAATCAGGTCATCAGAACATGAATATTTCGTAATGCGTGGTGGTGATGGCAGTTTGTCTGGACACGATATGTTCTCCGTATGGAAATCAACGGCGTCCCAAAGACACTCTGTACAGACAGCAGAATAAAGGACACTGTGTCCAGGTTTCAGTTTCACTTTCACAAGACGACGTCTCCGTGCTCGGAACGAATTCCATATACACTAACGCCACAGGTGCCATGTGTATGGTGATCACGGCACAAGCCTTAAGCCTGCACATAAACCCACGAGCTGGCCAGGTCCTGAGGTCCTACCTAGCCTTATGACCTAGTTACCAGGGAAGACCACCAAAGCGGTACACAATATTCTGAATGCCAATTTCATCAGCTGTGGCATCAACACCAACGCCAGCCTGAAGATATAAACGGGAGGTTGTAAGTGTGGTATGACAATGTAAAAGGGAGGTTGTTCGTATGGTATGACAATGTTGCGATGGGCAGGTAACGTCACCATAAAGATGTTAAAGGGAAGACAGTGGCCACAACAGAGAAAGCTGGTGACAGCAGTACTGGCAGGGGATAATCATATTTGCAAGAGCAGTTTCAGTTTCAGTTTCAGTTTCTCAAGATGACGTCTCCGAGCTCGGAACGAATGCAATATGCACTAACGTCACAGGTACCATGTGGTAGAGAAGATCCAGAATGATCACGTCACAAGCCTTAAGCCTGCACATAAACCCACATGCTGGTCAGGTCCTGAGGTCTTACCTAGACAGTTCCATAACCTGGGGTCGTAGGGGAGTGAAGTGGCAGAGATCTCTACTTTTCCCGGGGCCAGCACCACGAGGACGGCGCCCGTCCCCTCTCCCTCGCTTCAAATTCATATTCATATTCACTTTTTTTTTTTTACCAAGACTTCAGAAAGGAAGGTAGGCTATTTGGTCTTCAAGGGGTGGGACCTGGGAAATCAACCTATCTCTCCAATGTTTTATACCAAGGCAGCCAGGCAATACCCTGCTGTTCACGATTTTCAACTGCCCTGGGATCTTAAGCGTGTGCAGCCAGAAAGCACACGGGTCCGACTCGTTTTTCGTCCCCTTCCGAAGGACTAGATGTTCAGTTCGATTTTCCAGTCAAACTGAGGAGAAAAGTCGAAGCCTCTACGGAGAGCAAACCCTGGAACCTCGAGTTTAGTCATTGGCAGGCGAACGTCTGAACCATTCTGCCACTCTTCTCCCTTCGTCACCATAAAGACGTTAAAGGGAAGACTTTGGCCATAGCAGAGAAAGCTGGTGACAGCAGTGCTGGCAGGGCACAGCCATGTTTGAACAGAGCAGAATATGTGTGTTCAACAGAAGAGAATCAGGCAGAAGCAAAAGTCATGACTCCTTCCTTTGCAGCGCCTGCAGAACATGTGTGTCCAGGATTGGTCTTGTGTCCCACATGAAGTGAAGAGAGAATGTAAATATTGTTAAACGTTCGTGAGAAAGTGCTCTTCACATACCGCCCTGAATAACGGCTGAATTTAGTGTGAGTATGTGTGTGTGTGTGTGTGTGTGTGTGTGTGTGTGTGTGTGTGTGTGTGTGTTTGTGTGTGTGTGTGTGTGTGTGTGTGTGTGTGTGTGTTTGTATGTGTGTGTGTGTGTGTGTGTGTGTGTGTGTTTGTGTGTGTGTGTGTGTGTGTGTGTGTGTTTGTATGTGTGTGTGTGTGTGTGTGTCTGCGCGCGTGTGTGTGTATGTGTGTGTATGTGTGTGTGTTTGTGTGTGTGTGTGTGTTTGTTTGTGTGTGTACATGTGTATGTGTATGTGTGTGTGTCTGTGCTTGTGTCTGTGTGCATGCGTGTGTGTGTGTTTGTGTGTGTGTGAGTATATATATATTTGTGTGTGTTTGTGTGTGTGTATGTGTGTGTGTATATGTTTGTGTGTGTGTGTGTGCGTTTGCACATGTGTGTGTTTGTGTGTGTCTGTGTGTGAGCATGTGTGTGTGTTTGTGTGTGTCTGTGTGTGAGCATATGTGTGTTTGTGTGTGTGTGTGAGTATATGTGTGTGTGTGTCTATGTGTATGTGTGTGTCTTTGTGTGTGTGTGTGCGTGTGTGTGTGTGTGTGTGCGAGCGTGCGTGCGTGTGTGCGTGCATGTGTGTATGTGTCCGTGTGACTTTGACCTTGGAGTCAGGGCTTCCAAACCCGCTACTCCTCGCCATTCTACACATTTGACCCAAATATGGTTCACATCTTTACAGAAACAACCCAGAAAATGATGCTGACCCATTTCTGTCCATGACACACAGACAGACAGACAGACACCTGCCTGCAGTCGATATGAAACAAACTCTTATAGAAAAGGACGTACTGATCGCCTTGAGGCTACTCACCCAGCGCTTTACCAATCAGTGTGGCTCCGTTGTCCCCTATGGCGTTGTGGGACAGGTACAGGTGTTTGATGGTTTCGTTTCTCTGTCAGACAAGACACGCAAGGGTTAATGTACATCATTATCACCACCACCATCACCATCGTCATCAATACCGTCACCACCACCATCATCATCACCGCCACCATTACCACCACCATCACTGTCACCCCTTCCATCATCACCACCATTATCAATATCACCAGCATCACCACTACCATAACCACACCGCCACCACCACCACCATCAACACCACCACCAACAGCAATACCTCCACCACGACCATATCATCAATACACCACCACCATCATCACTGCTACCACCACGACCATATCATCAATACCACCACCATCGCCATCATTATTACCATAACCACACCATCACCTCCACCACCACCATCAATAC
>CM060308.1:100124909-100129909 GCA_030674185.1 Monoplex corrugatus
CACACGCACACACCACTCTCTCTCTCTCCACACACACACACACACACACACACATATCATATCATCATCATCATCATCATCATCATCATCATCATCATCATCATCATGTGCCTTGCCGCATGGCGTTGGCGATCATGGCCCTCCATATACATCTGACCCTTATTGCCGCAAGCACATCTTCCACCCTCTCTGTCCTCAGCCACCCTGCAAGTCCGTCCAATATTTTCTCCCTGGGTCTACCTGGTGGTCTCTTTCACTCCAGCTTTCCTGTTGTGACCAGGTGCTCTAGTTCCCCTTTCCTCATAAAATGGCCTGTAAATGTTGCCTGTCTTTTCCTAATCTTCCTTATCAATGATCTACTTGTGTCTGCCTCCATCAAGACTGTCTCGTTTGGAACTCTCAACATAGAAACCACATCTGGCTGCCTCAATCTTGTTCTGGTTTTGCTTGTTGACTGTCCACGCCTCACAACCGTATGACATTATCAGTTCTATATAACACTCAAGAACTCTCTTCCTGATGTTAATTGATAGGCATTTGTTGGTAAGAATGCTTTTCATTTTATTGAATGCTGTTTTGGCTTGGCCGATTCTGTTGGCTATTTCTGATGTGCATCTGCCGTCTGGTGAGCAGACACTGTACATCCCAGTTATTCCCCTTCCATCCTCCTCCATCCCATGTATTCGTCCCTCACCATTCCATTGTCATCACCTGCATAGACAACATGACTCACAACACAAACCATGACACAATATGACTCACAACACAAACCATGATACACCACATGTCTCACAACATGGTACACAACATGACTCACAACATGGTACACCACATGTCTCACAACATGGTACACAACATGACTCACAACACGGTACACCACATGACTCACAACATGGTACACAACATGACTCACAACATGGTACACCACATGTCTCACAACATTGTACACACATGACTCACAACATGGTACACAACATGACTCACAACATGGTACACAACATGACTCACAACATGGTACACAACATGACTCACAACACACATGGTACACCACATACTCACAACATGGTACACCAATGACTCACAACAGGTACACAACATGACTCACAACATGGATACACAACATGACTCACAACATGGTACACAACATGACTCACAACATGGTACACAACATGACTCACAACAACATGATACACAACATGACTCACAACATGGTACACAACATGACTCACAACATACGTACACAACATGACTCACAACATGGTACACAACATGACTCACAAACAACCGATACACAACATGACTAAAAACAACCATGGTACACAACATGACTCACAACACAAACCATGATACACAACATGACTCACACAAACATGGTACACAACATGACTCACACACAACCGGATACACAACATGACTCCACACAGATACACAACATGACTCAACACAAATGGTACACAACATGACTCACACACAACTGGTACACAACATGACTCACAACACAACCACGGTACACAACATGACTCAACAACAATCGGTACACAACATGACTCACAACACAAACCACGTACACAACATGACTCACAACAAAACCACGATACACAACATGATTCACAACACAAACCACGGTACACAAATGACTCACAACACAAACCACGATACACAACATGACTCCAACACAAACCATGGTACACAACATGACTCACAACACAAACCATGATACACAACATGACTCACAACACAACCACGATACAAACATGACTCACAACACAAACCATGGTACACAACATGACTCACAACACAAACACGGTACACAACATGACTCACAACAAAACCATGATACACAACATGACTCCAACACAACATGTACACAACATGACTCACACACAAACAGGTACACACATGACTCACAACAACACAAACCATCGATACACAACATGACATCACAACCACAAACATGGTACACACACATGACTCACAACACAAACACGTAACACAACATGACTCACAACAGAAACCATGATACACAACATGACTACAAACACAAACCACGGTACACAACATGACTCAACCAACATGATACACAACATGACTCACAACACAAACCATGGTACACAACATGACTCACAAACAAACCACGTACACAACATGACTCACAACACAAACACGATACACAACATGACTCACAACACAAACCATGACTACACAACATGATACACAACATGACTCACAACATGGTACACAACATGACTCACAACACAAACCACGATACACAACATGACTCACAACACAAACCACGATACACAACATGACCACAACACAAACCATGGTACACAACATGACTACAACAGACACACATGCTCACAACACGATACACAACATGACTCACAACACAAACCATGTACACAACATGACTCACAACACACACAACATGATCAACACATAACCATGACCACACAACATGACCACATGACACACAACATGACTCACAACACAAACCATGTAACACAACATGACTCACAAACATGAACACAACATGACTCACAACACAAACCATGATACACAACATGACTCACAACACGAACACAACATGATCACACAACATGACACAACATGACTCACAACACGTACACAACATGACTCACAACACAAACCAGATACACAACATGACTCACAACACAAACCACTGATACACAACATGACTCACACACAAACCATGATACACAACATGACTCACAACACAAACCATGATACACAACATGACTCACAACACAAACCACGATACACAACATGACTCACAACACAAAACCATGATACACAACATGATCACAACAAACACGTACACAACATGACTCACAACACAAACCACGATACACAACATGACTCACAACACAAACAGATACACAACATGACTCACAACACAAACCATGATCACACAACATGACTCACAACACAACCACATACACAACATGACTCACAACACAAACCACGATACACAACATGACTCACAACACAAACCATGACACAACATGACTCACAACACAAACCACATACCAACATGACTCACAACACAAACCACGATACACAACATGACTCACAACACAAACCATGATACACAACATGACTCACAACACAAACCATGACACAACATGACTCACAACACAAACACGATACACAACATGACTCACAACACAAACCAGAACACAACATGACTCACAACACAAACCACGATCACAACATGACTCACAACACAAACCACGATACACAACATGACTCACAACACAAACCACGATACACAACATGACTCACAACACAAACCATGATACACAACATGACTACAACAACCACAAACCCACAACATGACTCACACAAACATGCACACAACATGACTCACAACACAAACCACGACACACAACATGACTCACAACACGACACACAACATGACTACAACACAAACCACGATACATAACATGACTCAAACACAAACCAGATACACAACATGACTCACAACACAACCATGATACACAACATGACTCACAACACAAACCATGAACACAACATGACTCACAACACAAACCACGATACACAACATGACTCACAACACAAACCAGGTACACAACATGATCAAACAACAAACCACGTACACAACATGACTCACAACACAAACCACGATACACAACATGACTCACAACACAAACCACGATACACAACATGACTCACAACACAAACCATGAACACAACATGACTCACAACACAAACCACGTACACAACATGACTCACAACACAAACCACGATACACAACATGACTCACAACACAAACCATGACACACAACATGACTCACAACACGACACACAACATGACTCACAACACAAACCACGATACACAACTACTCACAACACATAACCACGATACAACAACATGACTCACAACACAAACCATGACACATCAACATGACTCACAACACAAACCATGACACACAACATGACTCACAACAACAACGACACACAACATGACTCACAACACAACCACGATACATAACATGACTCCACAACACAAACCATGTATACAACATGACTCACAACACAAAACCATGATACACAACATGACTCACAACACAAACCATGAACACAACATGACTCACAACACAAACACGATACAAACATGATCACAACACAAACCACGTACACAACATGACTCACAAACAAACCAGATACACAACATGACTCACAACACAAACCACGATACACAACATGACTCACAACACAAACCATGATACACAACATGACTCACAACACAAACCATGATACACAACATGATCACAACACAAACCACGTACACAACATGACTCACAACACAAACCACGATACACAACATGACTCACAACACAAACCAGAACACAACATGACTCACAACACACACAACATGACTACAACACAAACACGATACACAACATACTCACAACACAAACCACGATACACAACATGACTCACAACACAAACCATGACACACAACATGATCACAACATGACTCACAAACACAAACAGACACACAACATGACTCACAACACGACACACAACATGACTCACAACACAAACCATGACACACAACATGACTCACAACACGACACACAACATGACTCACAACACAAACCATGACACACAACATGACTCACACATGACACACAACATGACTCACAACACAAACCATGACACACAACATGACTCACAACACGACACACAACATGACTCACAACACAAACCATGATACATAACATGATCACAACACAACCATGATAGCAACATGATCACAACAAACCATGATACACAACATGACTCACAACACAAACCATGATACACAACATGACTCACAACACAAACCACGATACACAACATGAGTCACAACACAAACCACGGTACACAACATGAGTCACAACACAAACCACGATACACAACATGACTCACAACACAAACCACGATACACAACACGACTCACAACATGACTC
>CM060308.1:100132409-100137409 GCA_030674185.1 Monoplex corrugatus
GGAGAGAGACAGAGACAGGGAGACAGAGACAGAGAGAAACACAGATAGACACTGAGGATGAGGAGAGAGAGAGAGAGAGAGAGAGAGAGACAGACAGACAGACAGACAGACAGACAGAGACAGAGAGACAGACAGACAGAGAGAGAAGAGAGAGAGAGAGAGACAGACAGACAGACAGAGAAGGGAGAGAGAGAGAGGGAGAGAGAGAGACAGACAGACAGACAGACGGACAGAAAGAGAGGGGAGAGACAGACAGACAGACAGACAGAAAGAGAGGGGACAGACAGACAGACAGACAGACAGACAGACAGACAGACAGAGAAAGAGTCTGTGTATTTATTTTGTTGTAATTGTGTATTCTTCATAGTTTTGACAGGAACAAAGCAGGCAGCCGTCGTGCTGTCGTCGATCTCTCTTTTAACCCTTTGACTCCCTCAGCCTATCCACTAAAATCCTGCTTGGTCAACCTGCCAGCAAAACAAAAGTTTAACCCTTTGACTCTCACACCTTATCCATCAGCTTTCTGGAGGAGTCAAAGGCTTAGGTTTTTGCTTTTGGTTATAGGGTGCGGTAGTCAAAGGGTTAAAGATAATAAAACTAATTTGAATTGGATTGGATATGGATTGGATATGGATTGATGTAGATTGGATATGGATTAGATATGGATTGGATATGGATTAGATATGGATTGGATATGGATTGGATATGGATTGAATATGGATTGGATATGGATTAGATATGGATTGGATATGGATTGGATATGGATTGGATATGGATTGGATTGAGCAGAAAGGTGTTCTGACCTGGAGGAAGGGAAGACAGAGCTGGCGCTGTTCATGCTGGGTGTCCTGTTGGGGTCAAAGCCAAAGAAGGCGGCGATCTCACTGGCTGTCCAGCGGTTGTCCGAGGTTCCAGTCCCACCAGACTTCTCCGGGGCCCGCTGCCGGCGTGACCGGCTGCCACCCGACTTGCTGGTGGACCGCTTCTCCCGGATGGTGCTGCCTGACCGGGGTGGTTGTGGGGGAGGGGGTCTGTCGATGGCGGGGAGGGAGAAGGAGCGGGACTGGTCTGTCGTCTGCCGGCCTGCCCCCCGGGTGCTTGTGGTCATCATGGCACTCACTACGGGATGGGGGGTGGGTGGGGGTGCGGGGTGAGGGTGGGATGAAGGGAGAGAGAGCGGAGGGAGGTGAAGGGGGTTATAGGTCCTTGGTTCGTCTGGTGAGGTGAGGCAGTAGTGACCTTCTGAAACAAGACAGACAGACAGTCGGTAACGTGTGTTAACGCCTTATCTGTATACTTAGCCATGTCGGTATATTTCGTTGAAAACAGCATACACAACAATATTTACGAAATCTAAAACTGAACGTTTCAGTGGCAAGAAACTCTGTGGACAGCCAGACAGCAGAAAGCCCTCAGAGGAGAAACCCCCGTCAAGCAAGAGTTTCGGCCCTTAACTCCTGACACTCTAAGGCCCTTAACTCCTGACACTCTAAGGCCCTTAACTTCTCTAAGGCCCTTAACTCCTGACACTCTAAGGCCCTTAACTCCTCTAAGGCCCTTAACTCCTGACACTCTAAGGCCCTTAACTCCTCTAAGGCCCCTACCTCCTGACACTCTAAGGCCCTTAACTCCTGACACTCTAAGGCCCTTAACTTCTCTAAGGCCCTTAACTCCTGACACTCTAAGGCCCTTAACTCCTCTAAGGCCCTTAACTCCTGACACTCTAAGGCCCTTAACTCCTGACGCTCTAAGGCCCTTAACTCCTGACACTCTAAGGCCCTTAACTCCTGACGCTCTAAGGCCCTTAACTCCTGACACTCTAAGGCCCTTAACTCCTGACACTGTAAGGCCCTTAACTCCTGACACTCTAAGGCCCTTAACTCCTGACACTCTAAGGCCCTTAACTCCTGACACTCTAAGGCCCTTAACTCCTGACACTCTAAGGCCCTTATCTCCTCTAAGGCCCTTAACTCCTGACACTCTAAGGCCCTTAACTCCTCTAAGGCCCCTACCTCCTGACACTCTAAGGCCCTTAACTCCTGACACTCTAAGGCCCTTAACTTCTCTAAGGCCCTTAACTCCTGACACTCTAAGGCCCTTAACTCCTCTAAGGCCCTTAACTCCTGACACTCTAAGGCCCTTAACTCCTCTAAGGCCCCTACCTCCTGACACTCTAAGGCCCTTAACTCCTGACGCTCTAAGGCCCTTAACTCCTGACACTCTAAGGCCCTTAACTCCTGACGCTCTAAGGCCCTTAACTCCTGACACTCTAAGGCCCTTAACTCCTCTAAGGCCCTTAACTCCTGACACTCTAAGGCCCTTAACTCCTGACACTCTAAGGCCCTCAACTCCTGACACTCTAAGGCCCTTACCTCCTGATGCTCTAAGGCCCTTAACTCCTGACACTGTAAGGCCCTTAACTCCTGACACTCTAAGGCCCTTAACTCCTGACACTCTAAGGCCCTTAACTCCTGACACTCTAAGGCCCTTAACTCCTGACACTCTAAGGCCCTTAACTCCTGACACTCTAAGGCCCTTATCTCCTCTAAGGCCCTTAACTCCTGACACTCTAAGGCCCTTAACTCCTGACACTCTAAGGCCCTTAACTCCTGACACTGTAAGGCCCTTAACTCCTGACACTGTAAGGCCCTTATCTCCTCTAAGGCCCTTAACTCCTGACACTCTAAGGCCCTTAACTCCTCTAAGGCCCTTAACTCCTGACACTCTAAGGCCCTTATCTCCTCTAAGGCCCTTAACTCCTGACACTCTACAGGCCCTTAACTCCTGACACTGTAAGGCCCTTAACTCCTGACACTGTAAGGCCCTTAACTCCTGACACTGTAAGGCCCTTAACTCCTGACACTGTAAGGCCCTTAACTCCTGACACTGTAAGGCCCCTTAACTCCTGATACTGTAAGGCCCTTAACTCCTGACACAGTAAGGCCCTTAACGTCTTTTCACTATGAGTGATATTAGACGAAAAAAAAAAGTGAGATGAGAGATGGGCGGGTTGGTTTTGGGGCATAGAGGAGACAGAGTTATAGACATAAGTAGGTGGGAAAATAGAAAAATGGAACAAGAACTTAACACTAACATTTAACATCAACAATGTGTATGGAAAATTTAACTCTAAAGTACAAACTTCATAAACTTAAAGTAATGCATTAACAGGACTGTGAACCAACGATTCTGAAATTTTAACTGACAAAAATTGATCGGAAGTTACTTCTTTAAAATGAGTTTCAGAATAATTTTCCTGTGTAAGCATTTCTGTTAAAAAAAAAAGAACGTAGCATTTTGCAGTAAAATAGACAGTGAAACAGTGTGAATTGTTCTCCGCAAATACACTTGACATTTTTACAGTATTTTGTTTTCAATGCGTTTAGCTGAATACGAAAATGAACAGCAACAATCGTTCTCAAATGATATATGGAAGAAAACTGCAATTTTTTACATACATTTTGTAATGAAAGTTTTATCATTTGTTGTGTCACAAACTTTTCATGGAAATGTTCATGAAAACGAATCCATGAGGCTGATTCTAGCAAGTTGCAAGCTTCTTTTACGGAAGTTTTTGTGTTCTTACACAGATGTGACATTGATAGACCAAAGATTCTTACACAGATATGTGGGTATATGGAATTTGTATTTACGTTCAGGTTCAGGTTCATATTGCTAATAGCCCAGGCGACTACTAGAGCCATATCAGGGCTAACACCACGTCAAAAACGACAACCAGGTTATATTTACGTGCGGTCAAAAAAACAAAAACAAAAAAAAACAAGAAGTTTAGTCTAATATATAGCTGGAACAAGGCAGTCATTGCTTCATAAACATGATATGTCTTTCCATGAGATAAACATGTTTTTCTATCGTGTAACCTATCTATACTTCAGTTCGTCCCTGGATATTTCAACATTAGGTTTTATTTGATTGATTCTGCATTTGTGGATATAACTCTTTGCGTATAGTGCAGTTTGGCCAAATATTTCGTCTGTTTTAATTTTTCATCATTATCATTACTATTAGCACTACCATCATTGTCGTCATCATTATTATCATTATCATTGTTATCAACCAGTCGCTGTGGTGTTGTCGTTAGCGCAAAGGACTACCGACTGGAAGGATGTGGGTTCGAATCCCCATCAGTCCCTACAAAAATCATTGTGGGATATTTCAGCTCTACCACCTTTTACCCAGAGTTGGGCGTGCTATGGGCTCACTGGGAAGACTGGGACCACACAAGTCGAGTCTCATCCACTTCACGGATGCGTTATTGAGGGTGTTGCTCAAATCTTCTGACCAGAACCATGTGTGTGTGTGTGTGTGTGTGTGTTTGGTTGTGTGTATGTGTTTGTGTATTTGTGTGTGTGTGTGTGTGTGTGTGTGTGTGTGTGTGTGTGTGTGTGTGTGTGTGTGTGTGTGTGTGTGTGCGTGTGTCCGCGTGCCCATGTGGGAATATATACATCGTGTTATCACCATATCGATATACTTAGCCGTATCGGTACGGAAGCAGGTGTTTTCCAGTCCACACATTCCGACTAACAACTCCTCCCCAGGAGCACTTAGCGTTGGCCTAGTGTATTCCTGGAGCCACATGTGTGAATTCTTGACAAGAAGAGCTAAGGAAGAAGAGCGCAAACCTTATCTGTTACATGTATTTCATCACTGGCACCGGTGGTCAGCCAGCGTGCATACCCATGCAAACATGTACACATTCCATCCGGTTTAGAAACATCACAAACTGGTTCATAAACAATGAAATAAAAACATTTTTTTTAGTGAACATTAGATTGAAATAGGACTGCCAACAGAAATGATGAAATGACCGCAAATCATTTGATGGGGGATGCAGAAAAATGTATCACCGTCCGCTGTAAAAGCAGACGAAACTAAAGCTAGGTCGAGATGGAGAGGCCAGATCGTACCAAGGATTTTTCACTCTGATTTAATTAATCGTGACGTTTCACTTTTATTATGCAAACATTTATAATCATGCA
>CM060308.1:100142409-100144909 GCA_030674185.1 Monoplex corrugatus
TGTAACACGTTTTGGCCTATCAATATCACATCTGTGTAACAAGTTTTGGCCTATCAATATCACATCTGTGTAACAAGTTTTGGCCTATCAATATCACATCTGTACAACAAGTTTTGGCCTATCAATATCACATCTGTGTAACAAGTTTTGGGCCTATCAATATCACATCTGTGTAACAAGTTTTGTCCTATCAATATCACATCTGTGTAACAAGTTTTGGCCTATCAATATCACATCTGTGTAACAAGTTTTGGGCCTATCAATATCACATCTGTGTAACAAGTTTTGGGCCTATCAATATCACATCTGTGTAACAAGTTTTGTCCTATCAATATCACATCTGTGTAACAAGTTTTGGCCTATCAATATCACATCTGTGTAACAAGTTTTGGGCCTATCAATATCACATCTGTACAACAAGTTTTGGCCTATCAATATCACATCTGTACAACAAGTTTTGGCCTATCAATATCACATCTGTGTAACAAGTTTTGGGCCTATCAATATCACATCTGTACAACAAGTTTTGGCCTATCAATATCACATCTGTGTAACAACAAGTTTTGGCCTATCACTATCACATCTGTATAACAACAAGTTTTGGCCTATCAATATCACATCTGTGTAACAAGTTTTGGCCTATCAATATCACATCTGTGTAACAAGTTTTGGCCTATCAATATCACATCTGTTTAACAAATTTTGGCCTATCAATATCACACTCTCGGGCCCAAACAGTATCGCAAGCTTTGTCTTCTCAATGTACAGTCTTTCTATGTAAACTAACTTAAACCTAAATAAACCTAAGAAACAATATCATAGTCTGTCTCCAAATACTAACCTTGTGTGTTCTTTCACTTCATTCTGTTGGTCTTGTGAGCTAGTCGAGTCCTTGAGACGCACACTGTCTCTACTTCACACAGTGTTGTGATGTGTGTGTAAGTTTGTTTGGTTGTTTGTTTTCACTGTACAGTCCAGGCGTAAGACAAGATCTTCCTACACACTCTCTGCCCTCTACTGACCGCTAGTAGTGACCAAGGCTGTAGAGTTAAACGAGGAGGTCAGTCACAAGCACAGACATCAATAGTAACATGATTGGCAACTCAGCCGATCCATCACTTATGTCGGCCTCAGCCTTCATTCCTATTGGTGTTGTCGGTCTACTCTTTCATTTTTTAAACACAATAGTAGTGACTAATTGCCTATTACCATTATGAGTGTCATACACACGCAGACACACACACACACACACACACACACACACACACATACACACACGTGCGCGCGAACACACACGTACACACTTACGCGCACATACACACACGCACGCACACGCACACAGACACACATCTCTACACACACCTATGTCCTCTTTATAACATCTAATCCTAGAAACACACGTACGTGCGCGCGCGCGCGCGCGCGCACACACACACACACACACACACAAAACATACACACACACACACATACAAAACATACACACACACATACAGAAAGACAGAGAGAGAGAGAGAGAGAGAGAGAGAGAGAGACAGACAGACAGACAGACAGACAGAGAAAGAGTCTGTGTGTGTACACACACACACGCAGACAGAGACAAGACAGACAGACAGACAGACAAATAGACAGACAGACAGACAGATAAAGACACAGACAGAGAAAGAGAGAGAGAAAGAAAGAGAGAAGAGAGAGAGAGAGACACACACACACACACACAGAAGACTGAGAAAGAGAGAGAGAAGAGAGAGAGAGGGGGTGGGGAGAGAGAGAAACAGAAAACAGAGACAGGGGAGACTGAGAAAGAGAGAGGAGAGAGAGATGGGGGAGGGAGGGAGGGAGAGAGTGAAAAACAGAGAGAGAGAGAGAGAAGAGACTGAAAAAGAGACAGACAGACAGACAGACAGACAGACAGACAGAGAGATGGTACAGTGAGGTGTGACACAGTCAGAGCGTGTGGCCTGTCTCCCTGTCCATGTCTATGGTTTCAGAGCTAAGGACGCCAAAGCTGACCACTTGGCCTGCTAAGTCTAATCCCTGTTTAATACTTCTGATCACTTCTCTGTGTATTTGGTCTTTGGTTAAGTTAAGCAGCTCAGATCCCGTTGAAAGTCAGAAAGAGGGAGAGAGAGGGGTGAGAGAGAGAGAGAGAGAGAGAGAGAGAGCAAGAAAGAGAGAGAGATAGAGAGATAGAGAGATAAACAGACAGACAGACAGACAGACAGACAGAGACACAGAGGGAGACACAGAGAAAGACAGAGACAGAGAGGTAGAGAAGAGAGAGAGAGAAGAGAAAGACAGAGAGAGACAGAGACAGGGAGAAAGGTGAAAGACAGAGAGACAGAGAGAGAGAGACAATGAGAGAGAGAGAGAAAGGTGAAAGACAGAGAGACAGAGAGAGAGAGAGAGAGACAGTGAGAGAGAGAGAGAGAGAGAGAGAGAGAACGGCAGACAGACAGACAGACAGACAGACAGACAGACAGACAGACAGACAGACAGA
>CM060308.1:100154909-100159909 GCA_030674185.1 Monoplex corrugatus
AGGCGCTTCCTTCGAATGACATAACGCCTGTACTAAAGAGAAAGATGAGCATGAACACCTTTTGGTTTGGCTTTTTTTTTCACCTTTTTTTTTTTTTATTATTCATTTTTAACAAGAATAGATATCAACAAACAATGTTGTAACAGAACAAAACAAGAAAAAAAATTCAATTCATAATGATTGTTTACATAAAAAAGAAAAGAAAACATATAGCCTACAAAACATATATTACAATATTTATATAGCGCAAAATCTTGATATAAAACAATATTCTAATCAATGATGATTTCATTATGTACATCAATATTTAAGAAACATGTCATGAAGAAAGTCTGTTTTTTTACACAGGGAACATTGATCTATAGTTATTCCACTGAGCATTAAAAAAGGACAAGCGAAAGTATATTTTGGCATTATATTGTTCAATTTTGAATCTCTGGTTTAGCATTCTTTGGAAAGCATGTATGTTTGGAACACACTTGTCTATTTTGCATTTATATATAAATGATTTTGCAAGCATTATTATAAGATCAAATACTCTATCTGTTTTTACATTTTGGTCAACACCGAACAACACCAGATTTCGTGTGATTCTCATGTTGAAGGTATTTTCGCATTTTGCGTTCATTAGTTTTTCTGTTAAATTCTAGAAATTACGGACACAGTAACAGTTCCACAGAAAATGTTCAATAGAGTCTCTTGCATTATTACACCATGTACAATTTGTCGTATTGCTATACCCATTGTGTTTAATATTATATTGCTGGCAATAATCCGATGAACTATTCTTATTTGCAACCATTTTAATTTGATATCATTTAATTTATGAATTTTTAGAAACACTTTTTTCCCACGAAATGTTAATATTTAATTTCTCTGACCATCTTGAACAACAATTTGGTTTGCTATCATCCAATTTATTTTTTTCATTTGGTTTGGCATTTTATCGTCACCATTTACACGTCTACCATCCCTTTGTAAAGAAACACGTCATCTATGAACTTACAACAAGACACGTTTGGGAATGATGCATGTTTTTCATATCACAAACGATTTTTAAATGGTGAGGTAATATCATATTTACGTTTATATGTATAGATTTCTGCATGGGACATAATAAAATCTAATGTGAATAAAATCTAGTGTGTTACCAGATCTAAACCTAGTGTCATATCCTAACAGTACGTGTATATATAAATGTTATAGATGTAGCTTTGATACAAATGTAAATGTTATAGATGTAGCTTTGATACAAATGTAAATGTTATAGATGTAGCTTTGATACAAATGTAAATGTTATAGATGTAGCTTTGATACAAATGTAAATGTTATAGATGTAGCTTTGATACAAATGTAAATGTTATAGATGTAGCTTTGATACAAATGTAAATGTTATAGATGTAGCTTTGATACAAACATTATCAAAATTGTGTGGAGTTGTTTCAGAAATTTGCACATCCTTGATCCAAAACAACTGTTGCACACTGTCCTGTTCAGCACTACCAATACCAAAACAACTGTTGCACACTGTCCTGTTCAGCACTACAATACCAAAACAACTGTTGCACACTGTCCTGTTCAGCACTAGCAATACCAAACAACTGTTGCACACTGTCCTGTTCAGCACTAGCAATACCAAAACAACTGTTGCACACTGTCCTGTTCAGCACTACCAATACCAAAACAACTGTTGCACACTGTCCTGTTCAGCACTACCAATACCAAAACAACTGTTGCACACTGTCCTGTTCAGCACTACAATACCAAAACAACTGTTGCACACTGTCCTGTTCAGCACTACCAATACCAAAACAACTGTTGCACACTGTCCTGTTCAGCACTACCAATACCAAAACAACTGTTGCACACTGTCCAGTTCAGCACTACCAATACCAAAACAACTGTTGCACACTGTCCTGTTCAGCACTACCAATAACCAAAACAACTGTTGCACACTGTCCTGTTCAGCACTACCAATAACCAAAACAACTGTTGCACACTGTCCTGTTCAGCACTACCAATACCAAAACAACTGTTGCACACTGTCCTGTTCAGCACTACCAATACCAAAACAACTGTTGCACACTGTCCTGTTCAGCACTACCAATACCAAAACAACTGTTGCACACTGTCCTGTTCAGCACTACCAATACCAAAACAACTGTTGCACACTGTCCTGTTCAGCACTACCAATAACCAAAACAACTGTTGCACACTGTCCTGTTCAGCACTACCAATACCAAAACAACTGTTGCACACTGTCCTGTTCAGCACTACCAATACCAAAACAACTGTTGCACACTGTCCTGTTCAGCACTACCAATAACCAAAACAACTGTTGCACACTGTCCTGTTCAGCACTACCAATAACCAAAACAACTGTTGCACACTGTCCTGTTCAGCACTACCAATAACCAAAACAACTGTTGCACACTGTCCTGTTCAGCACTACCAATACCAAAACAACTGTTGCACACTGTCCTGTTCAGCACTACCAATACCAAAACAACTGTTGCACACTGTCCTGTTCAGCACTAGCAATACCAAAACAACTGTTGCACACTGTCCTGTTCAGCACTACCAATAACCAAAACAACTGTTGCACACTGTCCTGTTCAGCACTACCAATACCAAAACAACTGTTGCACACTGTCCTGTTCAGCACTAGCAATACCAAAACAACTGTTGCACACTGTCCTGTTCAGCACTACCAATAACCAAAACAACTGTTGCACACTGTCCTGTTCAGCACTACCAATACCAAAACAACTGTTGCACACTGTCCTGTTCAGCACTACCAATACCAAAACAACTGTTGCACACTGTCCTGTTCAGCACTACCAATAACCAAAACAACTGTTGCACACTGTCCTGTTCAGCACTACCAATAACCAAAACAACTGTTGCACACTGTCCTGTTCAGCACTACCAATAACCAAAACAACTGTTGCACACTGTCCTGTTCAGCACTACCAATACCAAAACAACTGTTGCACACTGTCCTGTTCAGCACTACCAATACCAAAACAACTGTTGCACACTGTCCTGTTCAGCACTAGCAATACCAAAACAACTGTTGCACACTGTCCTGTTCAGCACTACCAATAACCAAAACAACTGTTGCACACTGTCCTGTTCAGCACTACCAATACCAAAACAACTGTTGCACACTGTCCTGTTCAGCACTACCAATACCAAAACAACTGTTGCACACTGTCCTGTTCAGCACTACCAATACCAAAACAACTGTTGCACACTGTCCTGTTCAGCACTACCAATACCAAAACAACTGTTGCACACTGTCCTGTTCAGCACTACCAATACCAAAACAACTGTTGCACACTGTCCTGTTCAGCACTACCAATAACCAAAACAACTGTTGCACACTGTCCTGTTCAGCACTACCAATACCAAAACAACACACACGATTATTTAACACATATTTTCTTCAGCACGACATTCATTAATTTAATTTGAAAATGTTCGTGAAATTAAACGAAAAACGAAAATGACGACTTAATTTGTTATTTCTGTATTGACAGAATACGTTTTATCGGCTTGCCCTTATCAAGTTTCAAGCTCTATATAAAAAAAAAAAAAGAAAGAAAAAAAGAAAAGAAAAGCAAAAGCAAAAGAAAAAATTTAAGGAGGAAAAGTGAACCTTAATTCAACGCCTTTTTTTTTTTTTTTTACTATAGCGGCGGCGGCAGCAGCAACAACAACAACAACAACTACAACATCAAAAGAGCCAACAGAATGAACACCTAAACAAGTAATAGGCAGACAAAGAACTTAAAACCTACGAATACTAGAAATGAACATCAAGAAAGCACCCAGAGAGTGGTTTGAGTTGACAAAGACATAAGACTCGCGTATAAAGATCTATTACCGGGCTGTTTAACAAGACAGAAGGAAAGATGACATTATTAATGATATATTTGGCATTATTTCTCGGGTGTGACATAACTACGTGTGTGTATGAAGATAACTACCAAATCGTTTAACAAGACAGAAGGAAAAATGACATTACTGGTAATATACTTGGCATTATTTCTCGGGTGTGGCGTAAGTGCTACCCAAGACAACACAACCCAACAACCACAGTCATGTGAACATTACTACGGCTTTCATTCTGGTACCCTCTTCACTCTGCTACCCCTGAATGACGTCATATTCACCCAACACGTGCTGTTTGAGGTGTTCTTGAGGACAGCGCTGGACTGTGGTCGTCAGTGTGTAGCCTCAGACAGCTGTGTTACCTTCACGTTTCAGGGGGGTGGGCAGGGTGCCTCAGGCAGGTGCCGGGTCTATGGGCAGGTGCACAACGCTAGCCAGGACCTGGTGGTGTCACCTGGTGCCAGGAATTACGCTCTGGATGTGGAAGGTGGGTCAGGTGTTGACATAAGTCATATTCTCTCTGTCTCTGTCTCTCTGTTTGTCTGTCTCTGTCTCTCTGTTTGTCTGTCTGTCTGTCTGTCTCTGTCTCTCTCTTTGTCTCTGTGTTTGTCTGTCTGTCTGTCCTTCTCTGTCTCTGTCTCTCTCTCTCTTTGTCTCTGTCTCTCTGTCTGTCTGTCTGTCTGTCTCTCTGTTTGTCTGTCTGTCTCTCTCTCTATCAGTTCACGTCTCTCTCTCTGTCTCTGTCTTTCTCTGTTTCTGTATCTCTGTCTCTCTTTCTCTCTGTCTATCACTCTCCCTCTGTGTGTCTGTGCGTCTGTCTCTCTGACTGTGTCTGTCTGTGTGTCTGTCTGTTTCTGTCTCTCTTCTCTGCCTCTCTCTGTGTCTCTGTCTGTCTGTCTGTCTGCCTCTCTCTCTCTCTCTGTCTCTTCATCTACTTCTTCTTCTCCTCCTCCTCCTCCACTCTCTCTCTCTCTCTCCCCCTCAAATAGTTAACTGTGTTACCTGCATCATTTTGAGGCATGAAATCTTTGTCAATATTTAAAGTCAAGCGGCTGCTGTACGATACATGCGTCTGTCTACTTGCAATGAGTGACAACACATTT
>CM060308.1:100164909-100169909 GCA_030674185.1 Monoplex corrugatus
TGTATTGATGTATGACGTTAGTTATCTTATTTCTTTCTTAACACGTGTGTATTGATGTATGACGTTAGTTATCTTATTTCTTTCTTAACACGTGTGTATTGATGTATGACGTTAGTTATCTTATTTCTTTCTTAACACGTGTGTATTGATGTATGACGTTAGTTATCTTATTTCTTTCTTTAACACGTTGTGATTGATGTATGACGTTAGTTATCTTATTTTTTCTTTAACACGGTGTGTATTGATGTATGACGTTATATTTGATTTATCTTTTTCTTTAACACGTGTGTATTGATGTATGACGTTAGTTATCTTATTTTTTCTTTAACACGTGTGTTGATGTATGACGTTAGTTATCTTATTTCTTTCTGTAACACGTGTGTATTGATGTATGACGTTAGTTATCTTGTTTCTTTCTTTAACAGGTGTGTATTGATGTATGACGTTAGTTATCATATTTCTTTCTTTAACACGTGTGTATTGATGTATGACGTTAGTTATCTTATTTCTTTCTTTAACACGTGTGTATTGATGTATGACGTTAGCTATCTTGTTTCTTTCTTTAACATGTGTGTATTGATGTATGACGTTAGTTATCATATTTCTTTCTTTAACACGTGTGTATTGATGTATGACGTTAGTTATCTTATTTCTTTCTTTAACACGTGTGTATTGATGTATGACGTTAGTTATCTTATTTCTGTCTTTAACACGTGTGTATTGATGTATGACGTTAGTTATCTTGTTTCTTTCTTTAACACGTGTGCATTGATGTATGACGTTAGTTATCTTATTTCTTTCTTAACAGGTGTGTATTGATGTATGACGTTAGTTATTTTCTTTCTTTCTTAACATGTGTGTATTGATGTATGACGTTAGTTATCTTATTTCTTTCTTTAACACGTGTGTATTGATGTATGACGTTAGTTATCTTATTTCTTTCTTAACACGTGTGTATTGATGTATGACGTTAGTTATCTTATTTCTTTCTTAACACGTGTGTATTGATGTATGACGTTAGTTATCTTATTTCTTTCTTAACACGTGTGTATTGATGTATGACGTTAGTTATCTTATTTCTTTCTTAACACGTGTGTATTGATGTATGACGTTAGTTATCTTATTTCTTTCTTTAACACGTGTGTATTGATGTATGACGTTAGTTATCTTATTTCTTTCTTTAACACGTGTGTATTGATGTATGACGTTAGTTATCTTATTTTTTCTTTAACACGTGTGTATTGATGTATGACGTTAGTTATCTTATTTCTTTACCTTTGATAGACACTGCCGTGTGTATTGATGTATGACGTTAGTTATCTTATTTCTTTCTGTAACACGTGTGTATTGATGTATGACGTTAGTTATCTTATTTCTTTCTTAACACGTGTGTATTGATGTATGACGTTTAGTTATCTTATTTTGTTTTCTTTAACAGGTGTGTATTGATGTATGACGTTAGTTATCATATTTCTTTCTTTAACACGTGTGTATTGATGTATGACGTTAGTTATCTTATTTCTTTCTTTAACACGTGTGTATTGATGTATGACGTTAGCTATCTTGTTTCTTTCTTTAACATGTGTGTATTGATGTATGACGTTAGTTATCATATTTCTTTCTTTAACACGTGTGTATTGATGTATGACGTTAGCTATCTTATTTCTTTCTTTAACACGTGTGTATTGATGTATGACGTTAGTTATCTTATTTCTGTCTTTAACACGTGTGTATTGATGTATGACGTTAGTTATCTTGTTTCTTTCTTTAACACTGTGTATTGATGTATGACGTTAGTTACTTATTTCTTTCTTTAACACGTGTGTATTGATGTATGACGTTAGTTATCTTATTTCTGTCTTTAACACGTGTGTATGATGTATGACGTTAGTTATCTTGTTTCTTTCTTTAACACGTGTGCATTGATGTATGACGTTAGTTATCTTATTTCTTTCTTAACAGGTGTGTATTGATGTATGACGTTAGTTATTTTCTTTCTTTCTTAACATGTGTTATTGATGTATGACGTTAGTTATCTTATTTCTTTCTTTAACACGTGTGTATTGATGTATGACGTTAGTTATCTTATTTCTTTCTTAACACGTGTGTATTGATGTATGACGTTAGTTATCTTATTTCTTTCTTAACACGTGTGTATTGATGTATGACGTTAGTTACCTTATTTCTTTCTTAACACGTGTTATTGATGTATGACGTTAGTTTCTTATTGTTTTTCTTTAACACGTGTGTGTTTGATGTATGACGTTAGTTATCTTATTTCTTTCTTTAACACTGTGCATTGAGTTATGACGTTAGTTATCTTATTTCTTTCTTTAACACGTATTGATTATGACGTTAGTTATCTTATTATTTTCTTTAACACGTGTGTATTGATGTATGACGTTAGTGATCTTATTATTTTCTTTAACACGTATTGATTATGACGTTAGTTATCTTTATTATGTTCTTTAACACGTGTGTATTGATGTTATGACGTTAGTTATCTTATTGTTTTCTTTAACACTGTGTTGATGTAGATGTATGACGTTAGTTATCTTATTTCTTTCTTAACACTGTGTATTGATGTATGACGTTAGTTATCTTATTTCTTTCTTTAACACGTGTGTATTGATGTATGACGTTAGTTATCTTATTTCTTTCTTAACAGTGTGTATTGATGTATGACGTTAGTTATCTTATTTCTTTCTGTAACACGTGTGTATTGATGTATGACGTTAGTTATCTTGTTTCTTTCTTTAACAGTGTGTATTGATGTATGACGTTAGTTATCTTATTTCTTTCTTTAACACGTGTGTATTGATGTATGACGTTAGCTATCTTGTTTCTTTCTTTAACATGTGTGTATTGATGTATGACGTTAGTTATCATATTTCTTTCTTTAACACGTGTGTATTGATGTATGACGTTAGTTATCTTATTTCTTTCTTTAACACGTGTGTATTGATGTATGACGTTAGTTATCTTATTTCTGTCTTTAACACGTGTGTATTGATGTATGACGTTAGTTATCTTGTTTCTTTCTTTAACACGTGTGCATTGATGTATGACGTTAGTTATCTTATTTCTTTCTTAACAGGTGTGTATTGATGTATGACGTTAGTTATTTTCTTTCTTTCTTAACATGTGTGTATTGATGTATGACGTTAGTTATCTTATTTCTTTTCTTAACACGTGTGTATTGATGTATGACGTTAGTTATCTTATTTCTTCTTTAACACGTGTGTATTGATGTATGACGTTAGTTATCTTATTTCTTTCTTAACAGTGTGTATTGATGTATGACGTTAGTTATCTTATTTCTTTCTTAACACGTGTGTATTGATGTATGACGTTAGTTATCTTATTTCTTTCTTAACACGTGTGTATTGATGTATGACGTTAGTTATCTTATTGTTTTCTTTAACACGTGTGTGTTGATGTATGACGTTAGTTATCTTTTTCTTTAACACGTGTGTATTGATGTATGACGTCAGTTATCTATTGTTTTCTTTAACACGTGTGTATTGATGTATGACGTTAGTTATCTATTTCTTTCTTTAACAGGTGTGTATTGATGTATGACGTTAGTTATCTTATTTCTTTCTGTAACACGTGTGTATTGATGTATGACGTTAGTTATCTTATTTCTTTCTTAACACGTGTGTATTGATGTATGACGTTAGTTATCTTATTTCTTTCTTTAACACGTGTGTATTGATGTATGACGTTAGTTATCTTATTTCTTTCTTAACACGTGTGTATTGATGTATGACGTTAGTTATCTTATTTCTTTCTTAACAGGTGTGTATTGATGTATGTTGTTAGTTATCTTATTTCTTTCTTAACACGTGTGTATTGATGCATGACGTTAGTTATCTTATTTCTTTCTTAACACGTGTGTATTGATGTATGACGTTAGTTATCTTATTGTTTTCTTTAACACGTGTGTGTTGATGTATGACGTTAGTTATCTTTTCTTTAACACGTGTGTATTGATGTATGACGTCAGTTATCTTATTGTTTTCTTTAACACGTGTGTGTTGATGTATGACGTTAGTTATCTTATTTCTTTCTGTAACACGTGTGTATTGATGTATGACGTTAGTTATCTTGTTTCTTTCTTTAACAGGTGTGTATTGATGTATGACGTTAGTTATCATATTTCTTTCTTTAACACGTGTGTATTGATGTATGACGTTAGTTATCTTATTTCTTTCTTTAACACGTGTGTATTGATGTATGACGTTAGCTATCTTGTTTCTTTCTTTAACATGTGGTATTGATGTATGACGTTAGTTATCATATTTCTTTCTTTAACACGTGTGTATTGATGTATGACGTTAGTTATCTTATTTCTTTCTTTAACACGTGTGTATTGATGTATGACGTTAGTTATCTTATTTCTGTCTTTAACACGTGTGTATTGATGTATGACGTTAGTTATCTTGTTTCTTTCTTTAACACGTGTGCATTGATGTATGACGTTAGTTATCTTATTTCTTTCTTAACAGGTGTGTATTGATGTATGACGTTAGTTATTTTCTTTCTTTCTTAACATGTGTGTATTGATGTATGACGTTAGTTATCTTATTTCTTTCTTTAACACGTGTGTATTGATGTATGACGTTAGTTACCTTATTTCTTTCTTAACACGTGTGTATTGATGTATGACGTTAGTTATCTTATTTCTTTCTTAACACGTGTGTATTGATGTATGACGTTAGTTACCTTATTTCTTTCTTAACACGTGTGTATTGATGTATGACGTTAGTTATCTATTTCTTTCTTAACACGTGTGTGTTGATGTATGACGTTAGTTATCTTATTTCTTTCTTAACACGTGTGTATTGATGTATGACGTTAGTTATCTTATTTCTTTCTTTAACACGTGTGTGTTGATTATGACGTTAGTTATCTTATTATTTTCTTTAACACGTGTGTATTGATGTATGACGTTAGTGATCTTATTATTTTCTTTAACACGTATTGATTATGACGTT
>CM060308.1:100174909-100224909 GCA_030674185.1 Monoplex corrugatus
GTTAAAATTTTGCAGCTGACGGATAGGGTTTGGGAGTAAAAGGGTTAAAGTCCCACCACTCTTAGAGTATACGAGGACTAGCGAAAAAAATTTTTTTGAAGAAGCCATCAATAATTTTAATGCATTGTGAGAAACCGATGCTTTATTCGGTTCTCCGATCCTCCCTGGATGGCAATCGAATGGGTGAATGAAGAAAAATCATCAGTAAAATCATCTTTTATTGACGTGCTGGGTTTGTAACCTTTCATCATCATCATGTGCCTTGCCGCATGGCGTTGGTGATCATGGCCCTCCCAATGAATCTATCTTTTGTCGCTGCAAGTATATCTCCAACCCTTTTTGTCCTTACCCATTCTGCAAATCTGTCTGTTTTCAACCTTGCTGTACCTTGTGCGCTCCTTTCCCTCTAGCTTTCCTGTTGTGACTAGGTGCTCAAATTCCTCTTGTCTCATAAAACGTCCTATAAATGTTGCTTATTTTCCCTAATTTTATTCATTAATGTTCTTTTCGTATTTGCTTCTTTCAAGACTGTTTTCTTTGCTATTCGTGTAACTCTTAACATTCTTCCTAGAAAACCACATTTTAGTTGCCTCAATCTTGTTCTTAATTTGCTTGTTGATTGTTCAGATTTCGCATCCGTACAACATTGTAAGCATTATGTGTTGGTACAATATGATCATTACTTTTGGCACGTTACGATTTCACTCATCTCTTTCCAACGTGTTGTTTGGTGTATTCCACAGACCTGACCTGGCAAACAGACAGCTATGAAAGAGTGATGTATCCGCTAACTAAAAAAACATAGTCTGCAAAAATCCCCAGGGGTAGGGTGGGTTTCGATACCTGGCCATGCCTACCTCCTAGACAACATTTGATAATACACCTGTATTAAAATATCCCTACACATTACAAACAATAAACGTACACCTGTTTCATAATTACGATGACTTTCTGGTGTTGTTACATTCACAAAAACTTAATTCAGTGGTTTAAAACGGAACGTGTACAGGCATATACTGGAAGAAGTATTAGATAGAGTGCTGTTAAACTACTTTTGTTCATACATTTGTATCAAATTGGCGTCTTTGAATTTCCAGGAATGCATTCCCGTTTTCAGTATGGTAACACTTCTGTGTAAAAACAATCATATGCTTCATTTAACGTCTTTCAGCAATGTGATTCCTGATTAAATAACAAATGACCAGTTTACTCTCTAAAATTGTCAACAATAATGGTTGTCTTACATGTGTACCTTTTCTCCATGATTTGCCTTTTCTTCTATCATTCCATTGTTTCATAGATGTAAATACAAGAAACTACCGATGTCTAAATGACATTATAATACAGATAATTTTAATGTTTGTGCAGTTTTTGCAGAGATCTGCAATAAGTCCGTGAGTTAGAAACCAATTGAATTTTTTTTTCCTTCGATAAGAAGGGAGATCATCAAATAGCTGGACCGTCTAGTTTAAAACAAAAAAAAAAGATTGTTATCAATAAATCTGTCAGAATAAATATGTTTTCACTGGTTGGTGACGCGTTCTCCCCTGAAACCACTTGTTCTTTAGGGCAATCGCTTTCTAGGAAGCTATATATTCATTGTGTGATGCAGAGTTTGGCCCAAAAATCTGAGCGAGTTGTTAAGAGTTGTCTCTCTTAGTTGTTTGGCACCAGTGGGTCTGCTCCTTTTAACCCTTTGACTCCCGCACACTGCCCACCAACATCCTGCATTGTCAACTATACTAGCAAAGAAAAAGCTTAACCCTTTGATTCCCTCGCCCTATCCATCAGCTATCAGCTTCCCGAAGAAAGCTGGTGGGTAGAGTGAGAGATTCGAAAGGGTATTGGTGGACAGGATGAGGTAGTCAAAGGTTTAAGTTTTTGCGGTTGATGGATAGGGTGCGGGAGTCAAAGGGTTAAATAGGGCTTAGGCCACAGACATCTTATAATAATATATAGGATGTGTGTGGTAAAGGCCAACAGGTTTACAGCTGCCTGTCTTCCATTCACTGGACATGTAGCCCATTGTGTAATTGTTTGGGAATGTTTTGTTTATAGCCATCGAGAAAGTTGACCGGGACTTGTTTTCACAAATTTCATTCACAATTCCATCAGTATCTTATTTTATAATAGTTTGAAACATTACAGATCTCTGTGAAAGTGCTGTGTGTGTGAGAGAGAGTGTCAGTGAGTGAGTGAGTGAGAGAGTGTGTATGTGTGTGTGTGGTGTGTGTGTGTGTGTGTGTGTGTGTGTGTGTGTGTGTGTGTGTGTGTGTGTGTGTGTGTGTGGCGTGTGTGTGTGTGTGTGTGTGTGGCGTGTGTGTGTGTGTGTGTGTGTGTGTGTGTGTGTGTGTGGTGTGTGTGTGTGTGATGATCTCAATACATGACAGCACAACAGACTGAACAGTCGCTGTGTGTGTGGATGTGTGTGTGTGTGTGTGAATGTGTGTGTGTGTATGTGTGTGTGCGTGTGTGTGTGTGTGTATGTGTATGTGTGTGTCTGTGTGTTTGTCTCTGTGTGTCTCTGTGTGTGTATGTGTATGTGTATGTGTGTGTGTGCGTGTGTGTGTATGTATGTGCATGTATGTATATTATATATATATATGTGTGTGTGTGTGTGTGTGCGTGGTGTGTGTGATGATCTCAATACATGACTGATGCTCACTACAGACCAAGACAGCACAACAGACTGAACAGTCGCTGCCACTCTAACTGTGTGGGTTCGAGTCTGGCTCGAGAAAAACGTTGTGCATAAGACTTCCACTTCAGCCCAGCAGTGAAAGGGTACCTGACCCTGTTTAGGGTCGGTCAAGGTAGACCAGAGAAGGAGTGAGATGGGCAGCACCTTCATAATGCTGACCTTGACAGCAGTTGAGGTCTTACCATCCCACTCCCGTAATGTGAAGACTTCTGGGTTATGGGGCAACCTCGACATTATCATCGTTATTATTATCATTACCATTATTGTTATCATTGTTATTATTATCATTATTATTACATTATTATCCTTGTTATTATCATTATCATTTTTAATACCATTATTGTTATCATTGTTATTATCATTATTGTTACCATTGTCATTATTATTACCATTATTATCATCATTATTACCATTATTGTTATTATTATCATTATTATTACCATTATTGTTATCATTGTTATTATCATTATTATTACCATTATTGTTATCGTTGTTATTATCATTATTATTACCATTATTGTTATCATTGTTATTATTATCATTATCATTACCATTATTGTTATCATTACCATTATTGTTATCATTATCATCATTATTATCATTGTTATTATTATTATTACCATTATTGTTATCATTGTTATTAGTATCATTATTATTACCATTATTATTATTATCATTGTTATTATTATTATCATTATTATTACCATTATTGTTATTATGATTATTATTTTGCAGATGTCGTACGTGTGTGGCTGGGAGCAGACGACCTGGACCAAGATGGAGAGTTCCAGTGGGCAGATGGAACTCCTCTACCCAAAGACAGTTCTCTGTGGGGTGATGGGGAGCCAGACAACATTTATGGCACCCAACACTGCGTGTGTGTGTGGCCTGAGGATGCATATCTGCACGACTGTTTCTGTGATCTGAGCTTTTCCGCTCTGACTGTGTGTCAGAGAGATGGTTGACACCTTCAAGTCGTCGTTCTGACCGTGTTAGTCTTTCTTTTTGTTTAAAGCCCAGCCGACTGCATAGTGCTGTATCAGGGCTGTCATCATCATCATCAGGTGCTGTGCCGCATGGCATTGGCGATCATGGACTTCCATTCTGTCCATGATAACCTGGGAAAAATTACGATGGTGGTTTCCCGTTGCCTTCCATCGGTTTGTGTACGGTCTCTCCGCTAGCCTTACCCTCTCCCGAGATGTCCACAAGGCAGTGGGATCAGGGCTATAACCACTTAAAACATGCACAACACTTCAACAGGGGAAAAAAAAGGAAAATTAAGTACACATAATCTAAGGAGATGCCCCTGGCGTTGACCACTCTGTTCAATTTATCACAAAATGATTACGGCATAAGCTATAAGCTTGCGCAAGAAACCCTACGTGAGGCATGGTCTTGAGCTTTTACACAGTGTATGGGTAAGGAAGATTAGGAAAAGACAGGCAACATTTATAGGCCATTTAATGAGGAAAGGGGATTTGGAGCACCTGATCACAACGGGAAAGCTGGAGGGAAAGAGAGCACCGGGTAGACCCAGGGAGAAAATGCTGGACGGACTTGCAGAGTGGCTGGGGACGAGGAGGGTGGGGGAGATGCTAGGGGCAACGAGAGATAGAGACAGATGGAAGTCCATGATCGCCAACGCCATGCAGCAGGGCACCTGATGATGATGATGATGATGGGTTTTTATGTCTGTCTTTGTATCAGTCTGTCGCTGAAATAACCGAGGCTATACTGTAGTGAAATGTGTATTTCCATCTGCAATGTTAAAAAACAAACTCTTTCGAAATAGATGGGAATGCATCAAGCCCCCAGCCCCATCTCATAGAATGCAAAACATTCATCCCCCTCATTCCAGTATGAACTGACTGCACCCATACACAACCAATCCATAAAAACCCATCTGTGGACAACATGATACAGATCCCTCTTTAGCATAGTGGTGGGGACAAAAACACTAAAGGTAAACTGACCACACCTTAACAATAAAGGTAAACTGACCACACCTTAACACTAAAGGTAAACTGACCACACCTTCACATCACATGGAAGTGATACCGGTATTCATTATGCTTTTTGTGTGATTTATCAACTATTGTTTTAAACAACTGGTTCTGGTAAATGTGTGGGCATGCTGCACAATATATGATGCCTTGGTCGTTGTGTTTATTTCAGCGTTATGATTTTCTCATGCATTATATTGCCTACACTGTGCGGGTTGTATGTTGTTGCACACTGTCTTTGCTGTGCATGCATGCTGGGTGTTTACATATTTCCCATAAGACACCAGACACCACCATGACTTAAAGGATATCTAACTTTGTATACTGGGGGTTTACATATTTCCCATAAGACACCAGACACCGCCATGACTTAAAGGACATTTAACTTTGTATACTGGGTGTTTACATATTTCCCATAACACACCAGACACCACCATGACTTAAAGGATATCTAACTTTGTATACTGGGTGTTTACATATTTCCCATAAGACACCAGACACCACCATGACTTAAAGGACATTTAACTTTGTATACTGGGGGTTTACATATTTCCCATAAGACACCAGACACCACCATGACTTAAAGGATATCTAACTTTGTATACTGGGGGTTTACATATTTCCCATAAGACACCAGACACAACCATGACTTAAAGGACATTTAACTTTGTATACTGGGTGTTTACATATTTCCCATAAGACACCAGACACCGCCATGACTTAAAGGATATCTAACTTTGTATACTGGGGGTTTACATATTTCCCATAAGACACCAGACACCACCATGACTTAAAGGATATCTAACTCTATATACTGGGTGTTTACATATTTCCTATACGACACCAGACACCACCATGACTTAAAGGACATTTAACTTTGTATACTGGATGTTTACATATTTCCCATAAGACACCAGACAACACCATGACTTAAAGGACATTTAACTTTGTATACTGGGGATTTTCATATTTCCCATAAGACACCAGACACCACCATGACTTAAAGGATATCTAACTATATATACTGGGTGTTTACATATTTCCCATAAGACACCAGACACCGCCATAACTAAAAGGACATTTAACTTTGTATACTGGGTGTTTACATATTTCCCATAAGACACCAGACACCACCATGACTTAAAGGACATTTAACTTTGTATACTGGGTGTTTACATATTTCCCATAAGACACCAGACACCACCATGACTTAAAGATATCTAACTTTGTATACTCTGTGTTTACATATTTCCCATAAGACACCAGACACCACCATGACTTAAAGGATATCTAACTCTATATACTGGGTGTTTACATATTTCCTATACGACACCAGACACCACCATGACTTAAAGGACATTTAACTTTGTATACTGGATGTTTACATATTTCCCATAAGACACCAGACAACACCATGACTTAAAGGACATTTAACTTTGTATACTGGGGATTTTCATATTTCCCATAAGACACCAGACACCACCATGACTTAAAGGATATCTAACTATATATACTGGGTGTTTACATATTTCCCATAAGACACCAGACACCGCCATAACTTAAAGGACATTTAACTTTGTATACTGGGTGTTTACATATTTCCCATAAGACACCAGACACCACCATGACTTAAAGGACATTTAACTTTGTATACTGGGTGTTTACATATTTCCCATAAGACACAAGACACCACCATGACTTAAAGATATCTAACTTTGTATACTCTGTGTTTACATATTTCCCATAAGACACCAGACACCACCATGACTTAAAGGATATCTAACTCTATATACTGGGTGTTTACATATTTCCTATACGACACCAGACACCACCATGACTTAAAGGACATTTAACTTTGTATACTGGGTGTTTACATATTTCCCATAACACACCAGACACCACCATGACTTAAAGGACATTTAACTTTGTATACTGGGTGTTTACATATTTCCCATAAGACACCAGACACCACCATGACTTAAAGATATCTAACTTTGTATACTCTGTGTTTACATATTTCCCATAAGACACCAGACACCACCATGACTTAAAGGATATCTAACTCTATATACTGGGTGGTTTACATATTTCCTATACGACACCAGACACCACCATGACTTAAAGGATATCTAACTATATATACTGGGTGTTTACATATTTCCCAAAAGACACCAGACACCGCCATAACTTAAAGGACATTTAACTTTGTATACTGGGTGTTTACATATTTCCCATAAGACACCAGACACCACCATGACTTAAAGGACATTTAACTTTGTATACTGGGTGTTTACATATTTCCCATAAGACACCAGACACCACCATGACTTAAAGATATCTAACTTTGTATACTCTGTGTTTACATATTTCCCATAAGACACCAGACACCACCATGACTTAAAGGACGTTTAACTTTGTATACTGGGGGTTTACATATTTCCCATAAGACACCAGACACCACCATGACTTAAAGGACATTTCACTTTGTATGCTGGGGGTTTATACATTTCCCATAAGACACCAGACACCACCATGACTTAAAGGACATTTAACTTTGTATGCTGGGGGTTTATACATTTCCCATAACACACCAGACACCACCATGACTTAAAGGATATCTAACTTTGTATGCTGGGTGTTTACATATTTCCCATAAGACACCAGACACCACCATGACTTAAAGATATCTAACTTTGTATACTGGGTGTTTACATATTTCCCATAAGACACCAGACACCACCATGACTTAAAAGGACATTTAACTTTGTATACTGGGTGTTTACATATTTCCCATAAGACACCAGAACCACCATGACTTAAAGGATATTTAACTTTGTATGCTGGGTGTTTACATATTTCCCATAAGACACCAGACACCGCCATGACTTAAAGATATCTAACTTTGTATACTGGGGTTTACATATTTCCCATAACACACCAGACACCACCATGACTTAAAGGACATTTAACTTTGTGTACTGGGTGTTTACATATTTCCCATAAGACACCAGAACCACCATGACTTAAAGGATATCTAACTATTTAACTTTGTATGCTGGGGGTTTACATATTTCCCATAACACACCAGACACCACCATGACTTAAAGGACATTTAACTTTGTATACTGGGTGTTTACATATTTCCCATAAGACACCAGACACCGCCATGACCTAAAGGATATTTAACTTTGTATACTGGGTGTTTACATATTTCCCATAACACACCAGACACCGCCATAACTTAAAGGACATTTAACTTTGTATACTGGGTGTTTACATATTTCCCATAAGACACCAGACACCACCATGACTTAAAGGATATTTAACTTTGTATACTGGGTGTTTACATATTTCCCATAAGACACCAGACACCACCATGACTTAAAGGATATCTAACTTTGTGTACTGGGTGTTTACATATTTCCCATAAGACACCAGACAACACCATGACTTAAAGGACATTTAGCTTTTATACTGGGGGTTTACATATTTCCCATAAGACACCAGACACCGCCATGACCTAAAGGATATCTAACTTTGTATGCTGGGTGTTTACATATTTCCCATAAGACACCAGACACCACCATGACTTAAAGGACATTTAACTTTGTATACTGGGGGTTTACATATTTCCCATAAGACACCACCATGACTTAAAGGACATTTAACTTTGTATACTGGGGGTTTACATATTTCCCATAAGACACCAGACACCGCCATGACTTAAAGGACATTTAACTTTGTATACTGGGGATTTATATATTTCCAATATGACACCAGACACCGCCATGACCTAAAAGATATTTAACTTGCAGCTGGCGGACAGGGTGTGGAAGTGAAAGGGTTAAAAACACGTAAGGTAAGCAAGTTAAACGTCCTTTAAGGCACGGACTTGCAGAGTGGCTGAGGACAGCGAGGGTGCAGCGACAAGGGATAGATTTGAATGGACGGTCATGATCGCCAACGCCATGCGGCAAGACACATGATGAAGATGATGGTAATGATGATGTCAGTGACATACATATCTGATGTTCATACGAAGGGTTTAGGCACCAGCAGATCTGCATACTTGTTGACCTAGGAGATGACAAAAATCCTCACCCTGTACCCACCAGATGGGAGGTACCCTGGCAGAATCAAACCCTGACCTTCCAACCAGAAGTCTGATGTTCTACCTACTGGACCACACTGCCCGTCATGCTGTGGTCTGATCTTATCTCTCAAATATCAAAACAACAACACGAAACATCATAATAACACAAAAACCAACAACCATTTACATGGTTTATTAAATCCAAACTTCAAAGATCTAATAAAATGGTGTATCATTCTTCTCACATTTTCAACAACTTTATAGAATGCGCAATATAAACAAATGTACAAAAGAAACGAACGATTTTCTATTCAGGAAAGCTTCCATCATTGTAGCCAAGCAGACAGAGGTTTAGTCAAACATGAAACTGACAGAACACATCATGGTGCAAGTCTACGAAACGCGTGCTTGAACACACACTCTTGTATGCATGTAAGGTATGGGCACTCCAAATTTACCAGAAGAGGAATACAAATGCAATGATTCTGCCGTGTCCTCAACATTGCTTTGAAGGACAAGGCATCTAACAGAAAGGCACATGAGAAAGCAGAGATATCGTCCGTGACCACTTTCCTGAAACAGAGATATCTCTGCTGGTTTGGCTGTGTGTCACATGGGGGATGGCAGAATCTCCATCACTGCATCTGCTGTGCTCTGAAGACATCTACAAGAGGGTCCCAAGACACTGGATATCATCAGCAACATTTGGGCAGTCCACACATAAAACGGGAGCTCTTGGTGACAGACAGTGCCGGCGAACTTATAAACTCTGAAGGAGAGACAAT
Source organism: Monoplex corrugatus (assembly GCA_030674185.1). Taxonomy (NCBI): domain Eukaryota; kingdom Metazoa; phylum Mollusca; class Gastropoda; order Littorinimorpha; family Ranellidae; genus Monoplex; species Monoplex corrugatus. The sequence goes on from CM060308.1 coordinate 100,184,495, forward strand.
TGTGCTCCTGCCTGGAGAGACATGGAAGCACAGAAAGGCCAGACTTCAGGCAAACCAGCCAACCATCACAAACTTATTCTGTAATCAATAGAGAGACTGTCATTCTGAATCCTTGTCTCTATTTCTCTGTGTGATCTGCCATCTTGAGTGAATAATGCACCGATGTATTTGAATTCACTTTCACCGAGTTTGGTCAATATTCATACTTGGTGGAGAGGGGTTTCTGCTGACTTTCATTACTTCTATTCTGCAGATGTTAATTATCATTTGATAATTCTTTAGCAGGCCTCACTGAGGCTACTGATGTGCTGCTGCAATTTTTCTTGATTCCTGTGGACGAGGTTCTGATCATCAACAAAAAGTTCACTGAGAGCAGAAGGGTCATCATGGCTACTTTAGTTACACTGGTTCATTGTCATGACAAAATGTTAATGAAATGCCCAACACCAAAGGTTCTATGGGTTCTATGTAGGATGCCCACTACAGTTAGAGTAAGATCCAGCAGTCTTCAAATCAGTCTAAAAACTGAACAAAGCAACGTGAAGTTACCAATATATCTACAGCACTGCATACACGTAAATGTTATATTATGTTGCTAGTATATCCATACTGGCAATTTTCAAAGCATTTCAATCACTCAGTTGGTTAAAAAACCAGTTTATCAAAATCAAGAAGCCATGCTTCATCAACTTAAAACAAAAGTGAGCTGTAGTGAGCTATGACAGCTTACAAATAACTACACCAAAAATTCAAGCGATGTTAACTGATATATAACTGAACCACGAATTAAATTTAATACAAAAAAGTATATCACAGTAACTATAATCATCATGAGTGGACAAGTTAACTCCAGCTTCTGTGAAATTAAACTTGAACTTTTTTCCAGCTTTTTCACATTATTCAAAAAAGTGACAGGTAAATCTGTGACAACACAAACTCGCACCTCAATACAACAGACAAATTAACACATGCACACTCACACACAGACACACACACAGAGTGAGACACCAGCTGTCAAGCGTCCTTGGATTCTGACTCAGCATCGTCTTTACCGGGTCGGGTGTCTGTGAACTGTACGTGACACCTGGGGAGGGCAGACTGCAGCGTGGCCTCTGCCTTCACACGATCCCTTACTTCCGGCAGTTGGAACAGAATCAGTTCCTTCAGGTTTCTGAAAACAAAAACATTTTGTAGAAACATTGATGAAAAGAAAACAGCTGCACTGTTCACTATGAAAAGTAATCGCTTGGCACTCAATTTCTTTTTATAACTAACAAACCACACTACACCGTTTCTCTAGATCTGACATGTCTTTTCGCTTAAAATTTGAATTCCAAATTCTTTTTACCTTCACTAACTGCGTGGTTACTCACTGGGGTGAAGTATTTCCACTTTATGATGTGCCGCTACCTGATCTTTTGGTGGCTTTTTAATCAGATGTTCTTCTCCTTCTACCAGCCCAGCAGGTTTGGCCAGTTTTACACTGAACAGAACAATCATCGTTTATTTTGCAAACATACAGGACCTTCCTTGTGGAGGATCTAAAGACTGGCAGAGCACTGTGGGAAGGTCATCTAGATCCTTTCTTACACCCCACCCTCCCCTTCCCATTCCTGTCTTTGTTTCCTGCAATGTCTACCTCAAAGGTTTCTGTTATATTTGTGTTGTTATAGACCAGACAGTAAATTCTGTTTACAAAATGATCTTTTTGGTCTGTTTGTTTGTTGATCTGGTCGTTTGTTTATCTTTACCACTACAAGGCAGACAACCCTGCTTTTCCTGTCATGACACCCACAGGAGCCAAAGATATCAAGCTGCCATAGAGCCACCTACCAAAGAAGAACCTGCAGTGTTCCTGGTTCATTTGGTGGAGTTCAACACTGCCACTTCTGATCAAACTTACAAAAGACATTGCCTACTGAGCCCCTAAGTAATGAAAGTATTCACTCAGTTGCACAGCCAAAGTGAGAGAGATACCCTCTGGTAAGACCATCACCACAGTCCTCTAACGACAGCCACCATGAACCACAGACACCCAACAGTGGCCCATTAGCTCAGTTGTCAAAGCATTATGCTCAAAGCCATGGGTTATGGGTTCAACCCCGAACTGGCCATGATTTTTTCTAGTCCAGGTAGGGCCCCAGGACCCGGCCAGCTCACAGGTTTACATGCAGGCTTAAGGCTTGTGCTATGATCACTATACACATGGCATCTGTGACGGTAGTGCGTATGGGATTCGTTCCGAGCATGGAGACGTCATCTTGAGAAACTGAAACTGAAACAGACACCCAACAATCTAACTTGAATTCATCGCCTGCATGGAAGTGACAGAGGAAACTGAAACGTGAAGTCATCACGAGACGAGGGCATGAAGTGCCATAGAATCTAAGACAATTGTCATAATGCTGTAATGACTAAAAGTTTCATGATGAAAGGGATATGATCATGAGATTATGAAGTTCCATTTGGGACCGAGACTGTGTGACAGGGCTGTACTCTATAGTCACTATCATGATTGTCAACTATGTTCGAGAGACACAGACACCTGCAGTTCAGGGCTAAATATGTCTACCTGCATTTACTCTTCAGTTTTAGAATGATTCATAACCAATATGAAGGATGTGTGGTTTCACTGTTTACTGGGGATATACCACTATGTTTTGGAACCTCTGACTTCAGCACCACATAAAATTAATTACAATAGTAAAAACAAAAATTGACTGACTCAAGTTGCGTAAGGGGCACCAATCCTTTGTCAGTGATGTCTCCACAATTAGACAGTTGTAAGAACTGCAGCGTGTCCTTCACAATGGGAAGGTATTCCAGAGCATCGTCGTACAGGTACCGACAGTCATGCAGTGTGATACGACGCACGTGTTTCAATCCTTCTGTTTCAGGCACAAAATGTACACTGGAGGTAAGTAGGCCTACATGTCATGAATGAATGAATGAATGAATGAATGAGTGAATGAATGAATGAATGAATGAATGCATGCAGTTTAACAGAAAAAATGTTCACAGAGATAAACATATTTGATGAATAAAAAAAAAGTTGTTTCACAGACATGTACACACAAGATAAGTATATTTCTTGAATGAAACAGACAAAACAAAGTTGTTTAATGGACAAAATGTACACTAAAAATATGTATACTTCATAAAGGAAAGAACGCTGTTTAACACATTTAATGAAAGAAAGCTGTTGCTCTCTCATATTGTGCTGCCGTTAATTAAAGTATTTCAGTGTAAAAGCAGTAGTAACTCAAGTCAGCTGCTCTTGTGTACTAAAGAAAGACTTGGAAACATGTAAACAACACTGTGCATGTGCAATGACAAAAAAATTGATCTGTATCATTTATATGAATTTGTAAAAAAATCACCCATTACAATTTTTAAAATAAAGACTACTCACCTGTGATATACATTATTCATTCCATATACGTAATTGTACATCGAACATTGAATCATTACTACATGGTTTGATATTGTCATGTCTTCATTTCAAAGAAAAGAACCTTCTCACAGGTGAAAAAAACAAAACAAAACAAAACAAAACAAAGAAAGCTGTTTAACAGACAAAACAAAGCTATTTAACAGACAAAATGTACACTCAAAAATAAGTATATTTCATTACTGAAAGAAAATTAGTGTTTCTGAGTCATAAGGTTTACAGGGGAGATCTGTACTCTTCTGCTTTTTTTTCGCTCAAGACCTGTATCAAGCAGAGTGGTTGGTTGTGTGGCCTGAACAATCTACAGACAGGGCCAGCCACACAGCCACACAGCCTCACAGCCACCACTCAGCTTGGCGAAAGTCTCAAGATGAGACAGACACACTGCCTCTCCCTCAAACCTGCTGCTAACTATCTTTCACAAAGAACACAGCGGAGTTGGCTATCCATCTACTTACCTCAATACATTCAACGAAGACACATCGTGACATGATGTGCATAGCCAAAGACATATAATTCACATATTAAAGGTAAACATCTGTGAGACAGAAGTGAACTTGGAGGAAAAAATCATAATCATATTTCTAAGTTTAAATTATGTGTGTTTGTTTGTGTGTGTGTGTGTGTGTGTGTGTGTGTGTGTGTGTGTGTGTGTGTGTGTGTGTGTGTGTGTGTGTGTGTGTGTGTGTGTGTGGTGTCTGTGTGTGTCTGTTTGTTTGTGTGTGTACATGTATATAAAAAATATGTGTTCTGCATATCTGCTTATGTACTGCAAACTATGCGTGAAAAATTGTGCACTTTTTACCATACATATTTAGACCTACAAAATTAACACATTTGACACACATACACAATGCGTACTCAGATGTGGAAACCCAACAGCCATGATGGCAGAGCCAGTGGCGTCAATTTCCTCAATCTTGTAGCGCTCGAAATTGGATCCTGGAAGAAGGTTGTAGTCCTGTTCCCAGAATTCTTTGCCTTTCCATTTGACGGCGGCCCCACATCTCAACAACCACTCGGCACACGCACGATCCGGTCCTGCTTGCTTTATTCGATCTTGATCAACCCTGAAACATGTACACAGTAACTCAATGGAGTCTGAGGAACTCTGGTGCGGGAATTCCCTGAAATCATAGGATTTTTGACAATTTAAAAAAAAAAAATGTCAAAAAAATCCACCATGCAACACAGAAACAAACAACAGACACATGTACAGAAAGATCAGACTGTACTCAACTCTCTGACCCCCAGACCCTGTCCACCAGCATCCTGCATACCAACCATGCTAAAAAAGCAAAAACTTTACCCTTTGATTCCCTCACCCTATCCGCCAACTTCCTACATGAAGCTGTTGGATACGGCGAGGGAGTTACAGGAATGTCTTTGCAGTTGGTGGATAGGGTGCAGGTGTCACTGGGTTTACAAAGGCACTCACTCCAGATGTCTTGTCTGTGGCTGTGGTGTACTCCTACTCTGGTCTAAAAGAGGCATCCAAAATGATCATACTAACATCATCACTCCCACCACCTTCTCCATCATGCACTTTATCATTATCTCTTGAGATGAACTCATTTCCTGAACCTATCACATCTTCATCTTGTTTTTCATCAGAATGTGCATTTGTACTATCATCCTTATTATCAGAACCACTTGAAATAACAGATCAGGTGTTTCTTGCAACAAGTACTGTTGTTGTGGATGGTGTGGGTTACAAAAAAACAACAGCAAAAGTCGGTCAGCACAGTGTACAAACAAAGAGCTGGTCTCTGAATGAATAATAGTTGGATAACCGGATAACACAGTGTAAGGGAGGGAATCAATTGCAGGACTGTGTGGCTTTATGATTCAGTGATTATTTCCCTTGGAATGACCCATTATTTTAGTACAGAAGTTTGCTGTATATTTACCGTTAAGACTGAAACCAATGACGTCACCAATAAGTAGATTGAACCTATCGGGACTTTACTGACTTCAAGAAAAAAAACCCAACAACAACAACAACAAGAACCCTATTGATACTGTTACAATGAAACCTATTGATATTGTTACACTAACACAACTTCTGCTTCACAGATTTGACAGTGGACGAAAAAAAAAAATGCTGTTGTTGGTTATCATGATATGAATTACACTTGTTCACCATATTCATGGAGGGCACATATCTAAAAAACTATACTTGTAGGTATCATAACAACTGAATTGTTTGTGGATCACTCACCATACTTTACAAATATGACAAATTTACAAAGGACATATTTACAGAAAATTATCCTTGTATGTACCATAAGAACTGAACTGTTTGTGGAGAAACACTAGTATTGTAGTAATAACATATACCATGACATACTCTACCCATTCCCCACTTCCCCTGAAAAAACAAAACAAACATAAAACCAACAAACAAAAAACCCCATCCATTAATCCTTTCACTCCTGCACCCTTTCCACCAGCATCCTGCATTGTCAACCATGCTAACAAAGCAAACGCTTAATCTTTTGACTCTCTCACCCTATCCACCAGCTTTCTGCAGGAAGCTGGTGGATAAGGTGATGTAGTCAAAGCATTAAGTTTTTGCAGTAGGTGGATAAGGTGTTGGAATCAAAGGGTTAAAACACTTACTGATTAAAAACCGAGTTGAGCCAGGCCCAGAATGACCTGACGGGCCTTCCACAGGGAGCAGACCTGACACCCAGGTTTTTGAACAACGAACCAGACCGCTGAAATACAACATACAGAAAAAATGGCAACATCACACACAGAAAACTGGGACATGCACACACTAGTGAAAAATAGTACTCAAGAAACACTGCAGTACCTAACAGTACCAGCTTTTCTCTATTCTACAGTATAGCAGAGTTGTTCTCCAGTGTCCAATTCTGCACTCGCATGTCCAGTACCACAACTCACTTTCAATCTCTGCTCACAGGATATTATGCCTAAATCACCTTTTTTTTTTTTCATGCTCTTAACTTCACAAGTTGACTAAACTGTTTAGTCACTAAACAAGGGCATCTCATAAATTCAGAGCAAAACAAAACAAACGATTAAGTCTTTACATCTGATTTAGCCCTCAATCAATAAACAAAGATCTGAAAAAAGCCAGTTATATGATAACGTATAAATTACTGTTTCAGTGTTTGTCACTACCCTGACTTCAATTAAAACTTTTCAACTTCTAGTTTTACTTTAACTTTTTACTAAAATTACACAGCATATCGTTAGTCTACAGCAAAACAGAGCAGCCACACAAATGCTCATCTTGTTCCACTCTCAATCGATAAATAAGAATCTGGACAGGCCACACATGTCTCGATTTTCGCATCGGAGTCAGAAATTAACTGTGCACAAATGATAAAGCTATCGACAACAGTACCGAAAGTGTAAACAGCGCCATGACGCTCTTCACTGTGGAAAAACAAGAAAAAAATGAAAGAAGGCTATTAATAGCGCAGCAATCGACAAGAGAGGAAAGACTAAATGGACGAAGTCAAAGTGGGATTAAACACTTGAACTGAAAATTGTTCAAGTAGTACCTATTAGGCTCAAATATTTTATATGTACTCATATTAAATCTACCAGCAATTATTTGCCTGATTAGTACTGTCAGTACTAATCTACGAATTCAACAAAAATATAAAATGCACTGTAGCTATCTACATAGCCTTGTGTGTCTTAAATGAACAAAACGTGACTCCACTGTCAGGAGAGCAAATGACTTTGACTCCAGCAGACGAGAGAACAATTTGGTTGTGGTATAATTGATTGTTGTCGTTTTATGTGTGACATCTTACTGTAAATCACGATTATGAGTTTGACCAAATGTCTCCGAACAACAGGCATCTTGCAGTTTATTCAGGTCGGTTTTTTCTTTTGGTTTGTCCTTTCTCTCTCGCCAGTAACGTCTTGTAAGTTGTATGTCAAAGCATTAGACTATTGATTAGATTAGACTAGTTAGTTGTAAGTTGATATGCCGTTTCTCTTCTGTCAAATTTCACCGGCATTTGTTTCGCGTATCGGTTAAGTTACAGTATACATGGCAACATTAGATCTTGAATACCAGACTAACTTTGTTTAGAAAAAAAAAGGATGTGATGTGCTTGTGCTTGAAACATTTCAGTATGTGTGTGTGTGTGTGTGTGTGTGTGTGTGTGTGTGTGTGTGTGTGTGTGTGTGTGTGTGTGTCTGTCTGTCTGTCTGTCTGTCTGTGCGTGTGCGTGCGTGCGTGCGTCTAGCCTATATGTCAGTAATATGTGTTGAGCACTATGTGTGTGCATGCATGCACATCTGTGATTGTTGATATGTGCCACCTCACTGTTGACTGTTCCTCGCTTCTCTCTAGACACCTTTGGTAAAAAATCTTTCTCTGTCTTTGGCCCAAATGTATGGAACTCTCTACCACTGTCTCTCAGAAAAACTAAGTGTTTCTCAACCTTCAAACGGCACCTGAAAACTCACCTCTTTCAAACTCATCTAACCTGAAGAGCCTTAGTTTGCAAGTTTGTCATCAGGCTAATCTCTCCTGCCTGTATAACAGTATTTTGTATAAGGGCAAGGTGTGTGTGTGCGTGCATGTGTGTATGTGTGTGTGTGTGTGTGTGTGTGTGTGTGTGTGTGTGTGTGTGTGTGTGTGTGTGTGTGTGTGTGTGTGCTTGAGTGAGCATGTGTGTGTATCACTGTATGTGTACAGCTGAGGAAGGGATAGGGGAGAAATTGAGTGGGAAAGAGACTGAAATACTTTAAGACACTTTTTCAAATCTTTGTTTGTATGTAAATTGTGATGTATGATATGCGAATAGTTCATAATTTGTGAGGAATTTTGATTGTCAAGGTATTAATGCTGTAAATTAGTGTAATACTGAAGTTGTAATGTTTTTCCTGTATATGGATTAGAATTTTTGTTTTTTATCTTCATTCAAAATATTGATTATAATTTTATGTACAACTATTGCATGCATAAACACACACACACGCATGCAAACATAGCACACGCACACACACACACACACTCTCTCTCTCTCTCTCTCTCTCTCTCTCACACACACACACACACACACACACACACACACACACACACACACACACACACACATTCTTACAAACACACGCGCACAGCAACGCACACGCACGCACACACACATGTACACACACACGTACGCAAGCACACACACGCAGCAATATATAAACACAGTATGCCTCTTTATTCATATGAAAAATCTGTTAAAAATCTTTCTTCATTACATAAGTCAGTGTTTAAATTTTAATATTCTGTGGTTTCTTATGTGTCTTCTTACTTGTATAGCTTTAATGTTTGTTGTTATCTTATTGTGTATGTAATTGTGAACATTTTTTATCACCTTTTGCCTTTCTTGCGAAATGTAAAGCGCTGGTGAGCATGTTTTTATATGGAATATGCGCTATACAAATAAACATTATTATTATTATTATTATTGTGTGTGCATGATAGAGTACGCAGTGTATAATGCTTTATGTTTTGTCTTGTTTGTGTGTCAGTGACAGTGTCACACTGAGTGTGTGTGTGTGTGTGTGTGTGTGTGTGTGTGTGTATGTATGTGTACATACATGCATGCATGCGTGTGTGTGTGTGTGTATGTGTGTGTGTGTGTGTGTGTGTGTGTGTGTGTGTGTGTGTGTGTGTTGGTATACTGATTTTTTTTACATGCAACAACTGATCAGACGTGTGCAATATAACTGGGCATGGCATGGGTGTGGATGCAGTAGATTGAAGGAAGAGACAGTCATGACTGTGAAGGTCGTCTGATCCACCCTGGCCCATCCCCCCTGTCACCCATCCCCAAACATTGTATGGAACAATAACTGTCAAACACTGATGTTATAAACTGTGTAAGTCTGTTACAGTCACACTGACTTGTTTATCATATTCATAAGCACCTCTAAATGGTTTTTGCCATCCTGTATCCCTCCAATGTACAGGTACCACAGAATGGTCTTGCCACCCTATACCCCTGCAGTACACAGTACCACTGAATGGTCTTGCCATCTGTACCCTTGCAGTGCACAGGTACCATGGAATGGTCTTGCCATCCTGTACCCATGTAGTGCACAGGCATCACTGAATCAGCGAATGGTCTTGCCATCCTGTACCCTTGCAGTACACAAGTACTACTGAATGATTCTGCCATCCTGTACCCTTGCAGCACACAAGTACTACTCAATGGTCTTGCCATCCTATACCCTTGCAGTACACAAGTACTACTGAATGGTCTTGCCATCCTGTACCCCTGCAGTACACAAGTACTGCTGAATGGTTCTGCCATCCTGCACCCTTGCAGTACACAAGTACTACTGAATGGTCTTACCATCCTGTTATGACTGAATGGTCTTGCCATACTGTAAGTGTAATCTTGCAATGCACAGGCATCACTGAATCAGTGAATGGTCTTGCCATTCTATACCCTTGCAGTACACAAGTACTACTCAATAGTCTTGCCATCCTGTACTCTTGCAGTACACAAGTATTTCTGAATGGTCTTACCATCCTATACCCTTGCAGTACACAAGTACTACTCAATGGTCTTGCCATCCTGTACCCCTGCAGTGCACAAGTACTGCTGAAATGTCTTGCCATCCTGTACCCCTGTAGTACACAAGTACTACTGAATGGTCTAGCTATCCTGTATCCCTGCAGTACATAGGTACTATTGAATGGTCGTGCCACCCTGTACCCCTGCAGTACACAGGTACCACGGAATGGTCTTGCCATCCTGTACCCTTGTTGTGCACAGTCATCACTGAATCAGTACAAAAGTACTACTGAATGATCTGGCCATCCTGTACCCCTGCAGTACATAAGTATAACTAAATGGTCTTGCCATGCTGTAAACCTTGCAGTGCACAGGCATCACTGAATCAGTGAATGGTCTTGCCATCCTGTACCCCTGCAGTATACATACCATCCTGTTACTCTGCAATACGCAGGTTCCACTGATTGGTCTTGCCATCCTTTGCCCTATAATGCATGGACATTGAACCTTATTCCTCCAAACTGGTTTCTGAGCTTATACATCATTACATGTATGCGCTTACAGGAACCGACTCCTTCAGAACGTAGGACGACACTGATGGACATCAGTTTTGAGGCTGGCTGAACAGCAAGTTCCTGAGAGAATCGTAATGGACTCTGCAACTTTATTTTTTTATTCTAAAATGGACTCAGCAACTTTTTTTTTAATTCAAAAAATGAAGGTTTTGTTAGATTTGTTGCAAAATCATAATGTCTAGTTTAGACTGATGAAAATGGTGACATTAGAGATTAGAGGAACTGCATGTGGGTGGCAAAATCAGAAATACAAAATTAATAGAAATACAAAAAACAAAAACAAAAACAAATCGGCTTTGCCATTGTATTACTTCAAAATTTCTGTACTTTTTGCCTTTTAAACCCAAGTATCATCTGCTTGCACTTTTGGTTTGATGAATGTTTTTGACAGGGGAACAATTGTGCCACAAAATCTGTGAATGGTCACTTGGTGCACAATAACTTAAGAAGGCATGCCAGTTGATCTTTTGAAATTTCAATTTGCCAGTTACCAAAGATCGACTGTCAAGCTGATCCCCACATATTACATGAATAAGTATACCGTTGATTACTCAGATGTCATGCATTCATTTGAATCATTATGTGGAGTACTTTGAGCACTGGGTCATGTGCAGGTGTATGATACTTGATAGACCTTTATAGAACAACATTATTTACATTTTTTTTTTTTTTTTTTTTTTTGCAAGCAGTAGTTCTGAGCATCATATATATTTTTCAGCGGCAAGGTAACTGTGCAGCTGTTGTGGTGCCACGAAGACATGAGTGGAATTACTCGTCACATGAAGGAATTCCACGTGAGGTGTTGACGATGCTGACTCAGGACTATGACTTCAGCTGGAAAGGCATCAGGGCTTACTTGGAAGGATCCCGCTGGATGGCTGTCAAAGAGGATCACAAGTAATTTTTTCTTTATTTCAGGCAACCTTACAAAAAAGAAAATGTGTATCCACATTGTTTGGGCCACATTGCGTGGTTACTATATTGTGACTCAGTCTGTATAATCTGTGTAGCTGGGTGTGTTTGTTGGCTAGTTTTTGATCTGATAATCTGTGTACCTGGGTGTGTTTGTTGGCTAGTTTTTGATCTGATAATCTGTGTAGCTGGGTGTGTTTGTTGGCTAGTTTTTGATCTGATAATCTGTGTACCTGGGTGTGTTTGTTGGCTAGTTTTTGATCTGATAATCTGTGTAGCTGGGTGTGTTTTCTGGCTGTTTTTGATCTGATAATCTGTGTAGCTGGGTGTTTTGCTGGCTAGTTTTTGATCTGATAATCTGTGTAGCTGGTGTGTATTTGCTGGCTGTTTTTGATCTGATAATCTGTGTCGCTGGGTGTATTTGCTGGCTTGGTTTTTGATCTGATAATCTGTGTAGCTGGGTGTATTTGCTGGCTGGTTTTTGATCTGATAATCTGTGTCGCTGGGTGTATTTGCTGGCTGGTTTTTGATCTGATAATCTGTGTCGCTGGGTGTTTTGCTGGCTGGTTTTTGATCTGATAATCTGTGTCGCTGGGTGTATTTGCTGGCTGGTTTTTGATCTGATAATCTGTGTCGCTGGGTGTGATTTGCTGGCTGGTTTTTGATCTGATAATCTGTGTCGCTGGGTGTATTTGCTGGCTGGTTTTTGATCTGATAATCTGTGTTGCTGGGTGTATTTGCTGGCTGGTTTTTGATCTGATCATCTGTGTCGCTGGGTGTATTTGCTGGCTGGTTTTTGATCTGATCATCTGTGTCGCTGGGTGTATTTGCTGGCTGGTTTTGATCTGATCATCTGTGTCGCTGGGTGTATTTGTTGGCTGGTTTTTGATCTGATAATCTGTGTCGCTGGGTGTATTTGCTGGCTGGTTTTTGATCTGATCATCTGTGTCGCTGGGTGTATTTGTTGGCTGTTTTTGATCTGATAATCTGTGTCGCTGGGTGTATTTGCTGGCTGGTTTTTGATCTGATAATCTGTGTCGCTGGGTGTATTTGCTGGCTGGTTTTTGATCTGATAATCTGTGTCGCTGGGTGTGTGTTTGCTGGCTGGTTTTTGATCTGATAATCTGTGTCGCTGGGTGTATTTGCTGGCTGGTTTTTGATCTGATAATCTGTGTCGCTGGGTGTATTTGCTGGCTGGTTTTTGATCTGATAATCTGTGTCGCTGGGTGTATTTGCTGGCTGGTTTTTGATCTGATAATCTGTGTGCTGGGTGTATTTGCTGGCTGGTTTTTGATCTGATAATCTGTGTAGCTGGGTGTATTTGCTGGCTGGTTTTTGATCTGATAATCTGTGTCGCTGGGTGTATTTGCTGGCTGGTTTTTGATCTGATAATCTGTGTCGCTGGGTGTATTTGCTGGCTGGTTTTTGATCTGATAATCTGTGTCGCTGGGTGTATTTGCTGGCTGGTTTTTGATCTGATAATCTGTGTCGCTGGGTGTATTTGCTGGCTGGTTTTTGATCTGATAATCTGTGTCGCTGGGTGTATTTGCTGGCTGGTTTTTGATCTGATAATCTGTGTCGCTGGGTGTATTTGCTGGCTGGTTTTTGATCTGATAATTTCTAGCGCTGTCTGCTCTGTGGTGGTGTATTTGCTGGCTGGTTTTTGATCTGATAATCTGTGTCGCTGGGTGTATTTGCTGGCTGGTTTTTGATCTGATAATCTGTGTGCTGGGTGTATTTGCTGGCTGGTTTTTGATCTGATAATCTGTGTCGCTGGGTGTATTTGCTGGCTGGTTTTTGATCTGATAATCTGTGTCGCTGGGTGTATTTGCTGGCTGGTTTTTGATCTGATAATCTGTGTCGCTGGGTGTATTTGCTGGCTGGTTTTTGATCTGATAATCTGTGTCGCTGGGTGTATTTGTGGCTGGTTTTGAGTTTTTGATCTGATAATCTGTGTCGCTGGGTGTATTTGCTGGCTGGTTTTTGATCTGATAATCTGTGTCGCTGGGTGTATTTGCTGGCTGGTTTTTGATCTGATAATCTGTGTAGCTGGGTGTATTTGCTGGCTGGTTTTTGATCTGATAATCTGTGTCGCTGGGTGTATTTGCTGGCTGGTTTTTGATCTGATAATCTGTGTCGCTGGGTGTATTTGCTGGCTGGTTTTTGATCTGATAATCTGTGTCGCTGGGTGTATTTGCTGGCTGGTTTTTGATCTGATAATCTGTGTCGCTGGGTGTATTTGCTTGGCTGGTTTTTGATCTGATAATCTGTGTCGCTGGGTGTATTTGCTGGCTGGTTTTTGATCTGATAATCTGTGTCGCTGGGTGTATTTGCTGGCTGTTTTTTGATCTGATAATCTGTGTCGCTGGGTGTGTTTGTTGGCTAGTTTTTGATCTGATAATCTGTGTCGCTGGGTGTATTTGCTGGCTGGTTTTTGATCTGATAATCTGTGTCGCTGGGGTGTTTTTGCTTGGCTGGTTTTTGATCTGATAATCTGTGTCGCTGGGTGTTTTGTGTGGCTAGTTTTTGATCTGATAATCTGTGTCGCTGGGTGTATTTGCTGGCTGGTTTTTGATCTGATAATCTGTGTCGCTGGGTGTATTTGCTGGCTGTTTTTGATCTGATAATCTGTGTCGCTGGGTGTATTTGCTGGCTGGTTTTTGATCTGATAATCTGTGTCGCTGGGTGTATTTGCTGGCTGGTTTTTGATCTGATAATCTGTGTCGCTGGGTGTATTTGCTGGCTGGTTTTTGATCTGATAATCTGTGTCGCTGGGTGTATTTGCTGGCTGGTTTTTGATCTGATAATCTGTGTCGCTGGGTGTATTTGCTGGCTGGTTTTTGATCTGATAATCTGTGTCGCTGGGTGTATTTGCTGGCTGGTTTTTGATCTGATAATCTGTGTCGCTGGGTGTATTTGCTGGCTGGTTTTTGATCTGATAATCTGTGTCGCTGGGTGTATTTGCTGGCTGGTTTTTGATCTGATAATCTGTGTCGCTGGGTGTATTTGCTGGCTGGTTTTTGATCTGATAATCTGTGTCGCTGGGTGTATTTGCTGGCTGGTTTTTGATCTGATAATCTGTGTCGCTGGGTGTATTTGCTGGCTGGTTTTTGATCTGATAATCTGTGTCGCTGGGTGTATTTGCTGGCTGGTTTTTGATCTGATAATCTGTGTCGCTGGGTGTATTTGCTGGCTGGTTTTTGATCTGATAATCTGTGTCGCTGGGTGTATTTGCTGGCTGGTTTTTGATCTGATAATCTGTGTGCTGGGTGTATTTGCTGGCTGGTTTTTGATCTGATAATCTGTGTCGCTGGGTGTATTTGCTGGCTGGTTTTTGATCTGATAATCTGTGTCGCTGGGTGTATTTGCTGGCTGGTTTTTGATCTGATAATCTGTGTCGCTGGTGTATTTGCTGGCTGGTTTTTGATCTGATAATCTGTGTCGCTGGGTGTATTTGCTGGCTGGTTTTTGATCTGATAATCTGTGTGCGCTGGGTGTATTTGCTGGCTGGTTTTTGATCTGATAATCTGTGTCGCTGGGTGTATTGCTGGCTGGTTTTTGATCTGATAATCTGTGTCGCTGGGTGTATTTGCTGGCTGGTTTTTGATCTGATAATCTGTGTCGCTGGGTGTATTTGCTGGCTGGTTTTTGATCTGATAATCTGTGTCGCTGGTTATTGTGGCTGGTTTTGATCTGATAATCTGTGTCGCTGGGTGTATTTGCTGGCTGGTTTTTGACTGATAATCTGTGTCTGGGTGTATTTGCTGGCTGGTTTTGATCGATAATCTGTGTCGCTGGGTGTATTGCTGGCTGTTTTGATCTGATAATCTGTGTCGCTGGTGTATTTGCTGGCTGGTTTGATCTGATAACTGTGTGCTGGGTGTATTTGTGGCTGTTTGATCTGATAACTGTGTCGCTGGGTGTTTTGCTGCTGTTTTTGATCTGATAATTGTGTCTGGGTGTATTTGTGGCTGTTTTTGATCTGATAATCTGTGTGCTGGTGTATTTGCTGGCTGGTTTGATCTGATAATCTGTGAGCTGGGTGTATTTGCTGCGTTTTTGATCTGATAATCTGTGTCGCTGGTGTATTGCGGCTGTTTTTGATCTGATAATCTGTGTCGCTGGGTGTATTGCTGGCTGTTTTTGATCTGATAATCTGTGTCGCTGGTGTATTTGCTGCTGTTTTTGATCTGATAATCTCGTGGGTGATTGCTGGCTGTTGATATATCTGGCTGGTTTTGTGCTTTTTGATCTGATAATCTGTGTCGTGGTGTATTTGTGCTGTTTTTGATCTGATAATCTGTGTGCTGGGTTATTCTGGCGTTTGATCTGTAATCTGTGCTGGTGTTTTGCTGGCGTTTTTGATCTGATAACTGTGTGCTGGGTGTTTGCTGGCTGGTTTTGATCTGATAATCTGTGTCGCTGGGTGTATTTGCTGCTGGTTTTGATCTGATAATCTGTGTGCTGGGTGTATTGCTGGTGGTTTTGATCTGATAATCTGTGTCGCTGGGTGTATTGCTGGCTGGTTTTTGATCTGATAATCTGTGTCGCTGGGTGTATTTTGCTGTTTTGATCTGATAATCTGTGTCGCTGGTGTATTTTGGCTGTTTTGATCTGATATCTGTGTCGCTGTGTATTTGTGCTGGTTTTTGATCTGATAATCTGTGTGCTGGGTGTATTTGCTGGTTTTTGATCTGATAATCTGTGTCGCTGGGTGTATTTGCTGGCTGGTTTTTGATCTGATAATCTGTGTGCTGGGTGTATTTGCTGGCTGGTTTTTGATCTGATAATCTGTGTCGCTGGGTGTATTTGCTGGCTGGTTTTGATCTGATAATCTGTGTCGCTGGGTGTATTTGCTGGCTGTTTTTGATCTGATAATCTGTGTCGCTGGGTGTATTTGCTGGCTGGTTTTTGATCTGATAATCTGTGTCGCTGGGTGTATTTGTGGCTGGTTTTTGATCTGATAATCTGTGTCGCTGGGTGTATTTGTGGCTGGTTTTTGATCTGATAATCTGTGTCGCTGGGTGTATTTGCTGGCTGGTTTTTGATCTGAAATCTGTGTGCTGGGTGTTTTGTGGCTGTTTTTGATCTGATAATCTGTGTGCTGGGTGTATTTGCTGGCTGGTTTTTGATCTGATAATCTGTGTGCTGGGTGTATTTGCTGGCTGTTTTTGATCTGATAATCTGTGTGCTGGTGTATTTGTGGCTGGTTTTTGATCTGATAATCTGTGTCGCTGGGTGTATTTGTGGCTGGTTTTGATCTGATAATCTGTGTCGCTGGGTTATTTGCTGGCTGGTTTTTGATCTGATAATCTGTGTAGCTGGTGTATTTGCGGCTGGTTTTTGATCTGATAATCTGTGTCGCTGGTGTATTTGCTGCTGGTTTTTGATCTGATAATCTGTGTAGCTGGTGTATTTGCTGGCTGGTTTTTGATCTGATAATCTGTGTCGCTGGGTGTATTTGCTGGCTGTTTTTGATCTGATAATCTGTGTGCTGGGTGTATTTGTGGCTGGTTTTTGATCTGATAATCTGTGTCGCTGGGTGTATTTGCTGCTGGTTTTTGATCTGATAATCTGTGTCGCTGGGTGTTTTGTGGCTGTTTTTGATCTGATAATCTGTGTCGCTGGTGTTTTGTGGCTGTTTTGATCTGATAATCTGTGTCGCTGGTGTATTTGCTGTCTGGTTTTTGATCTGATAATCTGTGTGCTGGTGTATTTGCTGCTGGTTTTTGATCTGATAATCTGTGTCGCTGGGTGTATTTGCTGGCTGGTTTTTGATCTGATAATCTGTGTCGCTGGGTGTATTTGCTGGCTGGTTTTTGATCTGATAATCTGTGTCGCTGGGTGTATTTGCTGGCTGGTTTTTGATCTGATAATCTGTGTCGCTGGGTGTATTTGCTGGCTGGTTTTTGATCTGATAATCTGTGTCGCTGGGTGTATTTGCTGGCTGGTATTTTGATCTGATAATCTGTGTCGCTGGGTGTGTTTGTTGGCTAGTTTTTGATCTGATAATCTGTGTAGCTGGGTGTATTTGCTGGCTGGTTTTTGATCTGATAATCTGTGTAGCTGGGTGTATTTGCTGGCTGGTTTTTGATCTGATAATCTGTGTCGCTGGGTGTATTTGCTGGCTGGTTTTTGATCTGATAATCTGTGTCGCTGGGTGTATTTGCTGGCTGGTTTTTGATCTGATAATCTGTGTCGCTGGGTGTATTTGCTGGCTGGTTTTTGATCTGATAATCTGTGTCGCTGGGTGTATTTGCTGGCTGGTATTTGATCTGATAATCTGTGTCGCTGGGTGTATTTGCTGGCTGGTTTTTGATCTGATAATCTGTGTCGCTGGGTGTATTTGTTGGCTGGTTTTTGATCTGATAATCTGTGTCGCTGGGTGTATTTGTTGGCTGGTTTTTGATCTGATAATCTGTGTCTCTGGGTGTATTTGCTGGCTGGTTTTTGATCTGATAATCTGTGTCGCTGGGTGTATTTGCTGGCTGGTTTTTGATCTGATAATCTGTGTAGCTGGGTGTATTTGCTGGCTGGTTTTTGATCTGATAATCTGTGTAGCTGGGTGTATTTGCTGGTTGGTTTTTGATCTGATAATCTGTGTCGCTGGGTGTATTTGTTGGCTGGTTTTTGATCTGATAATCTGTGTCGCTGGGTGTATTTGCTGGCTGGTTTTTGATCTGATAATCTGTGTCGCTGGGTGTATTTGCTGGCTGGTTTTTGATCTGATAATCTGTGTCGCTGGGTGTATTTGTTGGCTGGTTTTTGATCTGATAATCTGTGTCGCTGGGTGTATTTGCTGGCTGGTTTTTGATCTGATAATCTGTGTCTCTGGGTGTATTTGCTGGCTGGTTTTTGATCTGATAATCTGTGTCGCTGGGTGTGTTTGTTGGCTAGTTTTTGATCTGATAATCTGTGTAGCTGGGTGTATTTGCTGGCTGGTTTTTGATCTGATAATCTGTGTAGCTGGGTGTGTTTGTTGGCTAGTTTTTGATCTGATAATCTGTGTAGCTGGGTGTGTTTGTTGGCTAGTTTTTGATCTGATAATCTGTGTAGCTGGGTGTGTTTGTTGGCTGGTTTTTGATCTGATAATCTGTGTAGCTGGGTGTGTTTGTTGGCTAGGTTTTGATCTGATAATCTGCCTTTACTGGGTGTGTTTGCTGACTAGTTTTTGATCTGATCATCTGCTTTTACTGGTTGTATTTGCTGTCTGGTTTTTGATCTGATGATTTGTGTCGCTGGGTGTATTTGCTGCTAGCTTTTGGCCTGATGATTTGTGTTCATTGGATGTGTTGCTGACTAGTTTTCCAGTTTCCATAAGTCAGATTGAATCTGAGTATCAGACCTGGAGTTCAAGGGGATAAAACTATCCCCAATCACTTCAACCAATCAGACCACTCAATCAATGACATCCGAGTGAAAGGTCTGTGGCTTCTATACAATAACAGCACCATAGACAGGAAAGACAGAGAATCCCATCTCATAAATAAACTTGGAACACGCAAACCATATGGTCTTAATGACAAACCATAAGTAATCCCATTGCGCAACAGAATTCAGAAATGCCATTTCATGTTTCTTCCTGTTCCCAGGCCTACCTGATTCATTGCACTGGGCACAATCCACTCCCTTACCTCTTGGTCTTGCCCTGTGCCTTCTTCAGAACAGGGCAATACTGATATGGCATGTCCACTTCTCAAAATTGCAGAACTCATCTCACTTCCCTTTTGACATCATACTGATCATAGTTGCCTCCCCTCTCCCCACTTCTTACTACTGCTCATGAAGACATGGCCATTCCATTTGGTCCCTTTTTATCCACTGGACGAGGCGGCAGGGAAGTTTTTAGTCCTGTTTTTATTATCCATTGTTTGGTGTTGTTTGTGGTCTGTTTGTGACCGTGCATTCGCGCTTGACAAAGGCCGGTTGGCCGAAAATTTGCGCTTGTTTTGTCTTGTTTTGTTAAATAGGCGCTTACATTGGTTTGCTTGTTCTTCTGGTTCCTGTTTGCTTGGGCGCGGGCAGTCGCACTTGTTTTGGTTCAAGGCTCTGTCAAATGAGCCAGCCAGCACTTTGAGTGACGGGGCTAAGTTGTGGTAGCTGTCATGATGACGATGATGATTGTAATGATTTATAAAGACAATGGTAATCCTTCATACTTCTTTCAGCATTCCAATATTTCTTCAATGTGTATATATATGCATTTTGGTTTTGCCTGCGTTGTACAGGCAGTATGTTGCTGCACAGTCTGCGTACACAGTCTTTGGTGAGTATGCACACTGGATGTTTCCATGTTTCTATAAATCACTGGAGAATGACATGATTTACAGGATCTTTGACTTACAGGATCATTTGATGTTCTGCGTGCTTATGTATTATACATGAAGAATAAAGATTTAGGTGTTACTGTTAGTTAACAGATCTGCACACATGTTGACCTGGGAGATGGGAAAATCTCCACCATTTGCCCACCAGGTGGTAGGAACCCAGCAGGATCGAACCCCACACCTTTCAGTTGGGAGTCTGATGTGATGTCTTACCCCCTTGACTTTTGTACCTTTCAGTCATCATTATGATAGTGATGATTTATCATGTTGATGATGATGGTGGTGGTAGAAGTGGTTTACACTGATGATTTTAGTGATGATTTATGGTGATGGTGATAATGACGATGATGATGACAGTGGTTTCTATATGGTAGTGGTGGATGATGGTTATGCTAGTAGCGATTCAGGGTGATGATGATGACAGTGATGATGACATCACAAGTAGGCCTAATCATCAGCATTATAATTATGATCATACTTTCATAGTGAAGTTTTCTCCTCAGCTAACTTGAGCCTTGTTGGGAAGTGAGGGGAGGGAGACTTAGTTTCTGTCCAGGCCAACTTGGTAAGGTTAGTGCAAGGCTTACATGTTGAAAATGATAACAGTCAAATGTTCATAAGCCTCGGATTTCCTCTGCATGGAAAATAACAGTCAAATGTTCATTAGCCTCAGATTTTTTTTCTGTGCAGAAAATGATAACAGTCAAATGTTCATAAGCCTCAGATTGCCTCTGCATGGAAAATGATAAGTCATATGTTTGTAAGCCACAGATTGCCTCTGCATGGAAAATGATAACAGTCAGATGTTTGTAAGCCACAGATTGCCTCTGCATGGAAAATGATAACAGTCAAATGTTTGTAAGCCACAGATTGCCTCTGCATGGAAAATGATAAGTCATATGTTTGTAAGCCACAGATTGCCTCTGCATGGAAAATGATAACAGTCAGATGTTCATAAGCCACAGATTGCCTCTGCATGGAAAATGATAACAGTCATATGTTTGTAAGCCACAGATTGCCTCTGCATGGAAAATGATAACAGTCAGATGTTTGTAAGCCACAGATTGCCTCTGCATGGAAAATGATAACAGTCAGATGTTCATAAGCCACAGATTGCCTCTGCATGGAAAATGATAACAGTCAGATGTTCATAAGCCACAGATTGCCTCTGCATGGAAAATGATAACAGTCAGATGTTTGTAAGCCACAGATTGCCTCTGCATGGAAAATGATAACAGTCAGATGTTTGTAAGCCACAGATTGCCTCTGCATGGAAAATGATAACAGTCAGATGTTCATAAGCCACAGATTGCCTCTGATTGGAAAATGATAACAGTCAGATGTTTGTAAGCCACAGATTGCCTCTGCATGGAAAATGATAACAGTCAGATGTTTGTAAGCCACAGATTGCCTCTGCATGGAAAATGATAACAGTCAGATGTTTGTAAGCCACAGATTGCCTCTGCATGGAAAATGATAACAGTCAGATGTTTGTAAGCCACAGATTGCCTCTGCATGGAAAATGATAACAGTCAAATGTTCATAAGCCACAGATTGCCTCTGCATGGAAAATGATAACAGTCAGATGTTTGTAAGCCACAGATTGCCTCTGCATGGAAAATGATAACAGTCAGATGTTCATAAGCCACAGATTGCCTCTGCATGGAAAATGATAACAGTCAGATGTTCATAAGCCACAGATTGCCTCTGCATGGAAAATGATGTCATATGTTTGTAAGCCACAGATTGCCTCTGCATGGAAAATGATAACAGTCAGATGTTTGTAAGCCACAGATTGCCTCTGCATGGAAAATGATAAGTCATATGTTTGTAAGCCACAGATTGCCTCTGCATGGAAAATGATAACAGTCAGATATTCATAAGCCACAGATTGCCTCTGCATGGAAAATGATAACAGTCAGATGTTTGTAAGCCACAGATTGCCTCTGCATGGAAAATGATAACAGTCAGATGTTTGTAAGCCACAGATTGCCTCTGCATGGAAAATGATAAGTCATATGTTTGTAAGCCACAGATTGCCTCTGCATGGAAAATGATAACAGTCATATGTTTGTAAGCCACAGATTGCCTCTGCATGGAAAATGATAACAGTCAGATGTTTGTAAGCCACAGATTGCCTCTGCATGGAAAATGATAACAGTCAGATGTTCATAAGCCACAGATTGCCTCTGCATGGAAAATGATAACAGTCAGATGTTTGTAAGCCACAGATTGCCTCTGCATGGAAAATGATAACAGTCAAATGTTCATAAGCCACAGATTGCCTCTGCATGGAAAATGATAACAGTCATATGTTTGTAAGCCACAGATTGCCTCTGCATGGAAAATGATAACAGTCAGATGTTTGTAAGCCACAGATTGCCTCTGCATGGAAAATGATAACAGTCAGATGTTTGTAAGCCACAGATTGCCTCTGCATGGAAAATGATAACAGTCAGATGTTTGTAAGCCACAGATTGCCTCTGCATGGAAAATGATAACAGTCAGATGTTTGTAAGCCACAGATTGCCTCTGCATGGAAAATAACAGTCAGATATTCATAAGCCACAGATTGCCTGTGCACGTATCAAACATCATCATCATTCTGAGATCCTCAAAACAAAACCTCCTGAGAGTGCTGACGCACGAGTTCTAGTCAGCTGTAGAGCGTGCTTTCAGTTTCACTGCATCATCTGTTTGGAACTTGCTGTTATCTGCCAGTTCACCCTTTCTCACTTTCACTGCTTTCATGTACAGTTAACTTAAAGACTTACCCGTTCACCTGGCCTTGCATTGTTCATGTTATAATTACACCTCCACCATCACTTGTATGGACTGATCATGTAGCATTGCATAATTATGACCATAGGTATGTGTACATGTGGTAAGAGTCAAACAGTAAAACATGGACCATAGTGTGTGTACATGTGGTAAGAGTCAAACAGTAAAACATGGACCATAGTGTGTGTACATGTGGTAAGAGTCAAACAGTAAAACATGGACCATAGTGTGTGTACATGTGGTAAGAGTCAAACAGTAAAACATGGACCATAGTGTGTGTACATGTGGTAAGAGTCAAACAGTAAAACATTGACCATAGTGTGTGTACATGTGGTAAGAGTCAAACAGTAAAACATGGACCATAGTGTGTGTACATGTGGTAAGAGTCAAACAGTAAAACATGGACCATAGTGTGTGTACATACGGTTGGTTTCAGTTTTCACTTTCAGTTTTGGTTTTGGTTTCTCAAGATGACATCTCCACGCTTGGAATAAATTCTGTATGAACTGACACCACTGATGCCATGTGACAGAGAAGATCCAGATTGATCGTGGCACAGGCCTTGAGCCTGCACATAAACCCATGAGCTGCTAAACCCATGAAATATCTTATGTTGCCTCTGATGACATGAGTTAGAGTGAAACAAGACAGGTGTATCGGTATTGCAGAGCATCGTAACATAATAATAATAATAATAATTACAATATTTATATAGCGCAAAATCTTGATAAAATCAAATCTAAGCGCTGAAGCAGACACACACGCACGCACGCACGCATGCACGCACGCACATACACGCACGCACACACACACACACACACACACACACACACACACACACACACACACACACACACACACACACACACACACACACACACACACACACACACACACACACACACACGCATGGCTATAAATGGGGAGAAAGAATAAAAGCAATAAAAGCAAGAATAAAAGCAATGGAAAATTATAGAGAGCATAGCATATACAATTATATATTATAACCATGTGATTCCCCTCCGAGCGGAGACAGGCTTCAGAGGGGGGGGGGGGGGGGGGTGAGTGAGGTTAGGATTTTATGCGGAGGAGAAAAGATGAGTTTTGAGAGCGGACTTGAAGGAGACAAAAGTAGGTTGCTGACGGACTGAGAGAGGAAGTTTGTTCCAGGAGAGTGGACCAGAAACAGAGAAGGCTCATGGACCATAGGTATTGAGCTTAGTGCGTGGAAAGCGAAAAGTCAGAGGATCGGAGGCAGAGCGGAGGGTACGTGAGGGAGGATAGATCTCAAGTAGGCTTGACAGGTAATCGGGGGCTGCGTTATTGAGGCTTTTGTAGCACATGGTGTCTAGTTTGTACTGTATGCGCTTTGATACAGGAGCCAGTGAAGTTGTGCCAGGAGAGGAGATATGTGGTCAGCTTTTTTCTTTTTGAGTACAAGGCGTACAGCATTGTTTTGAATGCGCTGTAGGATGTGAATGGTGGAGGCAGGAAGACCAGACAGGAGTGAATTGATGTGTGTTGTAATGATGTGTGTTGTGGCTGGCTGCAGATTTCTCCCTGAGCGGCACAGGGTGCTGGGCCCTGATCTGGCCACGGCCCATTTCCTGGTGAAGCGAGGAGCACGGGTGAAATTTGTAAAACCCAGCAGCTGGTTCCAGAGAGACAAGAAGGGCTACGTCTACCTGCCCAATCAGTTTGTACCTGGCATGTTCCTGGAGGCCATCGATTGTACCGGCATGCAGATGTCTTATGTTGCCTTTGACAACATGAGTAAGTGTATGTGTGTATGTGTGTGTGTGTGTTTGTGTGTGTGTGTGTGTGTGTGTGTGTGTGTGTGTGTGTGTGTGTGTGTGTGTGTGTGTGTGTGTGTATATCCTATGGCTTATTTGTTTTCATCATTTATAGCAGTTGTGGTTGACATGTATTGACTGTTTGTGTGTATGCCTCTGTCGGTCACACTTTTGTGAAGAGCTTAAGACTCTTGTGAGATGAGGCACTGTGCAAGTAGTTATCAGTATTATAATTTGTGTTTGTGTGTGTGTATGTACGTGTGTGTGTTTGTCTGTGTGTGTGTGTGTGTGTGTGTGTGTGTGTGTGTGTGTGTGTGAGTGTGTGTGTGTGTGTGTGTGTGTGTGTGTGTGTGTGTGTGTGTGTGTGTGTGTGTGTGTGCATGAGTGTGTGTGTGTGGTGTGTGTGTGTGTGTGTGTTTGCGTGTACATATGTGCGTGTGTGTGTGCGTGTGCACATGTGTGCGCGTGTGTCTCTGTGTGTATGTTTGTGTGTGTGTACATATGTGCGTGTGTGTGTGGTGTGTGTGTGTGTGTGTGTGTGTCTCTGTGTGTGTTTGTGTGTGTGTGTACATATGCGCATGTGTGTGTGTGCGTGTGTGTGTGTGTGTGTGTGTGTGTGTGTGTGTGTGTGTGTGTGTGTGTGTGTGCATGTGTGTGTGACCTTCAGTCCATTTAGAGAAGCTGCGTTACCTGAACGTGAGTCGTTGTGTGAACCTGGACGACTGGTGCCTGGCACGCCTTTATCAGTTTCAGGACACCTTGGAGTTCCTGGACCTCACTGACTGCTGGCAGGTCACGGACAATGGCCTGACCTGTCTGCATGTCCTCAAGTTAGTCACACTGTTCTCTGTCTGTCTCTGCTTTCAACTCTGACCCTTCAACTGTCTTCACTCTTCATCTTTGAACTTTCACTTCACTGATCCCTAAACTCTGACCTTTCATCTCTGAACTTTCATTCTCTGACCTTCAATTTCCTTGAACTTTCACCTTTAAACTGTCACTGTCTGACCCCATACTGTTGAACTCTCTGATTTGACCTTTTGATCCTTCAGTTTTGACTGTTCATCTCTGAACTTTCATTCTTTGACTGACCTGTCAATTCTGACTTACCACTCTGATCTCTTGCTCTCTTGCCCTTTCAACTCTTGGATTCTTCAAGTCTGTTTTCAGCTGTCATGTTTTGAATCCCTCTGAGTCTGGTACTAAAAGCTAGAAGTGTGACTATCATTATTGGATATATTGTTATCTGTTTGTTTTTTAAGAAAATTAATAACAGTAAAATATGAGGCTATGTCTTTTACTAGACACAACTGACTTGAGCCAGTTGAGGCCTGTTTCAGTTTCAGCTTCTCAAGATGACGTCTCCATGCTCAGAACGAATTCCATATGCACTAACATCACATGTGCTATATGATGGTGATCATGGCACATACCTTAAGCCTGCATAAAAAAAAAAAAAAAAAAAAAAAAAAAAAAAAGCATGAGCTGGTCAGGTCCTGAGATATGTGCCTGCATATACCACAAGTTCAAACTGATGGTACACCTTTTACTATACCTGTGGCTCAGTGTCCATATGAACGAAAAATTTAATCAGACGCCTTCACCATCCTGTCCCCAGCAGTCAAGATGACCAGACAGCTCAACACATATTGTAGTGATGTCACTTCTATTGAGACAGGCGACTGAGGACATTGGTGACTGCAACCCTGATCATGAAGCTTCATGGCAGCCTGCAGGATTTGGAGAAAAACAGCCGTATGGATCATCAGATATGGCCTGACCTTGTGGACGGTGAATGAAAAAAAAAAAAGGCATCCCTCCTTCCCTGCAGTGCCTGAATGAGAACATTTCCATCCAAGATCCCACTTGAAGACCCCCACACCTAGTATGCCTGCTCATTCGTTAAGTGGGAAAGTCCATGAGGATGATGATGAAGACAAAGATGATGAAGATGATGATGATGAAGACGAAGATGATGAAAGATGATGATGATGAAGACGAAAATGATGAAGATGATGATGATTGTTTTGTTCTCAGGAAACTAAAGGGGCTGAAGCTGACAGGACTGCCCAATGTGAAAAACATGGGTCTGATGGTCCTGCTGTTGGAGGAGGCCCTGCCGGATTGCACAATCTTCGGCGTGGAGCCAGAGAAACTGGAACTGCCCTCGGGTGGTGATGAGGACAGTCCTGTGCTGTCAGGACGACTGCAGAGCATCACAGCTGGTGAATCTACACGGGTCAGCGATGAGGAGTCGACGTTACTGTCTGGTGGACGACAGGATGTCAAATCTTGATTGGACAGTCTGGGTGGGATGGAGGGGGGATAAGAGGGTTGTGTGTGTGGTGTGTGTTGTGTGTGTGTGTGTGTGTGTGTGTGTGTGTGTGTGTGTGTGTGTGTGTATGCGTGTGTGTGTGTGTGTGCTCATAAAAAAAGAAGGGTGAATGAACAAGTGTGAATGATGTCCATATCTTTATAATCATATTTCTGTCAGTATGTTTAATAAACATGACTTTTCAGAAAGAAATCATTTGTGTGTTGCTGCAGGAGGGCAGGAAGAGAGATTCTGTGTTTCAGATGTAAAAGTGTCTGTGAATGATGGTAGTGGTAGTGGTAGTGATGGTAATGGTGTAGTTGTGTGAGGAGTTGTGGGTGTGGGTGTGCGCTAAGTTAGTTAATCAGTCAACAAACCTCCAGTGAACCAACAAATCAATAGATTTCTGCCAGAAATGGAAGGGAGTTACACCCATGTTCATTAATTCTAAATATTTGGGAGAGGAGGGTGGCTAATGAGTGATTGAATCAAGAAGAGTCATTACTGTGTGTTTGAAAACGGCTAACACTTTAGCATACTGGGTTGATCTGATCGTGACTATGTTTGTGTCCAGGGTCAATATGATTGTGACTCTGTACAAGTTATTTGATGTCCCTGTTCATTTCACCCAGCCGTTCCCCTAACACCAAAAGGCCTAGTTGGTATAGAGGTAGAGCTGTCACCTTCCAGTCTGACTACAGGAGTTCAACTCTTGACATGGGGAACAGTTTGCCTGTGGGGCTTCCAGTCAACCCGGCTGTGAATTGATACCTGACCTTGCTCATGGTTAGAGAGGGTAAAGCAGTGAAGGGGGAGATGTGCGCTGTTCATGTAATGCTGTCTTGGAGAAAAGTTGTCTCAAAAACATCACTTCTTTACAACCTCAAGGTTATAGATAATCTTAATGGCTGTCCCAAAACACATGTTTTGGTTTTGTCTTTGAAATGGTCATTGTTCCATGTTAGCTAGAAACAGGTTCAAACCTTGCCAGCACTTAGGATTTATATGCTGGTGTGTTTATTTCATATTCCATCACATGATATATGAGATTTAATAGGTGACAACGGTAGATACATACACTGTTGTATGGTACCTTCCCAGTCAACAGATGCTCTGTGTTCGTTCTTTAATTTAACGTCTGTTCACTATGAGTGATATTAGACGGTATGCTCTGTGCATTTCTGTGCGTGTGGACATTCACTTTGTACCGCATGGTACTGTGATTACTTGGAAGGTATGTGCATGTGCAGGCCTGGTACCAGTGACTTCAACACTGTAGATTTTCTGCAGGGATTACCTCCCCCCCCCCCCCCCCCCCCCCCCTTAGCTTACGGCTCTGTCATGTGGAGAGGCAGGAGACGTGGCCAACTACAACTCCATGGCAGCTGGCAGAAACTGGCAAAAAGGCCTCAGATGTGGCCTGACCTTGCAAATAGCTTAAGTAAATATTAATAATAATAATAAGAAGAAGAATCTGTTTGTGTAATTCTGTGAATAAACCTGATGAGCCTGCAAAGATTTTTGTTCTGTGTGTAGATGATTTTCAGTTTTGTCAGAGGTTCTGCCTGTTCAGAACTGACAAATGCAAAAGTTTAGTCAAACATTATCCAATTTGGGGGTTTCAGTCTGCCCTCTTTCTTGTAAAAAATGCATTGCCATTAATTTCACGTCTGTTCACAGACAGATATGATCAAGACAGTCTGCAGCAGGAACTCCATGATTTTCATGTGTAATTGTGAATGGATTATCATTTTTTGTGTTGCTGTGCCTCACCAAACTCCTGAAACATTTTTCCTTCCACAGATTTCTCAGTGGTTTATGTCCCAGTGTGTGTGAGACTGTTTTTTTGCTTTAGCCTCTGTGCTTGTGTGTGTGTGTGTGTGTATGTGTGTGTGTGCGCGCGCATGCGTGTGTGCATGTTTGTAATGCGCGTCTCCAAAGACAGATGAATAAAAACACAACACAGGATTAGCCACAAAACGTTTATTCAGAGTATTTAGAAAAAGTAAAGTCAAAACCACCAAAAATGGTGTTGCATGAGAGCATATACAGAACAGATACAGACAGAATAAAGCAGAGATTAAGGCACACGGGTACATGATGGCAACAGACAGATTGAAGAATACATAGATAGGCTACATTCCCACTTTTATCTTCCTTTAGAGCAAAAGAAAGAAAATGGGGTATATAACATTGCTGAGCACCAAAATATGTTAACCCTTTTAGTCCCTCACCCTTCCTGCAGGTAGCTGGTGGACAAGGTGAGGGAATAGAAGGGTTAAATCAACCAAGGCACAGGGAAACACACCAGACTGCGTACAAAATGTGTACACAATCAGAAAAATACATCAGAAGTTATAATATGAAAGGAAGGCATGCAAAAACAGCTTGGTGACAACAGCTTGTGCCTGCACTCAGATCCAGAGGGAAAGAGGTGTAAAATATCCAACAACTTGCCAAAATCAGACCAACCAGTTAAAACATACAGCAGTACCTTCACTTTTACTGTGCATAATGAGCAGCAGTAGGCACAATTTTGTATACACTGTAAACACCAATATGTTTACTGTCTGTCGACACTGTCTGTGACAACAGGCTTACTGTCCGCACCAATATGCTCCTGCAAATTGACCAGAATGGTATTTCTGCTCTCTACTCCTTTTGTGATACACTATTCTGGCAAATAACTTGTGACATATTTAAGCAGCAGAATTTACATTCTGTAACCAGAGGATGACAAACAATTTTAGAGGGGATTACGGATTTCTGGCAAAGAGATGCAGCTGTTTACTGTGTAATCTTATTACTAAAAAGGTAATCATGAAAAAAGTAGCTACTAGATGGTGAATACAAATCATTTTACCAGCATGTAGTGAGTGCAGACAAAAGGGATGACACACTTCACTACATTCTTTTCTACTTTTAGACGAATTAGACAAATATATCTCATCAACATAAGTAGACTAATTTATCATTTGTGCTTTGAAAATACATGAAATCAAAAGAACTTTATAAAATCTAGGTTACAACTTGAAATACATAATAATCAAAGAACTTTTATAAAATCTAGGTTACAACTTTAACTGATGAAGAGTTCTGTGTTATAAATGAAATCTTCAAGTAGGCCTACACTGAAGGAGACACCTGTCATTGATGATCTTGAAGGTATACTGTCTTCCTGTAATCAGTTGTTACAATGTTAGCCAGCCTCCTCCCTCCCCCCTTTTCTTTTTGGTTTATTTTTATTTCTATTGATATTCCAAAATATACGTCATTCAATAAAGGAAGAGAGGTATGAAAACATGACTCATATTTTTGTATCCGAGTTGGAAAATGCTTTCTGCAGACCTTGATGTCAACTGCTGATGATGAAAATACAATAACACGATACAGAACCAGAGATAAACTTAAGTGAGTAACTTCAAGATGATACCAACACACTGATCCCGCTAGATCGAAAAACATCAGTTGTTCATGGCACAGAAAAAAGCTTGAGCAAAGCAGTATAATCAGCAGTGTATGTATTATATAAATGAGACAAATACACAGCAAAACAGTGCGCCACAATTAAAACAATGATATGACACGTTTGTAGCAAGTCTCATGAGGTCTTAAGAAGCATCCTTCCCTCCCCTTCCTACTTCTATTTGAGCCAAGATTTTCACTTTTAGTTTTGTTCCAAACTGACCATAGTCTTTTAGCACTTTGCCCTTGCACTCTCTCACCCTATTCACTAGCTGCAAAATCTCCAGCGTTTTACTTCCTCACTTTATCCACCATTTTCTGAAGCAGGTGGACAGGATGAGGGAGGGGAAAGCTGATATTACAGGCAGCTTATAAATAAGGTGAGAGAGCCAAAGGGTTGAAAAATGATCCCATTTAGAGATATGTTCAAAAAGTTTATATCATGATATATCTTTCTGGGATCTTCCCAGTGGTTGGATAATGTCTTCTGACTGTTGGTTGGATAATGTTGTCTTCTGACTGTTGGTTGGATAATGTTGTCTTCTGACTGTTGGTTGGATAATGTTGTCTTCTGACTGGTTGATAAACGATGGGGATATGTCCAATAAAAACTAAATTCTTGGTCCAACTTCTGAGACTTTGTCATGTGTTTCTCTCTGTCTCCGTGTTTTAGGGTTGACAATTTCTATCACTGAATACAATGAGTGACTTTGCAGATTTGGGAGTTTTAACATCCTCTAGAGTTTGCTAGTAACCTCATAAACTACTAGATGAAGCTGCTATGACTGCCTCAGGAATATCGATGTAAAGAAGACGACACAACTATGGAAAACTTCACATATCAGTCGCTTACTGGTGGCTGTTTAGAAAGAATTTAAAACTATTTCACTGCCTTGAATGCTAATCAAACATGTGTTTACAGTTGATAACTATAATGTTATTCATATCATTTATATTCATACTGATTTTCGTACAAGACAGACGTAACCTTTGACCCTTACCACAGTTATGGAGAAGTGAGGTGGCAGGGACCTCATGACTCTTGGGTTAAGTTTTTGAGGGCAGGTTTCGTTCCTCTCCCTCATTGCTTTACCTTCCCCAATTGTGAACAAGGTCAGGTACCCACTTACAGCTGCATAAACTGGAGGCCACACACACAATCTTTCCTCAGTCAGGTTCGAACTTATGCAGTCAGACTGGACGGCAGGAGTTTTATCTCACTGCCACCCAGGATTTCTCTCGCCCTTTTGCCTTCACGATGCCTCCCATTGCCTGATAGTAGAAAGGGAATATCCATTCACTACACCCAAAATCACCCCAGTTAGCTCAGTAATTTCTATCACTGACAGCTTTTCTTCTCTTACTGCACTGGGTACGAATATCCGTCAGGTAACTCTACAGCGATGATCACAATATTCAGAGTTTATGGGATGTGATAAACATACTCTGAACTACATGCTGGTTAGGAAACACCTAGTGACCTGTGCTGTGTGTACAGAAATGTCTCTTCATGAATCCTGCATCTTCTTGTTTTATTGACCATACACTCAAGAGTGCTTTTCATCAGTGACTGTAGTGGTTAAACTATGGTTGTGTTGGCTTGTCACAATTTACTTTCTTCTGTACTTTTCAATAAGTAAACAGTAGTCTGTCTTTCAGCATGGCTGTATTTGTTTGAAAATGTTGGAAAAATATGAATACTGCGGGGTATTTTATAGTTGACAATGAAAGAGAGGTTAATGATTAGTGTTGACTGATTAGAGAAAGATCTACATGATTGAAAGTGTGCAAGATTGATTATTTCATTTGCCAACAGTTGTAAATATTTAGTACTAGGAATACATTTTATCAAACAATTTCCTCATTTACACAAGGGATGAATAGTTTTATGTCTTGTCTTGTTCTACAATAGAGTGACTTCGAGCATTGCTTTTCTAATGGCTAAACCTAGACACTCTTTATGGAAAAAAAAAAGGAAAAAATAAGAAAGCAACCAAAAAGAAATGAAAATCATATGAGAAGGCAAGCCTGGTAGTGACGAACACAGAAGTCCTCTGTACGTTACGAGGTATATTGCTGGATCTTTCATTCTCCACACTATGAACTTTTAATAATCCACACTGTGTTAATTTCTGCTTATGCTATTATCATCTACACAGTTGTTTTATAAGCTGTATATGTAAATACAGAGTCAATGCTAACAACAGTATCTACAACTACTCCACAACTATACAAACATCATGCACACACTGTCTACCTACTATCTACACAACAGTGCATAGGATCCATCATTAATGAACAGGACCCATCATCTCCAAAAAATCAAAATGAAATATATAGGCAATCATTTTCTCCCAACACTGAAGGTAATGTAAACTATGAATATAGAGACTAACTAGTTATACAGTGATGTACATGGCAGCTTGACTGACCCAGAGGCCATTAACATGTTCACCGTATTGCCCTTGCTTGAAAACCTCTGTACATGTGCGCACACATATTCTCTCTCATTCACATGCCTCACATCTTGTGCACCCATTTGTACACATGCACACACAAAGATACCCTCCTCCCCCCAACCCCCATACATCACAAACACTGACACTTGCACACAAACATACACACACAAATGCCATCATTCGACCTAAACCGTACATAACGCATTGTGCTCTCAATCCTTTCAATCCATCACTCTATCCACCAGGTTTCTGAAAGTGAAAGGGTTAAAAATAATAAGCCCAGGAGGTTAACAAAGAAAAAAATTCAAAAGCGCAGAAATTCCATAAGACACAGAGAACAGGCACAATGGATGTCATGACGACCGAAGATGAGACAGTTACAGCAACAGCAGTAACTAAAACTCCCCTCCAATTCCGCCAACTCTTTCTCTTCTTCCTTCAACTGCCTCCTTTACAGCCCCTTTCTCCTCATCGTTGTGGTGATGGTGGTGGTGATGGGGGTCTATCGGGCCTGGATATGGAGAACACACATGACACCGGCAATGAAGGTGCAGATACAGCCCGCAATGGCCACACCCAGGGACCAACCAATCTCCATTCCTCGCTCCTCGTATTTAGCGGCAAACACGGCGATTCCAATCACCATGGCCACCACTGGAAAAGATATATGCATGTATAATCAAATGGAGGTGCTTGCACTCTCTCTGACACATACATGCACATGCATATATATATATATATATATATGTTGTTATGTTAGATATAAACAACACAAACTAAATAATATGTGCTAGATACACACAACACACACACACATGCAGACACACATACACACACACACATGCAGACACACATACACACACACACATGCAGACACACATACACACACACACACACACACACACACACACACACAACACACACACACACACACACACACATGCAGACACACATACACACACACATGCAGACACACACACTCGTAGAAACACATATATATATATACACAAACATGCCTGCATTTCATGAACAGGACATGTTTCAAGTTGACTGCTTGCAGTTACATTTTTAAATTCATCTTTGTATTTATTGATTGGCATAAACATGGTTTAGCTACTTGTGTTTTAAATCAATTTCAGTTCACTGTTTTGTCATGTACAGATTGTCAAATACAGGTGCAAAAAAAAAAAGCTCAAACCTGCAAAGTCATGAATCATTCTAACATTTCATGAGCAATGGGGCAGATGTGTTAGCCATGCTGAAATTATGCCTGTGCTTGTGTTAACCCCTTCAGTATTCTATTGATGTCAAATATAACCATACCTTAGTAACTGCCAGTGCATTCACTGTTGATGTAGACCATGTTTTAGAAAGGTAGTTTAACATGCCCCCCCCCCCCCCCCTGGGGATGCTGAGGGCTCTTTCAGTATAAATAGTAACCCCACCTTCTGAAAATTCTGTGCTAGAAATTTCCTCTTTTCTGTCACTCTCTTTATTTCTACCTTGCTCCTTTCCTTTCTGTCATTTCTTCTTATCATTTTCATTCTTCCTATCATTTTCTGCCTTGCAGGTCCATTCACCTGTATGTGTTCGATAAAGTCTTATGTAGTTTTTCTTAGGATTGATAATTGGGTACATGTATTACGTGCATGTTTGGATCCAGGGAGATGAAATATGCATAAGTAATTTTATGTAATTCATGCCATTTTTTTATATATGTTTTGGTGTTCTTAGGTAAGCTTAAATTTGTATTTAGGTCTGTTTTTTAAATCCCCTGTATGATAAATTGGACAGAGTGGTCAACGCCAGGGGCATGTCCTTAGATTATGTGCGCAACTGCATTGATATGTGTACTTAATTTTCTTTTCTTTTTTATTCCTGTTGAAGTGTTGTATGTTTTGAAGCAGTTATAGCCCTGATATGGCTCTACACAGTCAGCTGGGCTTTAAAGAAAAACAACAAAAAATAACAATAGTTTCCGTCATCACTGCAATAATGTCAACCAGTAAGTTAGAAGATATAACTCCCATGGAAGTTCTTACTTTCCTGAGCATGGTAACTCAAAAACTTGTCATGACTGCTATTGTTTGAGAAACTTTGGGAAGTGTGTGTGCACTTGGCTGTACTGTCTGGCAGCAACAGCAGAGTGACAATGGTTGTTTACATTTGACAAAGTATTGGAAGAAATTTTTCATGATGTTGATAATGGTGACAAACATTTTGGTCCTGACAAAATTGAACTTCATGAGTTCACTGCCAATGACACAGAGTCTGATCTGGAAGAAACACAGGTGGATGATGATTCTGATGAAGACTGTCATCTTCTGCTGTGTGCTTAAGTGAAAACCTGATTCCATATTTAGAAATTATACTATTACAGTGAAAAAAAAATCACTAAAAGAAAAGAAAAGAAAGCTAGAGGGAAAAAGAGCACCAGATAGACCTGGGGAGAAAATATTTTAAATAGCTTAGCAAGGAGGGTGGGGACAAAAAGGGTAGGAGATATACTTGCAGCGACAAAAGATACGTATTGAGGGCCATGACTGTCAATGCCATATGGCAGTGCAAATGATCATGATGACAATTACAAAAAGCATCTTTATTCATTTCTGTTACATTTCATTATACTTTTATAGTGTTAAGTGTATTAGTTTCAGAAATGTGAGTAAACAAAACCCATATACATACTTTTTCAGTTTTCCTGGAAATTTCATCAGTATATTCTATAGTCAGTATATTCTATAGTCAGTATATTCTATAGTCAGTATATTCTATAGTCAGTATATTCTATAGTCAGTATATTCTATAGCCAAAAAAATGGGAGTAAACTGAGGCCTGGTTGTGCAGGGGTAAAGCACTCTACATCCAATGTAACTGCAAGGATTTGCATGGACGAAAATTTGTTCAAGACACCTGATCATGTGGCCTTTAGTCTCCACAGCTGTAGGTCCCCAACTTGCTTCAAAGATGGGGAAGGCAAAGCAATAAGGGAGAGGAGATAGACTATGTCTTCATAATGCTGGATGTGAGAACAGCTGAGATCTACTGCCTGGCTTCCCTGTAATCTCTGGGTTATAGGGCAAACTTTACAGTTACCTTTTCTGTATGGACACACATGTGTACGTTTGAATTCATTACAAGTATACATGTGTATGTTTGAACTCGTTGCAAGTGTACATGTGTATGTTTGAATTCATTACAAGTGTACATGTGTATGTTTGAATTCATTACAAGTGTACATGTGTATGTTTGAATTCATTACAAGTGTACATGTGTATGTTTGAATTCATTACAAGTGTACATGTGTATGTTTGAATTCATTGCAAGTAAGTGTATGTTTGAATGTATTTTTAAGTGCATGTATGCTTGAGTGAATTTGAAGTGTGTGTATGCTTGAATGCATTTTTAAGTGTATGAGTGTTTGAATGTAGTTGTATCTGCGTGTATATCTGAATGAATTGTAACATTGTAAGTGTGTGTGTGTCTGAATGAAGGGTAACTATGTGAATGTTTCAATGCAGCGCAATTGTGTGTGTATTTGCCCACATTCTGAAGTCATCTCACCTGCTCCAAAGGTGAAGATGATGACCGCCAGCATGGCCTCTCGACGTCGACACGAGTCAACAAAGACATAGAGAAGTAGGAGAAGAAACGCCATCAGCACTCCGATCAGACCGATACACTCCATGGCCTGGCTGGCCTTGTGGAAATCTGAAACAGGCCAGCATTGAAGGAAAATGTAAAAAGCAGTGAAAATTGTGGAGGGTTGACCACAACTAAACACAGGCTTTGGATTTGAACTTCTTGCCGTCTGCAGACGAGTTCTCACGTTATCAGACAGCCACTCACCCCACAAATACAAAGCCACAGACACAGGCAACACCAGTTCTGCTAACCCTTTGACTCCCACACCCTATCCACCAATTCCAAAAACTTAACTCTTTGATTCCCTCACCCAGTCCACCATCTTCCTGCAGGAAGTTGGTGGATAGGGTGGGGAAATGAAAGAGTTAAGTTTTTGCTTTACTAGCATGGTTGATAATACAGGATGCTGGTGGACAAAGTGCAGGAGTCTAAGGGTTAAACACACAACCAACACTCATCCTGAAGAAACACATGATCATAATTCATCCTGCCAAACACACAGCCAACACTCATTCTGCCAAACACACATCCATCACTTGTCCTGTCAAACACACAGCCATCACTCATTTTGCCAAACACACAGCCAGCACTCATAATGCCAAACACACAGCCAGCACTCATAACACCAAAACACACAGCCAACACTCATAACACCAAAACACACAGCCAACACTCATTCTGCCAAACACACATCCATCACTTGTCCTGTCAAACACACAGCCAGCACTCATAACACCAAAACACACAGCCAACACTCATAACACCAAACACACAGCCAACACTCATAACACCAAACACACAGCCAACACTCATAACACCAAACACACAGCCAACACTCATAAACACCAAACACACAGCCAACACTCATTACACCAAACACAACTAACACTCATAACACCAAACACACAGCCAGCACTCATAACACCAAAACACACAGCCAACACTCATAACACCAAACACACAGCCATCATTCATAACACCAAACACACAGCCAACACTCATAACACCAAACACACAGCCAACACTCATAACACCAAACACACAGCCATCATTCATAACACCAAACACACAGCCAACACTCAAACGCCAAACACACAGCCAACACTCATAACGCCAAACACACAGCCAACACTCATAACACCAAACACACAGCCAACACTCATAACACCAAACACACAGCCAACACTCATAACACCAAACACACAGCCAACACTCATTACACCAAACACACAGCCAACACTCATACACCAAACACACAGCCAACACTCATAACACCAAACACACAGCCATCATTCATAACACCAAACACACAGCCAACACTCATAACACCAAACACACAGCCAACACTCATAACACCAAACACACAACCAACACTTGTTCGCCAAACACACAGCCATCACTCATAACGCCAAACACACAGCCAACACTCATAACACCAAACACACAGCCAACACTCATAACACCAAACACACAGCCAACACTCATAACACCAAACACACAGCCAACATTTAGTGAAGATCTGATGTGACCAGCGCAAACCCAAGCAGCATAAAAACTGGCCTGTGTGCTGTCCATCTTAATGCTCTGATCATTCTGAT
The DNA here is from genome assembly GCA_030674185.1 of Monoplex corrugatus. Classification (NCBI taxonomy): domain Eukaryota; kingdom Metazoa; phylum Mollusca; class Gastropoda; order Littorinimorpha; family Ranellidae; genus Monoplex; species Monoplex corrugatus. The sequence goes on from CM060308.1 coordinate 100,222,321, forward strand.
CTGTCAACACAGTCTGTCCTCCCTCCTGTTCTCCCTACCCTCCCTATCTCAACTGTCAACACCTTGCCAGTGCTAGGGGCTTTGTTCATGGGCAAGCACTAGGGTTTTGTTCATGGGCAAGCGTTGGGGTTTTGCTCATGGGCAACTGTTGGGGGGGGGTTGTTCATGGGCAAGCGCTAGGGCTTTGTTCATGGCAAGCACTAGGGGCTTTGTTCATGGGCAACCACTAGGGGCTTTGTTCATGGGCAAGTGCTAGGGGCTTTGTTCATGGGCAAGTGCTAGGGGTTTTGTTCATGGGCAAGTGCTAGGGGCTTTGTTCATGGGCAAGTGCTAAGAGTTTTGTTGATGGGCCAGTGCTAGGGGTTTTGTTCATGGGCAAGTGCTAGGGCTTTGTTCATGGGCAAGTGCTAGGGGCTTTGTTGATGGGCAAGTGCTAGGAGTTTTGTTGATGGGCAAGTGCTAGGGGCTTTGTTCATGGGCAAGTGCTATGGGCTTTGTTCATGGGCCAGTGCTAGGGGTTTTGTTCATGGGCAAGTGCTAGGAGTTTTGTTCAAGGGCAAGTGCTAGGGGTTTTGTTCATGGGCAAGTGCTAGGGGTTTTGTTCATGGGCAAACACTAGTGGTTTTGTTCATGGCAAACACTAGGGGTTTTGTTCATGGGCAAGTGCTAGGGTTTTGTTCATGGGCAAACACTAGTGTTTTGTTCATGGGCAAACACTAGGGGTTTTGTTCATGGGCAAGTGCTAGGGGTTTTGTTCATGGGCAAGCACCAGGGGTTTTGTTCATGGGCAAGTGCTAGGGGTTTTGTTCATGGGCCAGTGCTAGGGGCTTTGTTCATGGGCAAGCACTAGGGGTTTTGTTCATGGGCAAGTGCTAGGGGCTTTGTTCATGGGCAAGCACTAGGGGCTTTGTTCATGGGCAAGCACTAGGGGCTTTGTTCATGGGTAAGCACTAGGGGCTTTGTTCATGGGCCAGTGCTAGGGGCTTTGTTCATGGGCCAGTGCTAGGGGTTTTGTTGATGGGCAAGTGCTACAGGTTTGTTCATGGGCCAGTGTTAGGGGTTTTGTTCATGGGCAAGTGCTAGGGTTTTGTTCATGGGCAAGCACTAGGGGTTTTGTTCATGGGCCAGTGCTAGGGGTTTTGTTCATGGGCAAACATTAGTGGTGTTGTTCATGGCAAGTGCTGGGGTTTTGTTCATGGGCAAGTGCTAGGGGTTTTGTTCATGGTCAAGTGCTAGGGGTTTTGTTCATGGCAAGTGCTAGTGGTTTTGTTCATGGGCAAACACTAGTGTTTTGTTCATGGGCAAGTGCTAGGGGTTTTGTTCATGGGCAAGTGCTAGGGGCTTTGTTCATGGGCAAACACTAGGGGTTTTGTTCATGCGCAAGTGCTGGGGGTTTTGTTCATGGGCAAGTGCTAGGGGTTTTGTTCATGGGCAAGCACTGGGGGTTTTGTTCATGGGCAAGCGCTGAAGGGTTTTGTCCAGGGGCTAGAAGCCTATCCCATAATGACTGCCAGATTTGGGTGGAGCACATATAGAATTATAAGAGCATGATGAAGCCCTCTGGAACAGCAGCAAACATGGTAACCTTGTAATTAACAGTTTCCCATCAAATGACATGATGCCATTCAGAGGAAACATGAGATATGTTCACTGAAAGGTCAGGTATCAATTAGTGATATATGTCACAGGATACTGTCCTAGACAGTCATCAATTAATGATGCCATTCTTACAGGGGAACTCACCATGCTACACAATGTTAACAGCAGGAGTTATCCAGCTTGGATCAAATGACAACCTGCAAAGGTCAGTCTGTAGAATGGCAGGAACGTCTCATATTTGTCGACAGCATGTAACAAGGGCCACATGTTTTTGTCTGGTTTTTCATGAATAATGGCTGCCTAAAAATGAATAAAATGAATAATGGCAGCCTAAAACCCCAGGCCCCTGTTCTCACAGTCCAGATCTTTTAGCCAAGAGCCAAGGGATGGGTAACTCTACAGAAATAGAAATCCTTGAAGGCTAGTCTAGTTTCATCCACTTCATGGATGCACCATTGAAGGTGTTGCTTAAATATTCTGACCATGCAGGTGTCTGCATCTCTCAGGCCCGGTTGACACCAGGATATATCATGATAGTAAGCGTACAGCTCTGTCACACGGTCTCCATCTTAGATGGAACTCGTAACATCATGATTATCATTCTCATCATCATCGCATTGTAAAAGCTGTGCTGGCTTCTGTGGCCATTAAGGAAACGTAGAACATGGGATATTAAAATAAAAAACCACAAAGGAAATCTGAAGGCTGAAGTCAGAGGTTCCAAACCTGCAGGTACCATGGTACCATGCAATATAACACACATGTGTATATGGTCACCTACATCAGATGGTGATGGTGATCACCCATTATCCATCACCACATGTGACATGACCATGTGAATGGTCAATAAAAGAAGAAGAAGATCAGCTTTCTCTACCACTCTCCCCTTCCCAACACACATTTTCTCATGTTACTTTGAAATATTGATATTATTTTGCATTATTTTGATTCCATGATATTACTGATGTTTATTAGATTACTGATGTGTTG
>CM060308.1:100229909-100232409 GCA_030674185.1 Monoplex corrugatus
GAATACTTGAAGAAAGTATACACTGTAGAATGATACCAATTTATTTCCCTACCATGAAAACTGGCAGAGATATGGTGTTTCAGGAAGGAAATATTGGACAGACTTGCAAATTGGATGAAGACAGAGAGGATGGGTGATGTAGGCCTACTTTCAGCAACAAAAGATAGATTTGGTATGGAGGGGTCATGATCACCAACGCCATGCAGTAGGGCACATGATGATGATGGTGTTACAAAAATCTCTGTACAGAATTGGTCATTTTGAGAAAACACGCTTCAAAGATTTTAATCACATGACCGGTTGAAATCCTTAGGTAAAGAGTTTAAATCCTGGTGAAACTAACAATAACTTTGTAATTAACTATACTTCAATATATTTTGCAATTTTGTTGCTTTCATTTAATTTTATTGTCCTATGTTGCTTTAACTTTAGCCATCAAAATTGTATGATTTTAGGCTTTGAAAACACCAAAGTAACCACTGAAATGATTTTCTTCATATGAAAATTCACCATCAAAATTGTATGGTTGTAGGCTTTGAAAACACCAAAGTAACCAATGAAACAGTCTTTTTCCACATGAAAATTTACTATCAAAATTGTATGATTGAAACCTTTGAAAACAGCAAAGTAACCACTGAAATGGTGTTTTTTTCAACATGAAAATTTATGCTAAAAAAAGGGAAATGAAAGAACAGACAACTATGCATCATCTGACATCACGAAAATCACAGCCGTCAGCCAATGAAGGCCAATGGCTTTTCCTTGCCTCAAGCACAGCCTGTAGGACTAATTGATGATTCCGGCAGAAATGTCACACTCACTCACTCACACACACACACACACACACACACACACACACACACACACACACACACACACACACACACACACACACACACACACACACACACACCAAACACACTCACACCCCACAACACATACACACAACACACACACACACACACACACACACACACACACACACACACATACACACACACACCACACCACACACACACACATACACTCACACACATACATACACACACGTATACACTCACACACACATACATACACACATTTTACACAAACACACACATATGCACACACACACACACACACACGCGTGCACACGCGCACACACACACTCACACAAACAATCACACACAAACAATCACACACAAACAATCACACACCACACACACATACACACACACACACACACAACACACACACACACACACACACACACACACACACACAACACACACACACACACACACACACACACAAGCCATCTTCATGAATACTACTTGACGTTCAGTTTTTGTTCTCTCCCTGTACACAACATACATTCTATCCCCTTCTTTACAAGAAGTAGACTGTGACCTCTTGAATGACACACAAACAATGACACACAGAGAATGACACACAAAGAATGACACACAGAGAATGACACACAAACAATGACACACAGAGAATGACACACAAACAATGACACACAAACAATGACACACAAACAATGACACACATATAGAACGTGCATATTACTCACTACCTTACTGCATGCAGAAACTAAAATATAATAAATGGTCATGAAAATAGTTCTAAGGCAATGACTGAGGTCTTGTCTTCTATTACTCACTGAGCACCAATTCTGAGATAATTAGTCATAGCAGCACATTGCTCAGCACAGATTTTTTGAGTATACATGTGATAATGAACTCTGAGCCTAAAGGTCATCAGCAGCTATCATTACTAAATCTAGATCTAGACAATGCTTTTTTTTTTAAGATACTTCTTTTGACTAAGCTTTAGTATAAGAATTTTATGTTTGACCTTTTTTTGTTTTTGTTTTTGTTTTGAGGGTGGGTGGGGGTGGGGGGCTGAAAATGTTGAAACACAAGAAGTATTATAGCTGTAGGATTAAGTAGGTTCCTTCGGGGCTCTTTCAGGTGAAAACTGTAACCCATCCACACACCCCGCATTATTAACATGATTTGTTCTTATTCTTATTATTGCTTAAAGCCTAGCCGACTGTGTAGAGCCATATCACGGCTATAACCATTTCAATGCACACACAGTATTTCAACAGGTTTAAAAAAAAAAGGAACAGAAAATTTAGTACACATATCAGTGCATTCATGCACATAATCTAAGGAGATGCACCTGGCGCTGACCACTCCATCCAATTTATCACACATGGAATTTCAAAAATACTTGAACACAAATTTAAACATAACTAAGGACACTAAAACATATAAACACAGGCTTGAATTACCTTCAATTGCTTCTGCATATCTCATTTCCCTAGAGCCAAAAATGCATGTAATATATGAATTACCTAAAATTGCTTCCGCATATATATCTCATTTCCTCAGAGCCAAAAATGCACTTAATATATGTACCCAATAATCAATCCTAAGAGAAAGTTTACATGTAAGACTTTGCTGAACGCATACAGGTGAATGGACCAGCATGGCAGAAAATGATAGGAAGA
>CM060308.1:100247409-100264909 GCA_030674185.1 Monoplex corrugatus
TAAAACGAGCCTAGGCCTAACCTGTAAGCCAAACTGTGCACCCTGGCAGAACAACAGTGCCAGAACCACACACCTCGATGTCTGATTAATTAGTGTGGCTCGGAGATTCTTGTAAGGATGTCATCAACAACTGTATTGACCATCAAGGACCATGTACCAAACTTCGCCCTAAACAAGACTAACAAGTTCGCAAAGTTGGGCGTAGTGCGGGCTTGTTTGAAATGTGAGCCCGTTTCCTCACACACACCACCACCACCAGCACAGCATCAGCAAGGCAGAAGAGAGAGAGAGAGAGAGAGAGGTGGGTGACTAGCTGGATTGGGGGAGGTGGGTGAGTGGGAGTTGGAGCGGTAGAAAAGCCGGCTGCAGCATGCAGAATTTTGGGCTGTTGTGTATGTGGTATGATGATGGTGGTGGTGGTATGATGATGATGGTGATGGTGATGGTGGTGTGTGGTTGTGGGAGGAAAAGTACACGCAGTAGGCAGCCGACTGGTGGTAGAGAGATGTACGTAGGCCTACAAGACGGCAGAGCTGACCTAGCTGACTGTACAGACTGTGTAGGCCTGGTCTTTCTATTCCAGCACACTGCCAATGCATGCTGTGATGATGATCAGGATGGGGAGGGTGGGTGAGTGTGGGTGTGGGTGTGTAGCAGACACTTTCATGACTCCATTCCCCTTTGCCTGCACGTGCTGCAGTGAGTGATGTGGAGAGATGGGGGGTGTACAAGTCGTACATAGGACCTTGAACTTTATACACATCTCTCTCTCTCACACACACACACACACACCCCACTCTCTCTCTCTCTCTTACTTCGTAATTTATCCTAGGATTATATCACTAATCCTTTTCTGCGTTGATTCTAAATCAGTGCTTCAGGCTCTTGAACTAATGAAATTAGACATTAGTTCTGAAATGGTAATAGAAATTAGCCATTTAATTCATTTCTTATTCTTAAGAGGAACTGATCTTACTTTCTATTGGATACCATCTCATTGTTCGTCCATCTTCCTGTTCATAGTTACAGTTAGGTAGTTTGTTGTAAATGTTTGTTGTTGTATGCTACTTCATTTGTTATGTTTACGCTCCCCTCAGATATTTGCCTTGTCCTTACTTCTTACTTGTTTTTTCACTTGGTTTTAGCCCGAATATGTTTTTGATGCTCGAGTGGGCTATAAGTAATATGAATTTAAACTTGAACTTCCTTTCTTCTTCTTTTTTTTTAAACCAAGACTAACTACACATGAACACTTGCATTTGCCGTTCCTGTCTCTGCTTCCCTTCCCCACATCGCTTTTTTACGTATTTATTTTTTCATTTATTCAATTATTCATTTATTTTTTATTATCATTATTATCATTGTTTTTGTTTGTTTTGTTTTTGTTTATTTGTCTAAAATCACCTAAGCGAATAGACATTAAACCAATGACCAAACACACCACACACACACACACACACACACACACACACACACACACACACACACACACACACACACACACACACACACTCAATCAATCAAAATGCACTTATTACTCCCTCAGCTTCGTGAAGTGGATAGTTCAATAGGCTACTGACAGGAAAGGCGTAGCTTCCATCATCCCTCCATTACTTAAAACATAGCGAAACCAAACAAATCAAAACAAAACAAAAAAACACATTTTTCACCACGTGCCAGAGGTGAGCGTGCTGTGGGCTCACTTGGAAGACAACAACAAACAACAACAACAACAACAACAATACTTTATTTGTATAGCGCAAAATCTTGATAAAATCAAATCTAAGCGCTAAAACAGACACACACGCACGCACGCGCGCGCGCGCACACACACACACACACACACACACACACACACGCACGCACGCACGCACACACACACACACACACACACACACGCACACGCACACGGCTAAAATGGGGAGAAAGAATAAAAGCAACGGAAAATTATAGAGACCGGAAGATCGGGACCACACGATGGAGTCTCATCCTCTTCACGGATTTGTCATTGACAGTGCTGCTCAAACGTCCTGACCAATAGCACTACAGTGTCTGTATCTCTCGGGCCTGGGTGACACTAGAGTGCATCATGAAAGGAAGTATCACAGGGTCCTATTATCACAGGGTCCCCCTCAGACCGTATTGTTAGACGGCCCTCAGACCGTATTGTTAGACGGCCCTCAGACCGTATTGTTAGACGGCCCTCAGACCGTATTGTTAGACGGCCCTCAGACCGTATTGTTAGACGGCCCTCACACTATATTGTTAGACGGCCCTGAGACCGCATTGTTAGACGGCCTCAGACCGTATTGTTAGACGGCCTCAGACCGTATTGTTAGACGGTCCTCAGACCATATTGTTAGACGGCCCTCAGACCGTATTGTTAGACGGCCCTCAGACCGTATTGTTAGACGGCCCTCAGACCGTATTGTTAGACGGCCCTCAGACCGTATTGTTAGACGGCCCTCAGACCGTATTGTTAGACGGCCCTCAGACCATATTGTTAGACGGCCCTCAGACCATATTGTTAGACGGCCCTCAGACCATATTGTTAGACGGCCCTCAGACCGTATTGTTAGACGGTCCTCAGACCATATTGTTAGACGGCCCTCAGACCATATTGTTAGAGGGTAAGTAAGGTTTGCGTAATGATCACGCCATCCATGAATTAATTGGTTACTCGGCGTTTTCCACCGAGCAGGATCTAACGCTCACATTGGGCTTATCCAACTATAGAGGTAGGTTATCTAGTACACAAAAGGTTTCAGCAAATACCAACGTCCAAGCGAAAAGTCCAGGGCCGCCAGGTGCCAAAGATTGCTTGGTTATTCAAATTTCGATGTCCAATGAAAGACAGATGGGAAGGTTTGTGACAGAAACAACAGAAACGCACTGTATAAAAGCCAGAAACTCAATCACTATAGAAATTCACCCATTCGATTACCACCCAGCCAGAGACCTTCCAACCTATCTTAGAGGTATGTAATCCCACGTCTCATTTTATACTTTAGTTAGGGTAGGGATAGAAGTAGGTAGTATGTTTGATTTTCCACAAAGCAAAGAATAGAGTAGGACATAAGAAAGTGTTCAGCATTCTAGTGATATGCAAGTTCTGATGATTCGTAGTGCATCTTAGGATTTTAGGAATATTAGGGCCCCCGGACAGTAGGAATGGTGAATCACGTTTATGCTGAAGTTGACTGATTAAATAAACACGTTGTAGTTATTAATTTATGTGTGGACTGCTTATGAGAATCATGTCTAGTGTGGTTAGTGCATTTCTTCTCGTCACTCTCCTTCCTTGTTGTGTGTGTGGCTTCTAAGCAGAGAAACACTTTGTTATATAAATATACATCCCCAATTCACCTTCCTGTTACATATGACTCCACCCAACTAACCTTCCCGCGATACAAAATATCCTTCCTGCCATACATGGTGGAGATACACAACCCTCCTTGTTATAGAAGCATGGAATGCAGCCCTGCCACGCCGTTGCCATCGTTCCTGAAAGGAATGCCATAGCATCATGATTACCATCTCCATCATCATGATTACCATCTCCATCATCATGATTACCATCTCCATCATCATGATTACCATCTAAATCATCATGATTACCATCTCCGTGATTACCATCTCCATCATCATTTATTACCATCTCCATCATCATGATTACCATCCATCATCATAATTACCATCTCCATCATCATTATTACCATCTCCATCATCATGATTACCATCTCCATCATCATGATTACCATCTCCATCATCATCTTCTATATTACCATATCATGATACCATCTCATCATGATTACCATCTCATGATTACCATCTCCATCATCATGATTACCAATTTCCATTCATCATGATTACCATCTCCATATCATTCATTATTTACCATCTCCATCATCATGATTACCATCTCCATCATCATGATTACCATCTCCATGATTTACCATCTCCATCATCATTATTACCATCTCCATCATCATGATTACCATCTCCATCATCATGATTACCATCTCCATTCATCATGATTACCATCTCCATCATCATGATTACCATCTCCATCATCATGATTACCATCTCCATCATCATGATTACCATCTCTCATCTGATTACCATCTCCATCATCATGATTACCATCTCCATCATCATGATTACCATCTCCATTCATCATTATTACCATCTCCATCATCATGATTACCATCTCCATCATCATGATTACCATCTCCATCATCATGATTCCATCTCCATCATCATGATTACCATCTCCATCGTCATGATTACCATCTCCATCATCATGATTACCATCTCCATCATCATGATTACCATCTCCATCATCATGATTACCATCTCCATCATCATGATTACCATCTCCATCATCATGATTACCATCTCCATCATCATGATTACCATCTCCATCATTACCATCTCCATCATCATGATTACCATCTCCATCATCATGATTACCATCGTCATGATTACCATCTCCATCATCATAATTACCATCTCCAATCATCATTATTACCATTCCATCATCATGGTTACCATCTCCATCATCCCTGATTACCATCTCCATCATCATGATTACCATCTCCATCATCATGATTACCATCTCCATCATCATTATTACCATCTCCATCATCATGATTACCATCTCCATCGTCATGATTACCATCTCCATGATTACCATCTCCATCATCATTATTACCATCTCCATCATCATGATTACCATCTCCATCATCATGATTACCATCTCCATCATCATGATTACCATCTCCATCATCATGATTACCATCTCCATCTTCATCATGATTACCATCTCCATTCTCATGATTACCATCTCCATCATCATGATTACCATCTCCATCATCATGATTATCCATCTCCATATTCCATCTCATGATTACCTCTCCATCATCATGATTACCATCTCCATCATCATGATTACCATCTCCATCATCATGATTACCATCTCCATCATCATGATTACCATCTCCTCATCATGATTACCATCTCCATCATCATGATTACCATTCTCATCATGATTACCATCTCCATCATCATGATTACCATCTCCATCTCATGATTTACCATCTCCATCATCATGATTCCATCCATCATCATGATTACCATCTCCATCAACATGTTTACCATCTCCATCATCATGATTACCATCTCATCATCATGATTACCATCTCCATCATCATGATTACCATCTCATCATCATGATTACCTATGATTACCATCTACATGCATATCCTCATCTATGATTACCATTCTCCATCATCATGATTACCATCTCATCTCATGATTACCATCTCCATCATCATGATTACCATCTCCATGATTACCATCTCCTCACATGATTCCATCTCCATCTCATGATTACCATTCCATCATCATGATTACCATCTCCATATCATGATTACCATCTCCATCATCATATTACCATCTCCATCTCATGTTTCCATTCTATTACCATCTCATCATCTATTACCATCTCCTCTCATGATTACCATCTCCATCATCATGATTACCATCTCCATCATCATGATTACCATCTCCATCTCATGATTACCATCTCCATATTACCATCTCCATCTCATGATTACCTCTCATGATTACCATCTCCATCATCATGATTACCATCTCCATCATCATGATTACATCTCCATCATCATGATTACCATCTCCATCATCATGTTCCGTCTCCATCATCATGATTACCATCTCCATCTCATGATTACATCTCCTATCATGATTACATCTCCATATCATGATTACCATCTCCTTATGATTACCATCTCATCATCATGATTACCTCTCATCTCATGATTACCTCTCATCATCATGATACCATCTCCATCATCAATTACATCTCCATGTCATGATTACCATCTCCATCATCTGATTACCATCTCCATCACATGATTACATCTCCATTCATGATTACATCTCCATCACATGATTACCATCTCCATCTCATGATTACATTCCATCATCATGTTCCATCTCCTCTCATATTACCATCCATATATGTTACCATCTCATCTCATGTTACCTCTCCATATCATGATTACCATCTCCATTCATGATTCCATCTCCATATCATGATTACATCTCATATCATGATTACCATCTCCATCATCATGATTACCATCTCCATCATCATGATTACCATCTCCATTCATGATTACCATCTCCTTGATTACCATCTCCATCACTGATTCCCTCTCCTCGTCATGATTACATCTCCATTTCATGATTACATCTCCATCGTCATGATTCCATTCCTTGATTACATCTCCATCTCATGATTACCATCTCCATCATCATGATTACATCTCCATCTCATGATTCCATCTCATATTACCATCTCCATCTCATGATTACCTCTCCATGATTACCATCTCCATCTCATGATTCCATCTCCATGATTACCATCTCCATCTCATGATTACCATCTCCATATCATGATTACATCTCCATCATCATGATTACCATCTCCATCTCATGATTACCTCTCCATCATCATGATTACACTCCTATCATGATTACCATCTCATGATTACCATCTCCATCATCATGATTACCATCTCCATCATCATGATTACCATCTCCATCGTCATGATTACCATCTCCATTCATTACATTGATTACCATTCATCTTATACATCTCATGATTACCATCTCCATTACATCATGATTATTCCATCTCCATCATCATGATTACCATCTCCATCGTCATGATTACCATCTCCATCATCATGATTACCATCTCCATCATCATGTTATCATATGATTACCATCTCCATATATGATTACCATCTCCATCAACATGATTACCATCTCCATCATCATGATTACCATCTCCATCATCATGATTACCATCTCCATCATCATGATTACCATCTCCATCATCATGATTACCATCTCCATCATCATGATTACCATCGTCATGATTACCATCTCCATCATCATGATTACCATCTCCATCATCATTATTACCATCTCCATCATCATGATTACCATCTCCATCATCATGATTACCATCTCCATCATCATGATTACCATCTCCATCATCATGATTACCATCTCCATCATCATTATTACCATCTCCATCATCATTATTACCATCTCCATCATCATTATTACCATCTCCATCGTCATGATTACCATCTCCGTGATTACCATCTCCATCATCATGATTACCATCTCCATCATCATTATTACCATCTCCATCATCATTATTACCATCTCCATCATCATGATTACCATCTCCATCATCATGATTACCATCTCCATCATCATGATTACCATCTCCATCGTCATGATTACCGTCTCCATCATCATGATTACCATCTCCATCATCATGATTACCATCTCCATCATCATGATTACCATCTCCATGATTACCATCTCCATCATCATGATTACCATCTCCATGATTACCATCTCCATCATCATGATTACCATCTCCATCATCATGATTACCATCTCCATCGTCATGATTACCATCTCCATTACCATCTCCATACATCATCATGGCTTTGTGAAAACCAGGAATTGAACACAGGTTTCTCATGTCCCAAGGCGTGCCTTATTCACAGGGCCATATATTCCACACACATGTTTGTGATAAATGCTGTCATGTTGTGGGTGTTTATCCACTGTTGTGGTCATCCCTCATTGCACCCCAACAGTCTGTGCTTTCTGCATGGTCACTTTGGTACACGCCTAGCTATCGTCTTGCCTTACTCTTGAAACACCTCAACAACCCTATTGAGTAAAAGTCAAGTTCATCAGTTACACTTTAACCCCACCCTGACATACCAGTGCCAGACCTCGATCTTGACCACAAAATTACCGTCTGTGAGATGTGTTATTTAAGAAGAGAGGCAAGAGAAATTAGAGCACCTAGTCACAATAGGAAAGCTGGGGGGGGGGGGGGGGGGAAGAGCACCAGATCGACCCAGGGAGAAAATATTGGACGGACTTGTGGATTGGATGAAGAGAAAGAGGGTGGGAGATGGACTTGCAACGACAAAGGATGGATTCGTATAGAGGGCCATGATCGCCAACGCCATGCAATAGGGCATATAGTGATGATGATGATGACGATGATGATGTCAGTAACTGGTCAGAAAAACCCAGGTCAACGAAATGGTGAGAACAACAGTCCACCATCGTATCTATCAGCAGACAATGCTGTGGTCTGGTCATCATTCTGACGGGACAGTGCAACCTAACCAGCTGGCTCAACAAGTATACAAGAATTTTATTTAGCCCAGAACATCACAATGGGAAATTGTTTTGGCATTCGCATTAAAATACATATAGGCACAAGAACGCATAAACAAATGTACACACATGCTCTTACTCTCTCTCACTCTCTCTTTCACCCCTCTCTCACCCTCTCCCTCCCTCATCAAAAGAGAATGTGGATTTAAAGCGAGAGGCAGACCAAGGAAGATGTGGAACTGATTGTGTATAGGACAATGTGAAGTCACATAGTAGTTCTGTTTTTTAAGTCTTCCAGCTGGCTGCCAATAGCCAACTGTAGGCCTATCTCCCCCAACATCCAAGATAAAAGAACAGAAAAAATGCAGGAGACAGAAGCTAGCCAACTGTAGGCCTATCTCCCCCCAATATCCAAGATAAAAGAACAGAAAAAATGCAGGAGACAGAAGCTAGCCAACTGTAGGCCTATCTCCCCCAATATCCAAGATAAAAGAACAGAAAAAATGCAGGAGACAGAAGCTAGCCAACTGTAGGCCTATCTCCCGCAACATTCAAAGAACAAAAAATGGCAGGAGACAGAAGATACACGGTTTTAGCGAGTTTGCCATCCAACTCTTCCATCTGTTCCTCACAGATTCAGCACTCAGATCAACGGTTCCAGAACGGTTCCCAGGTGTACAGAGCTGTTTACACTCAGTTTTATCTGGCTGTACCGGTACCATTCCAGAACTGGAGCTGCACGGGACCACCTCGCCATGTGGTCTGGACTGATTTTCATTCCAGTGGCCTGCTGTGCTGGTGACCTTACAGCACCCTGCTGTTGGTTTCCAGGGTCGGCAGTCACCGTGGTGTAGTGGTTAACGCAATGGACTTCCGACTGGAAGGTTGTGGGTTAGAATTCCCATCAGTACCTTCAAAAATCGTGGTGGGATTTTTCGGCTCTAACCGGCTCCTACCCAGAGTTGGGCGTGCTGTGGGCTCATTGGGAAGACTGGAACTACACAGTCGAGTCTCATCCACTTCACAGATGAGTCATTGAGGTTGTTGCTCAAATCTTCTGACCAGCACCGCAGGTGTCTGTATCTCTTGGGCCTGGTTGACGACAGGATATATGATGATAATAAGCGTAGAGTACAGCCCTGTCATGAAGTCTCAATCCTAGATGGAACTCCACAGCATCATGATAATCATCCTCATCGACGTCATCATCATCGCATTGTAAAAACTGTGTGTGTGTGGGGGGGGGGGGGGGGCGGGAGAGTGAGCGCAAAGGTAAAGTCCCTGAGTGCGATGATTCTAAAAAAATATTTCCGGGTCAGCCGCTGGTACTTTCCTTTTTGGCGCTTTTTTTCTGCCAGCTGTTTTGCTACCTCTCTATTTATCGTAGTAATGGCTGCATACTGGAACGAAGATGAGATGAAATCATTAATTCAAGTTGAACTGACGAATCAATCCATTAAAAAAAAAGTATCTGGCTGTGTCGAAAATCTTGTAGTGCTTGACAAAATAAGTCAACTTCTAAAAGCAGCAGCACGATATAGAAAGAAGGGCCGTTTCCATACCATAGGGCTGAGTATACCGATAGGCGTTAACAAACGCCACTGCAATGCAGCACTTACAGGGAAGAAAAAGGCATATGCAGTACAAAAGTGCAGAATGGTGCATGGTGCTTCTTGGGCGGTGCCATGTGTGTTCCTGAAGTACACGTTTACCGCGCTGCATTCTACACAAGTTGTCTGGGGGTTATGCCGGGGGTAAGCACACTGTCGGTACGTTTTCATCATGCCAGTATAAACAGAGCAAAACGGTCCAGAACGGTTCAGATCTGAAACAGGCCCGGAATGTTTCACTAAGTGGTCAGTGGTCTACATGTAGATGTCATGTGCCTGTGCCATCCAATTCTTCCATCTGTTCGTCATCAGACTCAGCACACAGATCATAATGTGGACGTCATGTGCCTGTACTAGGTTTGTTACGGTGTGTACCATGAGTGGTCTCCCATCAGTGGGAATGCTCTTAGCACTTCATTAAGCAAATCACATTTCACTCCCCTCCTCCTCCTCCCTCCGTCTGTTGGCGGGCTCGTCAGTCACGTGGGTAAGTGTCGGACGCCCAGTCGGCAGGTCCTGGGTTCGATCCGCCGACACCATCAGTCTGGTGTGGCGATATGGCAGGTAAACGTGTGTACAGTGTGTACAGTGTGGAGATATGGCAGGTAAATGTGTGTACAGTGTGGAGTATGGCAGGTAAACGTGTGTACAGTGTGGAGATATGGCAGGTAAACGTGTGTACAGTGTGTACAGTGTGGAGATATGGCAGGTAAACGTGTGTACAGTGTGTACAGTGTGGAGATATGGCAGGTAAAATGTGTACAGTGTGTACAGTGTGGAGATGACAGGCAAACGTGTGTACAGTGTGTACAGTGTGGAGATATGACAGGTAAACGTGTGTACAGTGTGGAGATATGACAGGTAAACGTGTGTACAGTGTGGAGATATGGCAGGTAAAAATGTGTACAGTGTGTACAATGTGGAGATGACAGGTAAACGTGTGTACAGTGTGTACAGTGTGGAGATATGACAGGTAAACGTGTGTACAGTGTGTACAGTGTGGAGAGATGACAGGCAAACGTGTGTACAGTGTGTACAGTGTGGAGATATGACAGGTAAACGTGTGTACAGTGTGGAGATATGACAGGTAAACGTGTGTACAGTGTGGAGATATGACAGGTAAACGTGTGTACAGTGTGTACAGTGTGGAGATATGACAGGTAAACGTGTGTACAGTGTGTACAATGTGGAGATATGACAGGTAAACGTGTGTACAGTGTGTACAGTGTGTACAATGTGGAGATGACAGGTAAACGTGTGTACAGTGTGTACAGTGTGGAGATATGACAGGTAAACGTGTGTACAGTGTGTACAGTGTGGAGATATGACAGGTAAACGTGTGTACAGTGTGTACAATGTGGAGATATGGCAGGTAAACGTGTGTACGTGTGTACAGACCTGCCGGTGCCTAAATCCTGTACGTGTGTATACACACACACGCAAATATCAAACAGGGGACTATACACGTTAAAGATCCTGTAAGTCATGTCAGTGGCTGGATTATGACAACATGAAAACAGCCAACATACAAGCAATGGCAAGTTTGAAAACAAAAACAAAAAACCACGTGCTGATAGCTTGTTAATGTTATTGTTTCTTAAAGTCCAGCGGACTGCCCAGGACCACATCAGGGCTATAAAGTAACCATCTCACAAAGTGCACCATACCTCAATGGAGAAAAAAAAACTGGAAAAAAAAAATGAAGTACACTTATCAAATACATTCGGGCACATAATTTAAGAAAATGTCCCTGGTGTTGACCACTCCGTCCATTTTATAACCAGAGGATTAACAAAAAGCATACCTGACTACAAATGTAAACATAAGTAAGGTCACTAAAACATCTTTTTAAAAACGGACCTACATTACTAAAAACTGTTTCTGCACATCACATCTCCTTACAGCCAAAAATGCACAGAATACATGTACCTGTACCCAGTTATCAATCCTAAGAAAGGACGTTAGGCTTTATAGAACACATACAGGTGAATGAACCAGCAAGGCAGAAAATAATAGGAAGAACTGAGCAAAGGAGCAATGGAGAAACAGAGAGAGTGACAGAAAAGAGAAAATTTCTAGCACAGAATTTCCAGACGGTTTGGTTTGGTTTGATTCAGTTTTTACGTCGACATCCACACCTCAGGTGATATGGCCGACGGGGATAACCATCCCAGGGAAGTGGGGGAAGGAGGATTTATCTAACCCTATACTGACACCACCAGAACAACGATGCTGTTAAGATGGGACAGTTAGATGGCCACTTTTAATATAGCGCACCCCGGGATTCGAACCCACAACCATTAGCATGTGAATCCGACGCTCAGACCAACTGAGCTACTGGGGCCCGCTCCCAGACGGTCAGGACGCTACATGTATTTATAATAAAAGAGCCTCCGGCATCCCCACGGGGTACGGGCTTTTAGATAATTATGCGGAAAATACAGAATCCTAAACATTCTGTCTGTGAATGTATCTGTAGAAAATCTCACTCTTTCATTCCATCACACTATCCGTAGCTTCCTGGAAGAAGAAATATATTGCCATGTCGGACATGTGTAGATAAAGACAAAAATTGTGTACAGCGATTGTGTTCTCAACGTATGATTATATATATGCCATTCGGTTCTTTTTTTGAAAATTTAAGGCATGCAAATGGTACTAAAATATTCACACACACACACACACACACACACACACACACACACACACACACACACACACGGGTACGTACTTGTAAATTATCTGTTCCATCTCTTACCCACTGGACGAGGTGGCAGGGAAGTTTTTAGTCCCGTTTTTATTATCCATTGTTTGGTGTCTGTGATCTGTTTGTGACCATGCGTTCGCGCTTGACAAAGGCTCGTTGGCCGAAAATTTGCGCTTGTTTTGTTTTGTCTCGTTGGATACGCGCTTATATTGGTTTTCTTGTTCTTCTGGTTTGTTGTTGAGGAGTGTTATGAGCTTACTGTTTTTGTACTTTGTATCTGCTTCTATGCAAGCTGAATGGGTAGCGCAAACTGTTACTAGTGTTAGATTTGAGAAGTTCTATACAACATGGGAGATAATTCTCAAGAGTTATGTCCTTTGATATCTGTGTACTGTTATAAATTATTATTTCTTAAAAGCTTCCGTTATAAATTGTTACTTATTTCTTAAAAGCTTCCGTTATAAATTGTTACTTATTTCTTAAAAGCTTCCGTTATAAATTGTTACTTATTTCTTAAAAGCTTCCGTTATAAATTGTTACTTATTTCTTAAAAGCTTCCGTTATAAATTGTTACTTATTTCTTAAAAGCTTCCGTTATAAATTGTTACTTATCTCTTAAAAGCTTCTGTTATAAATTGTTATTTCTTAAAAGCTTCTGTTATAAATTGTTACTTATTTCTTAAAAGCTTCTGTTATAAATTGTTACTTCTTTCTTAAAAGCTTCTGTTATAAATTGTTACTTCTTTCTTAAAAGCTTCTGTTATAAATTGTTACTTATTTCTTAAAAGCTTCTGTTATAAATTGTTAATTATTTCTTAAAAGCTTCTGTTATAAATTGTTACTTATTTCTTAAAAGCTTCTGTTATAAATTGTTAATTATTTCTTAAAAGCTTCTCCTGAATCAAAGAAATGAAGACAAAATGGAGTGTGAAGAAGACTGCGGCGAGCGGAGTATAAGATATAAACATTTATATGTGCGTACCTGCGTCTGTGTGTCGGTTTTGGTAGCGCGCACGCGCGCGTGTGTGTGTGTGTGTGTATACGTGTGTGTGTGTGTGTGGTTGTGCGTGTGCATGTGTGCGTGAGTGAGTGTGAGTGTGTGCGAGTGTCTAAGACTGTGTGTGTGAAATTCTCTGTGTGTGTGTGTGTGTGCGCGCGCGCGCATGAGTATGTGTGCCTGTGTGTGCACGAGTGTGTGTGTGCGTTCGCGCGTGTGTGAGATTGTGTGTGTGTGTGTGTTGAGTATGTGTGTTCGCGCGCACGCTAGTGTGTGCGTGTGCGTTGAGTGAGAGCGTGCGATCGCGCGAGTGTATGTGTGTGCGATTGCGAGTGTTTATGTGCGAGTGCGAGTGCGAGTGCGTGTGACCTTGCCAGCACATAGAGGGCTTATTACCGCTTGTACCATGACCATTTGGAACCTTGCCCATCACATGGTAGCTATGGCGTCAGTACATAGACAGTACATTCTGATCGGGCAGATGCCATCTTGACAAATTGAGACTAAAGTTGAAATCAAAATGTTTGTAATATGCTCACCGTCAGTTTTTTTTTTTTCTTCCTTGGAGCTAGGTGACGTCTGAATGGTAAGTGTATCCATACACTGATATACAGGGTGGGGGTGTGTGTGTGCAAAAGTAGGTATACAGTTATGAAAAAAGAAAACACGTACAATACTCATTGCATTTATTATACAAATAAATGAATATTGCACATACATGTAACAACAAGCACAGCCTTAATCCCTCAGATACTCCGACTGCTTGCCGTCGGTATTCACACTCCTCTAATCGAGAGCGGAATTAAGCATTATAATAATGATGTGATACTCACTGTATACCTACTTTTGCACCCCCCTGTTGCATACGTTCAAGTTGATATTGTGGCGGATATTTCCAAGCCCGGCCGGTCGTCACACGAGTAACAGATGGAGGGTGGCTTTTAGATATGGAGGTTAGCTGTGAAACGAGCCAGGAAGAAAAATAGACGAAGAAGAAGAAAAATAAATGAGGAGGAAGAAGGAAGAACAAACAGAATAAAGAAAAAAAGAAAAATAATGAAGATGGAGAAAGAAAAAATGAACAACAACAAAAATATAAAAAAAGGAGGAAGACGAAGATGTGACATATTTAACTTGGATGTGTGTATGGACGTTGTTCCGACTCCCACACTACCGGCAAAATACTGTTGCTGCAGTTTCTGGGGCCTGGAAGAGGGAAAAAACAGAAAATGAGCAAACGTTTATTACAATACAATACAATTTTATTTGTATAGCGCAAAATCTTGATAAAATCAAATCTAAGCGCTAAAACACACACGCACGCACGCACACGGCTATAAATGGGGAGAAAGAATAAAAGCAATGGAAAATTATAGAGAGCATATTATATACAATTATATATTACAATGTGATTCCACTCCGAGTGGAGACAGGCTGCAGAGGGGATTGAGTGAGGTCAGGATTTTATGCGGAGGAGAAAAGGTGAGTTTTGAGAGCGGACTTGAAGGAGACAAAAGTAGGTTGCTGACGGACTGAGAGAGGAAGTTTGTTCCAGGAGAGTGGACCAGAAACAGAGAAGGCTCGTGGACCATAGGTATTGAGCTTGGTGCGTGGAAAGCGAAAAGTCAGTCAGGTCACTGGACCATTGAGGCAGACATATAAACAGGAAGACGGAACAGAAAGAAAAGGCAAGAAACAAAGACAGGAACAGAAAGAAAAGGCAAGAAACAAAGACAGGAACAGAAAGAAAAGGCAAGAAACAAAGACAGGAACAGAAAGAAAAGGCAAGAAACAAAGACAGGAACAGAAAAAGGCAAGAAACAAAGACAGGAACAGAAAGAAAAAGGCAAGAAACAAAGACAGGAACAGAAAGAAAAAAGGGAAGAAACAAAGACAGGAACAGAAAGAAAAGGCAAGAAACAAAGACAGGAACAGAAAGAAAAGCAAGAAACAAAGACAGGAACAGAAAGAAAAAGGCAAGAAACAAAGACAGGAACAGAAAAAGGCAAGAAACAAAGACAGGAACAGAAAGAAAAAGGCAAGAAACAAAGACAGGAACAGAAGAAAGGCAAGAAACAAAGACAGGAACAGAAAAAAGGCAAGAAACAAAGACAGGAACAGAAAGAAAAAGGCAAGAAACAAAGACAGGAACAGAAAGAAAAGGCAAGAAACAAAGACAGGAACAGAAAGAAAAGGCAAGAAACAAAGACAGGAACAGAAAGAAAAAGGCAAGAAACAAAGACAGGAACAGAAAGAAAAAGGCAAGAAACAAAGACAGGAACAGAAAGAAAAGGCAAGAAACAAAGACAGGAACAGAAAGAAAAGGCAAGAAACAAAGACAGGAACAGAAAGAAAAGGCAAGAAACAAAGACAGGAACAGAAAGAAAAAGGCAAGAAACAAAGACAGGAACAGAAAGAAAAGGCAAGAAACAAAGACAGGAACAGAAAGAAAAAGGCAAGAAACAAAGACAGGAACAGAAAGAAAAAGGCAAGAAACAAAGACAGGAACAGAAAGAAAAAGGCAAGAAACAAAGACAGGAACAGAAAAGGCAAGAAACAAGACAGGAACAGAAAAAGGCAAGGAAACAAAGACAGGAACAGAAAAAAGGCAAGAAACAAAGACAGGAGACAGAAAAAGGCAAGAAACAAAGACAGGAACAGAAAGAAAAGGCAAGAAACAAAGACAGGAACAGAAAGAAAAGGCAAGAAACAAAGACAGGAACAGAAAGAAAAAGGCAAGAAACAAAGACAGGAACAGAAAAAGGCAAGAAACAAAGACAGGAACAGAAAGAAAAAGGCAAGAAACAAAGACAGGAACAGAAAAAGGCAAGAAACAAAGACAGGAACAGAAAAAGGCAAGAAACAAAGACAGGAACAGAAAAAGACAAGAAACAAGACAGGAACAGAAAAAGGCAAGAAACAAAGACAGGAACAGAAAGAAAAGGCAAGAAACAAAGACAGGAACAGAAAAAAAGGCAAGAAACAAAGACAGGAACAGAAAAAAAGGCAAGAAACAAAGACAGGAACAGAAAAAGGCAAGAAACAAAGACAGGAACAGAAAGAAAAGGCAAGAAACAAAGACAGGAACAGAAAAAAGGCAAGAAACAAAGACAGGAACAGAAAGAAAGGCAAGAAACAAAGACAGGAACAGAAAAAGGCAAGAAACAAAGACAGGAACGAAAGAAAAAGGCAAGAAACAAAGACAGGAACAGAAAGAAGAAAAAAGGCAAAGAGAAACAAAGACAGGAACAGAAAAAAGGCAAGAAACAAAGACAGGAACAGAAAAAAGGCAAGAAACAAAGACAGGAACAGAAAGAAAAGGCAAGAAACAAAGACAGGAACAGAAAAAGGCAAGAAACAAAGACAGGGACAGAAAACAGAAAGACAAAAGACAAGAAACAAAGACAGGAACAGAAAGAAAAGGCAAGAAACAAAGACAGGAACAGAAAAAAGGCAAGAAACAAAGACAGGAACAGAAAAGGCAAGAAACAAAGACAGGAACAGAAAGAAAAGGCAAGAAACAAAGACAGGAACAGAAAGAAAAGGCAAGAAACAAAGACAGGAACAGAAAGAAAAGGCAAGAAACAAAGGACAGAACAGAAAGAAAAAGCAAGAAACAAAGACAGGAACAGAAAGAAAAGCAAGAAACAAAGACAGGAACAGAAAGAAAAGGCAAGAAACAAAGACAGGAACAGAAAAAAGGCAAGAAACAAAGACAGGAAAGGAAAAAAAAGTATTTTAGATGTGGAGATGTTTTATATTGAAAGAATTCCTGACATCGGAAGATATCTTCAACATGTGATGACCCAGATCCCAAAACGGTTGACAATCATGAGGTACCCCTCCTCCCATCACTCTCCCTCCCCATCTTTCTGGGTCCACAAAATCAATTTATTTTGTAATTCATCGACGTGGTTTGATCAATTTGACTCAGAAGAT